>CAIGQS010000007.1:766967-921967 GCA_903798195.1 Danio kyathit
CATTATTGCTTTTATTACTATTACCATTAATAATAATAATACTAATAATAATACTAATAATAATAATTAATATTAGAGTGATTTCTGAAGAATCATGTGACTCTGAGGACTGGAGTAATGAAGCTGAAAATTAATCTTTAAAATCACAGGAATTAAGGATTCATTTAAATGATAAACTACTTTAGAACAGCTATTTTATAGTGCAATAGCATTTCACAATTTTACAATTTGTACTGTGTATTGATGAAATAAATGCAGCCTTGGTGAGCAGGAGAAGCAATCATACTGACCCCAAAGAAGCTGATTTTAAAACAATTACCAATCATACTGACCCCAAACTTTTGACCGATAATATATATATATATATATATATATATATATATATATATATATATATATATATATTATAATATATATATATATATATATATATATATATTTTTTTTTTTTTTTTTTACCTATGTACATTTATATGTATTTTTCTGTTTGTATGTTGTTAAAATGTTTTCTAACTCTTTATTTGTCCATATTTTGTTCATTAATTGTTTTATCTGAATGTAATTTGCATTGATTAAAGTAAACTATTTGATTGTAATTTTTGTTGTGTGATTTACTAAGTTAATATATGTGGTCAGCCACATGTGGGCCACATAATTAAGGGCCACAGAGCTCAGCCTTACTAATCTTGAATACAAGGCCCATATCTGGGCCACATAAAAAATGTATTACTTGGCTCAAGCGTGGTGGAGTTGTGGCACTGCTTTGGTTCAGTTCTGGCTAAAAGGATGTGGGCCAGTTCTGGGCCGGGGAACACTGATCTTAGCTGTTGATTTGGGCCAGATCAGGGCCAAAGGAAATTTGTTTACTGGCTAGAGGATGAGTAAATGACAGAATTGTAATTTTTATGTGAACTACCCCTTTAATGCTGAAGTAAAGTTAAAGTTAAATATTATTACAGAAGATGTTGCTAAAGAATGGCAGGAAACGTGGAATACAGATAAAAAACCCTAGATAAGTTGTAAAAATAGGAAGGAAAAGGTCATAATTACAAGGATGAGATTTGGACTAATTATAGTATTATATAATAGGAAGTAATGTGTTTTAGACAAACAACTCATCATAAGTGGATTAAAAACGTTTTTCAAAATTGTCTTAAAAAATGTTTAAAGTTTTTATTAGTGTGTGTGTGGAAGAGAGAGAGAGAGAGAGAGAGGAGAGAGAGAGAGAGAGAGCAGAGATACTATAAAGTGTAAAACGAGGGAGAAATGTATCAATGAGTCATGACTAAGATAAGTGACGAAAAAAACTAAACATAAAAAGACTTTTATTTTGGCGTGATATGTGACGTCATAATGCTGCGCCGCTCCCGTGCTGAGCTGCGATTCAACTGGAGAAAGGTTTGTTTTAAAGCTTTTACAGATATAAACCTATTTATTAAAGTTTCAGGTTTTTCATTCAATGCAAATTATGTACCTGCGGTTGACAATATTATTTTAACCCTTTATATTCGCAGTAATGAGGGCTTTTGTTTGAATAAAGGTAGGATAAACTTTATTTGTCACTGAGGAAATTTGTCTTGTGCAAAAAAAGTGCTACAACGTTGCTGTGAGCGAACAATAAAATAAATAAAACAAACAAAAGAATTAAGAACATAAAGTTTGAACAAAGTAACATAAATGTGTGAAATAAGTGTTTTAATGAAGGTTTATTTATTAAATAGCATAATGTCATTCCATTTTAAGTATTCATCACCATATATAAGAAATGGAGTACTAGTTTTAATCAGCTCATTTGTGGTTTTTTGTTTCTTGCTCAATAGAGATAAAGTTGGTTTTATATTCGGATATTCAGACATTCTCCTTATAAATATAATTTCAGAAAAGTATTATTTGCAAATTCTAAATAGGGAAATCATATTAGCAGCCAATGACTATCAAAGTACAACACTGTTCACAGTCAATTAGATAGTGTTAATGTTGTTTTTAAGTCATACTTGCATGCTAATTCCAATCGAATATTCAAAGTAACATGGTAAACAACATAGACATCTAAATGAACGAATGTGCGAATATAAAACCAACTTTACCTCTATTCTTGCTCAGACTTACTCTTTTACCTGATTTCTGTTTGTTAATGACTCTCATATAAAGAAACTGTTGAAGCAAGTGTTGAAGAGAAGTTATTTTGTTTCTGTTCATTGTTTTATTTATTTTAAACTGAACATTTTTATGTTTTGTTCATTTTAAACAGGATAAAGTGTCCAAACACAGAGAAAAACTCCTGCTGAAGCGACTGATCTCCACACTGTTATAAAGATGGCGTTTATTAAAGAGGAGAGTGAAGATGTGAAGATTGAAGAAACATTCACAGTCAAACATGAAGATCTGCAGGAACAAACAGGTTAATTTTCATTCTCAAAGACCAACTCAGTCATTTGATCCTCTCTAAGATATATAGTTAATACGAATGCTAAATTAAATCCATCTTGTAGCCCTGCAGTGTGCTGCCTAGTTCTCCTAAATGCACATAAGCACTCATTATAAAACATTGTACAGTATTCTAAACTATATGATGATGTTGTGGGACGACGAGAGACAAAATGAACAAATGATAGTGGAACAATAACGTTTAGCATTGCACTGACTACAACTGGCCAACAAACGAGTCTAAAAATGACTTTTGCTGCTTAAGAAATGGATTACAGCATGCTGATGATATGGAAACATTTGAGTGTAAAGTTCATCAGAAATTCTCAGAATATTGACCATATTCTTCATGTACCAGCAGGGGGCGCCATTGGAATTTTTTTGCTTGAGACTTTTTTAAAGAATGAATTTTTAGATCCTAAAAACAGTTATGCTGCTTAGGCATGGGACGATAACTGGTTTCAAGGTATACCGCGATTTGTAAAAGTCAAGGTTTTAAAACCGCCAATATTTTCTGCTGTACCGTCCCTACGGTATATGTAAGATTTATTTTTTATGTTTTGTTTTGAGTTTTTTAGGACAACAGTATCTCCAGCAGAAAATATATCCAAAGGTGCCATTTTAAATCGTAAAGAAATCTGTTTTTGAAACTAATGAAGACTGCAGAATTCAAGGATTAATTTGACTTATTTAGCCTGACATGTTTACTGCTCCAAAATATTGTAAAAGTTTCTCAAGAGAAAATATATTGTGTTTAAAAGGGAAAAAGTGTTTGTTTTTTACCCAGACATTTAAAAAGAATATATTTTAGAGCAGTAATCACAGTACAGTGAAACCGTGATATTTTTATTCAAGGTTATCATACCGTCAGAATCTTATACTGGCCCATGCCTAATGCTGCTTGATGTTGCAAAGTCATTCATTCATTTTCTTTTCAGCTTAGTTCCCCTTATTTATCCCTCTCTAAACTGATCTGATTCAAGTCTTCAGTTGTGGACATGCCTATAGGCAGCTTTTTGTTCATTTTTGATCTAGTTTCGAGCTGAAAAATCTCTTTCACACTGGGCAGCAGAAATGGAGAGCTATTAAAAGTATTGTTAAGTTAATAAAAATGTGCAGTATAGTTAGTGCAAACATTTACATGACCAGATCAGTTTAATCTGTGTTTGTATCATAAGAAGATACAAAACATTATTAATTTGATAATAATATATCTTGTACATATCATCTTAAATATAATATATACTTGCAGTAGCTACATTGAAACACACCTTTTTTTCCACAGCACATAAAACAATGTGGCTATTTAAGAATAATTTTATTAAAATTAATTTATTTGCATAATATATTCCACCAATTCCACCCTGCTGCCCACATGGGAAAAGTATGACAAATGTAAAGAAAGACACAACTACATACTCATGTGCAAAGCTGACACTGTTTATCTGAGCACTTTATCTTTCTGGGCTTTTTAAAGAAGAGCTGAATATGGGAATGCCTTTATGAATTAAAGTTTCCTTCTGCCCCAAAGTAACACCATCTTTTCTATTAAACTTTAATGGCCTTCAGCAACAGAATGATTTCTTATTCTTATCTAACAGACAATTAAAAACAAAAATGTTTAGCATTTAACACCTTTTACATGACACTGTTTTTCTTTTCAGTGTGTTTAAGTAAAAAAAAAAAATTAATAAAAAATAGGAAATCTATTTTATTCTTACTATCCATGTGCACCACTGACAGGTCAAATCTGCTCTCTCTCTCTCTCTCTCTCTCTCTCTCTCTCTCTTCTGCTGAGAGATTGAGATGCAACGGACCAAAGTGTGCGTATAAAGTAATGCAAAAACGCAGCTAAAGAAAGTGAAAGCAGAATTGGGGACATTTAGGGGATTTAGAAATCCCGGCCGAATGCATTTTTAATTCCTAAATGGAGGACGTGTCTGGGAAAAAGAGGATGGATTGTCACCCTAAATAATGAGCTGGGTCAGTCTATTTAGTAAAAGGCTTTTCTTTTCCGCGTGTCCTCGCGCTCTTCTCAAAGCTACTACTAAAGTCAGAACAGGTAGTTCTGTATCCAGTGCGTCTCTGTGAGTCTGCAGCAGCAGAGCATGCGAGTCTGTGGCGGAGTATTCTCAGTTTCTCGCAAACACAGAACCAGGCCGCCCAGGTAAAGTCGTATGTGTGGAAGCGCTGGTGTTGAATTGAGTCTCACACTAAATACACCACGATATGCCATGACCGAATTGTAAACGTTTTCTATAAGGCTCGCTTGATGTGTGGCACCACCACCATTTGGTGCCTTGCGTTGATCAGCAACATATTCAAAACAATGTAAAAACCGTGAATAAAGCAGTAACATTAGAGAAGTGCTGTTGTTGTCTCATTATGTCCTGTCTCGTTCCCCTAGAGAGTGGAAAGCATTTAGAAATTATGTTATTTGTTCGAATGTATGCTTGGGGCCTGGAATATGAAATTTTAGCCCAGGAACAAAATCCAGGGCCAAAGCCAATTTTTTTAAAGCTCTGTAAATAAATAGATGCACTCTACAGTATTCTATCAAATGCCTTATGGGCATCTAAAGAAATTAAGACCTCTGGATTGGTATTATTTTTAGGTGAATAAATAATATTAAATAAGTGACGAAGGTTGTAAGATAACTGTCTCCCAACAATAAAACCAGTTTGATCTGGGTGAATTATCTTTCTCATGACTGACTCCACTCTGATTGCCAGCACTTTAGCCAGGATCTTATAATCACAGCAGAGTAAGCTGATCGGACGATTCCGAGACAAGAGCTTCAGCAAATACCTTGCACAACAGGGAGGTTAGCTTGGCAGAAAACTTCTTATAAAACTTGGCCGGGAAGCCATCAGGGCCTGGTGCTTTTCCGGTTTTCAATTTTTTGATTGCATTTTCAGTTACAGAAGGTGTTATATTTCCTTCTTATGCCAACTGATCTGAATCACAGAGGGATGGTAATTCTAAATAATTAAAAAAGCTCTCAATACGTTAAATTTTGTTTATCTCAGAGCTGTAAAGAGTTTAATAGAAGTTTTTAAATTGATCATTAATTCCTTTGATCAGTAATGAATCTGGCGTGATCTTATAATAATCCTGCCATCATCCTTACTAACTGCTGCTATAAAACCAGCTGCTGAGGATTCTTTCAGTTGGTAACACAATAACCTGCCAGCTCGTTCACCATGTTCATAATGATTCTGGCGTGATCTTATGTGGAGTTCCTCTGCATTTGCACTAGTCAAGGGGTCAAATTCCGCTTCCAGAAGAAGTCTTTTCTTATGGAGCTCTTCGGAAGGTGATGTTTAGTGTAGCTGATAGGGTTGGGCCGATAGACAATGCCATCGTCCATCGCCAATGGCCAATAGACATCACAATGCAATCCATCACCCCGCCCCCGTCGCAAACCCGCTCGTGAAAAATACACACTCAGGCCCCGTTTACACTAATACAGCTTACTTTTAAAATGGCATTTTAGAACGAAAATGACCCACGTCCACACTGGTGTTTCATCTAGCATTTCTGAACAGCCCTCCGTCCACTGAAAACGCACATCACGTGACCACACACAGA
Organism: Danio kyathit; assembly: GCA_903798195.1. Lineage (NCBI taxonomy): Eukaryota > Metazoa > Chordata > Actinopteri > Cypriniformes > Danionidae > Danio > Danio kyathit. The sequence goes on from CAIGQS010000007.1 coordinate 772,985, forward strand.
CACACACACTGTCAAGCGCTCGCCTGAGCTCCAGAGAAGTGTACGTCGGACAGTTTATCAAGGATGATAGTGGGTCGCGTCTCACTATAGTTGTTAAATGTGATATTTAATTAATCTTGTCTCTATCCAGGGCTTAATTTGTGCCAGAACACGCCGGATCCGGAACCTCATTTTACCGATCTCCCTCCTCAAATGCCCTCCTCCCCTGTCCACTGTTCATTTTCACTTTGTTCCGCGACTCCCCAACCCTCTTCACTTTCGTCCGCGACACCTCAGCGCTGCTCACTTTTGTCCGCGAGCAACTCCTGCGCCGCTCACTTTCGTCCGTGACACCCCTCCGCCATCCACCTCACCAAACAAATGACTGACACGGATGACTCTGCCCACTCATGCCAGAGTCCCACGGAAAAAAGTGATTGACCGGTGGTAATTTGTATGTAACTTATCTTTATTTATTTATAATTTGGCTATGGGTGAAACAAAGACCAGGTAGTTGAAACGGTAGGCTACAAATAAATAATTCGTTATGAATTAATTAATTATTCATAAATAATTTATTCACCTCCGCCTATGAAGACGATTCCATCGTCCATCGCGATGTTTCACATTAGACATCGTACAATGCCAAATTGGTCGACGTCGCCCAACCCTAGTAGCTGATCAATTGTATTAATTTTATTCATAATCTCTGTAAGCCGTTTTGACTTTCTTTTATTTGCACTAGCCTGATATGAAATAATCTGTCCTCTTATATATGCTTTCAGAGTGTCCTATAGGATGCTATAACTTATCTCTGGGGATTCGTTTGTCTCAAGGAAGAAATCAATTTGAGCATCAATAAATTTTACAAAATTGTCCTCTGCCAAGAGTCTTGAGTTAAACCGCCATGTACGTTGGGGGACTACATTGCCTGGAAAACATAGCTTTAATGAGACTGGAAAGTGGTTCAAAATAACAATACTACCATACTCTATTTCTGATATTATGGGAAGTAACTGCTTGTCCAGGAGAAAATAGTCAATCCTGCAATAGGTTTGATGCACAGGTGAATAGAAGGAAAATTGCATGGAAGTTGGATATTTAAATCTCCACGGGTCACTTACACCATTTGTCTGATGGAAGGAGTTAATACATTGTGTTGACTGACTTAATGAATTACTCGAAGAGCTAGAGCGGTCCAAAACTGGGTGAAAAACACAATTTAAAATCGCCTCCTAAAATTTAATTGTGTGTGTCGAGACTAGGCAAAATGGAAAATAAATCACTGAAAAATTGTACATTGTCCCAATTAGGAGCTTACACATTGGCCAGGACCACAGACATGTTAAAAAGTTTACCTTGGATTATTACATATCTGCCATTTTTATCCAACACATTTGACTCCAAAACAAACTGTACATTCTTATGTATGAGTACAGCAACGCCCCTGATATATTTGTGTATAGCCTCCTCAATTAAGTTTAGATTAGTCTTTTCTTCAACAGATGAATCTCCTGTAAATCTACAATATCAGATTTTAACTTATTAAGATATGCGAACACCTTGTTTAGTTTCACTGGGTGATTTAGCCCCTGCACATTCCAACTGGTAAAGTTTGTCTTTACTCCACCCATTTATGTAGGGCTGTCGAAAACATTTATCAGAAGCATCCGAAAGGTATCTGTGGGTTTTGTATGTAGGGGAGTGTGGGGGAGAGAGAGAAAAAAAAGAAAAAAGGGTGATCGCACATACACTTATAAACACCAAACAACACAATATTGAAACTTGTGTGTAAACTTGCACACACTTCCAGCTACTCCCACTCTTAACTAGATTACCATGTGGGACCACACGTATAAAACAAAACAATTTGAACAGCTCTTGATGTTTTACTACAAAGCCACCCCATTATTGACAAAATATACTTGAGAATTAGAAATGACAACAACGAACATATGCTATAGTGGTAATTTAAAAGTTAACCGGAGAGTGACATTAACATTTGTAATTTTTTTGACAGCCCAGTTTACTGTCGTGATCGCCTTCATTTCAATGGCTTTCTTCAAAATATCCTCTTTTTCAGAAAAGTAGTGGCATTTAATCACGAAGGCGCATGGCGGTTCCTTGTCGTCCACTGGTTTGCTGCGTAGAGTGTGGTGTGCCGGTCCAGAAGTGGAGTCTTTTCGAGGTTCAGGGTATCTTTCAGGATGCTGGCTACAAATTCCGTCATGCATCTGTCGTGCTCCCGTCCTTTAACTCCCGTAATGTGGAGATTTGAGTGGCGAGACCTCTCCTCAAGATCCTCGCTTCGGCCTCTCAGCAGAGCCAGCTCCTCTTTTTTTTTTATTTTTATTGCATTTTTATCAGATAATATACAAACTTATAAATGTATATGAAAAATAGAAGTTCTATCAGCAAAGAGATGACATGATATATATAACAGCAAAAACAGAAAAACTGTGGAACTCTTAAATCAAACTTATAGTTTTCTACCCCCTTCTATGCACCATCCCTCCCATCTCCCACCCCTCCCTATTTTCTGAGGCCTTCAATAAGATAACCAAAAAGGGCAGTCAGAGGGTCAGGAGTGATGGTTATTTTAAGAGCTTGAGAAAGAATTTTAAAAATATTAGACCAATAGTTTGTTAATTTTGAACATGACTTTGTTCAAAATTGGAAAAAATTGGGATTTGGAAAATGGGTGAACAGTTTTTGAACAAAATGTCTCACTTGAAAGAAACGGAAAAGATGGTTATTAGGGAGATCATATTTAGTTGATAGGAATGAAAAGGAGGAAAAAACATTGTTATCATACAAATCATTTAAAGTGGCTAGACCTTTCATTGACCAAGTATCAAAAACACGATCTAATATAGAGGGGGGGAATAAATGGTTATTGGAAATTGGCATATGAATTGAGGCACTGTGAAGACCAAAATGTTTTATAAACTACTGCCAAATTTTCATAGTGTTAATAACTATTGGGTTGCTTGATGTTTTGTGTATTTCAAGAGGAAGTTGGGAATAGACTCTAGAACTTAGACAATGTGAAGAGGCAGATAACTCTATATGTGTCCAAGGCGGGTCAGGAACACCAGTTTTGTGACCAATCCAATAAAGTATTTTGATAATATTACAAGCCCAAAAGTAATATTGAAAATTTGGAAGAGCAAGACCCCCTTCAGATTTGGGAAGCTGAAGAACTGACTTTCTGATTCGAGCTGGTTTGTTACACCAAATGAATCCATGCAAAAGTTGCTCAAGTTTAGTAAAAAAAAGATTTATTTATGGAGACTGGGACATGTTGAAAAAGGTATAAAAACTTGGGAAGGATGATCATTTTTATAAGATTTACCCGACCTATTAAGGAAAGGGGGAGGGAACCCCAGCAAGCTATATCTGATTTGCATTAATCTAAAAGTGGTATGAAATTTTTTAAAAATCAATCTTTAAAAGAACCGGAAATAAATATACCAAGCTACTTAAACCCTTCTAAAGCTAACTGAAAAGGAAATGAAGAGTAAGGAAGGGCTTTAGCCAGCTGATTAATAAAAAATAATTCACTCTTTTGAAAATTAATCTTGTATCCTGAAAGGGCACCAAACTGGTCCAGAATTGAAAGTATGGGTGGGAGAGAGACTAAAGGGTCTGAAATAAACAACAATAAGTCATCTGCGTGAAGGGAGAGTTTGTGTACTTGATCATAACGAGTGACGCCTTCATCGCTACGAAGCCATATAGCTAGTGTTTCAATGGCAATATTAATTAATAGTGGGGAGAGTGGACAGCCCTGACGTGTCCCTCTGTGAAGAAAAAAGGGTGACAATCGGTTGCCGTTGGTATGTATCGATGCAGAAGGGTGAGCATACAACAGTTTAATCCAGGAAATGAAATGAGGGTCAAATCCAAATTTTTCTAACGCAAAAAAGGTATTCCCACTCTACGCGGTCGAAAGCTTTCTCCGCATCTAATGACAGTAAAATTTCAGGGGTACTGGTTGAGGGGGAAAAAACGATTTTAAGTAATCTTCTGGTGTTAAAAAAAGAATGTCTTTCTAACGTAAAGCCTGTTTGGTCTAATGAAATAATTTGAGGTATTATTTTTTGAATGCGAAGGGCAAGAATTTTAGCTAATATCTTACAGTCTACGTTTAGCAAAGAAATCGGTCTATAATTTTCACATACTGTGGGATCTTTATCTTTTTTTAAAAGTAGTGATATAGAAGCCATATAAAGGGTTTCAGGTAATTGGCCTGTTTAAAAAAGAATCATTGTACATCCTTACTAATACTGGTATTCGTAAAGTAGAGTATTCTTTGTCGAATTCAACTGTAAACCCATCCGGGCCTGGGGACTTCCCGTTTTGCATTAACCTAATAGCATCATGGATTTCTTGGGGAGATATGGGGTTGCCAAGCTTTTTAGAGATGTCTATGTCAATTTTGGGATATATCAAATCTTCTAAAGGGTTTGGGGTTGATAGAGAATGTTGAGAGGAATAAAGGTTGGTATAGAAGTCAACAAACAGTCTGTTAATTTCGGTTGGATCAGTAGTGAAACTGCCATTAGGGGAATTGATTTTATGTATTTGTCTAGTGGTACTAGAAGCACGGGCCTGTTGTGCTAAAAGTCTGCCTGCTTTATCACTATGCTCAAAGAAGCGTTGCTTTGACTGGTGTAATCTTCTCTCAACAACGTGTGTCATCATGCAATCGTATTCTGACTGTAATAAAAGACATTTTTTATAAAGTGCAGGGGAAGGTGAGATCGCATAAGCTTCATCGATTTTACGAAGTTTGTCAAGAATGTCCTGACTGTTATGCTTTTCTACTTTATGTATGTGTGAGACAAAAGATATAACCTGGCCTCTAATGTAGGCTTTTAGAGCTTCCCATAGAAACCCACTATTGACTCCAGGTATATCATTTAATTCAATGTAGTAGCTAATTTGAGCAGCCAGAAAGCTTTCAAATTCCTGAATTGTTAATAGGTGAGAGCTAAATTTCCGAAGGGGTGGAGCAACAACTGTAGAGGGAAAATCAATGTCGAGCGTAATGGGTGCGTGATCTGAAATCACAATAGGATGATAATTACTATTGGTAACAAAATTTAACAATTTGTTGTCAATCAGAAAAAAAGTCATTTCGTGAAAATGATTGGTGAGGTTGAGAGAAGAAAGAAAAAACTTTACTCTGGGGATTATTTAATCTCCATGGGTCTGAGATCCCCAAATGTGAAGAGTAATCAATTAATACTTTGGCTGAGTAGATAATTTAATTTGCTTTTTAGATGATCTGTCAAGCATTGTGTCCTGTACAAGGTTAAAGTCTACTCCAACAAGGATAAGGTGCTTGTCTGTATTTGGAATTTTGGCAAAGAGGTTAATAAAAAACTTTTCATCATCCCAGTTTGGAGCGTAAACAGATACTAGAATTACTGGCAGGTTTAGTAGAGAGCCAGAGACTATCACATAGCGGCCATTAACATTTTCTTAATGTTTAATCACATTTTCTGGCACAAACTGTATATTTTTGCTGATGATAATAGCTGCCCCTCTAGCTTTAGCAGAAAATTTGGAATGAAATATATGGCTCATCCAAGCCCTCTTAATTCGCTGAGTATCTTTTGTTATTAAGTGTGTTTCTTGCAAGAATATGATGTCTCCTTTTAGATATTGTAGCTGGGTCATTACCTTACCAACCTTCACAGCACTATTCATTCCTTTGGTGTTCCAGGAAATCAAGCGCACAGCTTTACCCTTCTTATAGGAGCCAGTAGACATTTAGCATGTTGTATAGGCTGAGGGAACTTGAAATTGCAGGGTGTTCTGCTGTATTGGGGAAAGAGAGAGAAGAAAAAAAAAGGAAAAAAAACAAAAAAAAAACCTAAAAAAAAATACACACACACATACACACTTCTTGGATTTGGCCTCATTGAAATTTCCCTCCATTGTATGATTCAAACCAGAGCACAACAGCTCAACGCGTTCAAACAATATCAGACTCTATTATCTCACTCTCAGGGTTTACAAGGTTATCCCCGCTTATATAGTATGTGAACAATTGAACAATAAATGAGGAACAACAGGGTAAAGTATGACATTTCTAATGGGAAAAAAAAGACATTTAGAATAAATAAAAATAAATAAACAAGTAAATAAAAATGAAGGGGTTAAATGGAAAAAAAGGGATAATGGAAATTTAGCAAAAAATTATAAAACAATAATGTATAAAATATAATATAAAATATTATAATAATAAAATGAAGTAATGAGGTTATATGGGGAAAAAAAGCTGTACATAGCTATTGCGCTTCAAAGCAGGTATTTGTAACAGAAAGAATAAATGGACACTTGAACTGGTTCAAAAAAAGAAAAAAAAAACCTCTGCAAGAGTATATCCTTCAGAATGCAAGGCACTTAAAGGTATCGCTCAAAAAGTGGCACACCATGTTAATTATTATATTAGCATCGCCAATCAGTCCAGATATGTTGATACAAAAAGTGCTTCAGTTGCCAACCTCAGACCTCCGTGAGACGGGCAGATTCAACAAAGTCTTTGGCTTCTCTTTCTTTCTCCGGCCTTTGTTACAATCGTTAATCTGGCTGGAAACAGCAGAGCTGGTCTAAATCTGAGTCCGTAGAGCTCAGACATCACATCTCTGTATTTGGAGTGTTCTTCCATTACCTCTGGAGCATAATCCTCAAAAACGGCAATTGGTGTGCCACGATAGAAAAGTTTCCCTCGTTTTGCTCTGGCTTCGCGAACAATCTTTTCCTTTTCTTGGAACCTGTGTAGACGAATGATGACAGGTCTAGGTCTCTGGCCCGGTTTCGGTTTCTCAGAAAGTGACTGCTGAGCTCTATCGCATTCCGGTGGAGAATTCAAAACTACGTTACCAAACACTTCTGCAAGGAGCTCGGGAAAAAAGGTGGTTGGCCGAGGACCTTCAATAGATTCAGGCAGTCCATCAAGATCTATGACCTTAGTGAGTAATTTTGAATTACTTTCCGTTAGCAATGTGCGCTTAAAGAAATTGTGCGCGTTGCTCCAGTGAATTTGCGTAGGTTTTGAGGGTGGTGATTTTTGAATTATGATCTGTCACGGTAGACTGGATTTTATCTAGTTTTATCTCGAGTGCTGAAACTGTGTTTCTAAAGTCGGCTGAGACAGCGGCTCTGTGGTCCTCTAAGAGTTTTGCGATAGCCGACATGCTAACTCCCTTCCCCTCGTCACTGTTCGCCTCCGTTTTCTGTTAGTTTTTGCTCGGTTTGGCTGATTTTGTTTCCATGATTCGCAGTTTAGTTGTGTACTATAAAGATATTGCCCACTTACTGTAGATGTAAAGGTAGAGTAAAATGTAGGTTTTAAAATAATTGAGAAGTGAAAAAGTGTTGGAGCGAGCCCAAACGCGTGTTTACTCCATTCCTCCTCCGCCGGAAGTCTCCCCAGTTCCTTTTTTACGATACTAAAATCTTTTTCCAGGGTAGTAAGAGAGTCTGAGTATCCACCCAACACAGACTCCAGACCAGTCACTCCCTCTTCCGCTGCTACCACTCTGGCGTTACTGTGCTCCACAGCATTGCGTAACTCTGTCTGAAGCTGGTCAATTTGATTGCAAAGTTCATTTGACTGTGCAACGGCCTTTTCTTTAATTTTAGCAATCGAATCGCCCTCTAGTGCATCAATAGCTTGAAGGCTTTCGTGAGCTGGCTCCATGCCAGCTAGATAAATCAGTAAGATGATTTTGTTCAGGACACACTGCACTAAAGTTTTTGGTGACACACTCATTTACAGATGTCACGAGCACTTCAGTAACAAGACAGCGGTCTTTACTCTGTTGCTTCAATATGTACTTCCGTTTTTTGTTTCTCACAGCCAGTCGTCAAGTTTACACTGCTCGTTTCGACCTGGTTTCTTTACTCGTTTCCCGCACTGCAACAGTTCAGTCAACTTCTCTTTCTTCCGCACACAACATAATGCTGCCCTATTCAACTCTCCTCCTCTTTCTTTATACTCTCACCTATTTCCTTTTTGCAATCCCCTGGGTGGAGACCAGTTAAACAATGTTGACTGTCGTCACAGAAAACACCAACAATCATAAATGCGTGATTATATGCTGTCATGGCTTTGCAATCAAAAAATGTTGTTATAATAGAGGCCAATGGAGAAAAAACAGCCATAATTATAACGAAAAGGGAGTAAATTAGCCCAGAGTGTATTGTTTTTTTTTTTTTTTTTTCCAAAGCATTTTCCCTGAATATGTCACAATAAGATGTCCCCAAATATCAGTCCGTTTGCTGAAACACAGAGAAAGTTTTGGCCAAATTAAGCCTCAAAATCACCCCAGAATGGATGAAAATGACCCAATAGCACACAAGGGGAAAGATTCACATTCCAGTCTTATGCAGATGCTGTACAGGTTTGTCTCATGTCTGCGAGGCAAATATTCAGCTGTTTGTTCAGCTGTTACCCCAGAACTTTTTTCCTGATGTGTTTACCAGTCAGGCACAGAATGAACAAGTATTCCCTGTCTGCTTTACAAATTTTAGAAAAACATTTTGTTGTAATTATGAATATATACGAATAAAAATAGGCCATTTACAGCTTTCAAATCTGTGTCTTATCAATATGACCAAAATGACTTTTATGATCAATTATGTTAGAAACTCTGAAAACTGGACTGTTACCTTTTCAATTTACAATTTAACTTCTGTTAAGTGGCTTTGACACAATTTACATTGTAAAAGCACTAGATAAATAATGATGAGTTGAATCTGCTTAAATGTGTACACGTTAATGGACCAAACAAAATATGATCTGATTTATTTTACATTTAATGTGCATCAAAAATACAGTGTGTGTAGCCAATGTTTCCAGTGTCCTTTTCAGCTTTTGATGAGTTTTTAAGACTTAATAAAAACTAATGTTTTATTTATTTATTTCAGACCTAATTGAAGATAATGAGGGAAGTAAAGAGGAGGAACATCATGTCAAAACTGAGGAAAAAACTCATTTACAGACTGATGGTATTTTGAAAAGGACAGACAAGAATCGTTTCACCTGCACTCAGTGTGGAAAGAGTTTTGGAAGAAAATGCGATCTTAAGATTCACATGAGGATCCACACTGGAGAGAAACCATTCACATGCACTCAGTGTGGGAAGAGTTTCAGGATATCATCATCCCTTAATCTACACATGAGGACTCACACTGGAGAGAAACCATATACATGCACTCAGTGTGGAAAGAGTTACACCCACTCATCAAGCCTTAATAATCACATGAAAATCCACACTGGAGAGAAACCATTCACTTGCACTCGGTGTGGGAAGAGTTTCATCCAATCATCAAGCCTTAATATTCACATGAGGATCCACACTGGAAAGAAACCATTCACATGCACTCAGTGTGGGAAGAGTTTCATCCAATCATCAAACCTTAATCTACACATGATGATGCACACCGGAGAGAAACCATTCACATGCACTCAGTGTGGGAAGAGTTTCAGCCAATCATCAAACCTTAATCTACACATGAGGATCCACACTGGAGAGAAACCATTCACATGCACTCAGTGTGGGAAGAGTTTCAGCATATCATCATCCCTTAATCAACACATGAGGATCCACACTGGAGAGAAACCATTCACATGCACTCAGTGTGGGAAGAGTTTCAGCGTATCATCAAACCTTAATCTACACATGAGGATCCACACTGGAGAGAAACCATTCACATGCACTCAGTGTGGGAAGAGTTTCAGCCAATCATCAAACCTTAATCTACACATGAGGATCCACACGGGAGAGAAACCATTTACATGCACTCAGTGTGGGAAGAGTTTCAACCAATCATCATCTCTTAATCAACACATGAGGATCCACACTGGAGAGAAACCATACACTTGCACTTAAGCCACGGTCACTCTGGACTTTTCTCCCCATAGACTTCCATTCATACACACACGAATGCGTCAGACCGGAAACGCAAGTTTGTGTGTCACGTTTTGCAGTTCACTGCGTTGCAAAGTTCAAGCTTGGTGAACTCTGACCTGCGAAATCGCATCACTTGACTGTGAGACCAATCGAAGATCAAAACATGACCTGTCTGGACAGAAATTTTAAATATGGACCAATCGCTCACTTTTTTAATGTTTAATCATCTTGTTTAATCCCGCCCCTTTTCGCAGCGCCGTACAACAAAATTTTGCATGCTCAAACTCTAGTGTGACCCCAGCTTCGGTGTGGGATGAGTTTCAGCATCTCATTAGACCTTAATAAATGCATGAAGACACACACTGGAGAGAACCCAGATAGCAAGCCGACATTGAATCAATGTTGATTATTGGTTATAAGCGTCAGTATCAGTCGTCGATCAAATTTCGACATTGAATCAACGTTCTTTATTTGGTCGGTACGTCGGAAGGTTATTACATCGAGAATAAAACATTGATTCGATGTCGAAATGAAGTTGACTCTTCAACATATAGGCTACCCGACGCATCTGGTCGAAATCATAACATTGGTTCGATGCTGAAACTTGATTGGAGGACTCGGAGTCGGTTCTTCTGGTCGAGTCAGCGTGAGGTGCACGTGCTGCTCATCATTTGAATCAACTAACAAACAGAAGGCAATGGACGAAACGATAACCTGAAGGTAAGTACGTTATATTCGACTTTCACATGTTTTATTTGTCGTTTTCCCAAGAATTTATGTTAAAATGTAACTTTTAGATGTGTAAATTAATACTTTACCACTTCCTATACGTTTTTAGTAAGCTTACATGTCGCCCTGTTCGTGCCCTGGCCATTGACTGCAGCTAATCTATGAAGGTCAATGCTATTTTTTTTATTTTTATTTAATTGGCGATTTCAACACTATTAATTTCACTTTATGATTTTAATGCTTTCTAACTTGTGTAAAAATATAAGATGATCTGTCAAATCGATTTGGAATGAGCAAAAAAACGTAATATATTGCTTCAGCTAACGTATAGGCGTCATGAGAAACGGTTCGCAAATAACATTACGTATCATCGAGCTAACGTTAAACGAGATTATTTTAACACGTTATTACGCTAGCGAAGTGAATCGCTGTCAGTTCACTGTTTTGTTGCTCTATTTTTGTACATTTAGTGATGAACTCCTCTCCAAAGACGCTCCACAGCATTGAATGGGAAAAGCTTTGCCATTTCGTAAGTTGCCCATTCGATCTGTCACCAGTCAAGTTAGTTCTTTGTGTTTTCTTTGGTTCTGTTCCTGATTTCCTTTGTTCACAAACCATGCTTGTCTGTTTTTTTTTTCTGATTGTTGTGCTATGTTATTGTGTGCCTTTTTTATTTTCCTGTTTATTAAAATATATTTTGTCGACATGCTTTTCTCTTGAGGTTACTGCAGTTTACTTGTACAAGTATCTAAACAAATGTTTGTAAACGCATTTATTTAAAAAATATTTTAAATCATTAAGCTTTTTAGAAGCGCACAAGAAAATGAAATCCAAACGAGATCATTTAATTTCTCACAAAATACCATGTAACTTAATATTCTGAGTGAGGAGTAAAAATTTACCTTGGAATTGTACTTTGGAATAGTAGATACTGTACCTGGTGAGATTTCCCTACTGAGTAACATGTTTTTTTTTCTACAAATTTTTAAATGGCAGTTTCTCTGGAATCTCCCGTTGAAGACGTCAGGATCTTTAACCTGTGTCAGCCTGGACAGACGTCTATTCCAGTTCTGCCTACACCACACTAATCTCTCTGCCTATGTATGGATCACTGACTATTATGTTCTCTGAAGGTATTACTGAAGCAAAGCAACAGCACCCATGACTGAAGTTTCTGTTAGTGACCAGTATATTTGAAGTCTGAGATTTTTTTAAATTTTTTTTAGGAGTTGCAAATGATTTTTTTTCTCTCACACACAAACACACCAAACGAGTGGTTGTGCCTATAGTACAGTGTACTGACAATCTTATAGCCGTTTTTATGGTTATATTAAATACATTTTTATTGTTACAAAAATCTTAAGTAATTGTCACAACACAATGCACATTCGAGTTTTAATGAGAAGGAGAATTACTCAACAGGGCTCAACACTAAGGTTTTTTTACTGGCCTGGTGTGGAATTTAAAATTGAAATTAAGATGGAGAGCAGGAAGTAAAAAAACTGAATAGGAGACATAAAGGAAAGTCTGTATGTTTTAAATTCATACCATATTACAAAGAAGAAATAAATAGAAATATTATGAAGAGGACCGTTTTCTACTGAAATAAAATGTATTTTCCTGCCATTGAGGCAGTAAATTCTGTAAGCTACTCAAATGAAAAAACAAAACTATAGTAAAAACTATAATGATTTTGAATGAACCATACTATAGTTAATTGCTTAAATTAAACTGCTGTAGTAATTATATGCTGTGATACAACACAACTGTAGTAATAAACGATTATCCAATAGGCTGTACAGTTTTCTATGCTATAATTATACACCATCACAATACAACGCTGTTTACACTACAGTATTTATTACAGTTAGTCAGTTTACTATACTACAGTATGCTGTGGCATTCGTTAACAAGAAGTTGTACTATACATTATACACTTAACTATTATGTGGTTCAAAAACATAGTGATTACTATATATATATATATATATATATATATATATATATATATATATATATATATATATATATATATATATATATATATATATATTATTTATTTATTTATTTATTTTCATGCGAATAATGTTATCTTCCAGACATCCTTATAAAAACAAAACAAAGAAAACAGATGAAAGCATAAAACCATTTATCCTAAATTATTAATTTTATTATCATCATCGTTATTATTGGTTTGTTTGTTTTGGTTTTTTGCTAGTGGAGGGGCAAACACTAGTGCTCCACAATAACAATAGTCTAGTTTTGCTCGCAAGGGTAGCCTTTCTTTTTTGTTCTGTTGATGAACCAGCCACAAACATCCAACGCTGCTGCACATCTCATTATGGTTGTTTACTTTATTCTGATGGAATAAATATATGTAATCTCTCTTTATTAGCTCTTTAAGCTCTTAAATGAATTATCGCGTTCAAAAAGTTTTGTAACTCTACAAAAACTGTTAAACATTTCTCATGTTGGCTGATTTAAAAATTTTAATGTTCTGATAGCGATTACTAAATAGAAGAATCACTTCCTGCCCTCCATCATTATTAACATCATGTGCAAATCTATTGTTTACTTTTCCTTTTCTAGGTTGCTTCCACAAGAGGACAACATATCTGCGCATGAGGAATTGGTAGCCCACAAGCTCTTTTTAATCACATAGCAGTGTGCATCACATCACCTGTGTGTGCAGCACAAAACCCTTGTGAGTGGTAATAACCTGTGTCTTATGCGTGTGCGATCATCCTCTCACTCTCCTGCTTTTTCTCATCCGAACACTTATTTTGTCAGTCATGCTGCTTCTCGATTGTATGATCACATTTGCATACATTTTGAAAAATGTTCAGAGGCAAATTTTAAACTTAAGTGTCAAACTGTCCTGAGCATCTTTCATGCTGGCCCTGGGCCATTCTGATTACCGAGCCCTGCTCAAGTTGAAAAAGCATTTTAAAGACCACAAGTTAATTGGAACATTGAGCTGCAAACTGATAAATAATCCTAGATTCACAATTATGAGATATGAGACCTGGTGAAAAAGGCATCATCATTATATGCATAGTTCACTTAAAGATGAAAAATGTACTCAACACAAACATATCAGTAAATTAGAAGTTTTCTATATTTTGTGGTCTTTTACCATAGACATGTGAACACAAAATGCATTTATCTCAAACATAATTGTTATTTACTTTAACATAGTTAATTTTAAAGTTTTTATCAGCATCTTAAATTTTGCATCTTTTAAGCAATGTATTTCCTTGCATGTCTTTTATAAATACTTCTTTCAATTTTTCTAAAAAAGTTTACAGTCCTTAAATCATTGTATGGATATACTGACATCTTATCAACATCCACTTAAATAATATAATTAGGTATTAACCTGTAAACATTGTTAACATCTAGGGATGCATCGATATAATTTTAAAATATTTGACTCGTGATGTTACTTTTTCCATTATAATTGTTTATTCATTTATTTTACTTATGAAGACAGGCAAGGAAATATTTTGCTTAAAAGGTGCTTTAGTTTTAAGATGCTGGGTGGTTCCATATGAATAAAAAACAATGTTTGAGATAAATGCATTTTGTGTTTACATATGGTAAAACCAAACCAGAAATGGTTTATCGAGGGTTTTAGTCATTCATTGTGTTTTAAAGTCAAAATGTTTGCACCTTCCTTGACAGCTTTTTTTTTTTTTTTAGCTTGAGTTAGATTTAAGAAAATTTTAGTATAATTAATAGTTTATATGTTTGAAATATTTTAGAATATCATTACACATATATGATTTTTTTGTAATCTAACAAAAATAGCATACTCTAGGGAAAAGTTATTGCAAGAAATATAGTTATCGCATTGTTTAACAACAATATCACATATAGCATAATTCTCAATATTGTGCAGGCCTACTTGTGGCAGTAGACAGGATTAATACAACTTGATACAATCAAGAATCAGCAGAATTGAGAAAAAAAGTGGTCTCACTAGATAAAGAACACAGCTGCAAACATACAGAGAACAAAAATGAGAGGATGATCACCAGGCCTTGTAATGCACACCTCTAAGTATTTTAAAAGCATTTGCGAGTTTACATATACAAGTCAGAATTATTAGCCCCCCATTGAATTTTCTTTTATTTTTAAAATATTTCCCAAATGATGTTTAACAGAGCAAGGAAAAGGAATCACCGTATGTCCGATAATATTTTTTGTTCTGGAGAAAGTCCTATTTGTTTTATTTTTTATTTTTTGTAACATTTTAATCCTTTGTTTTCATATGTAAAGATATTTTTATATTACTGTACATCCTGTGTGTATTCAGCAATGTGTAAGCCTTTGGACCCGCATAGGCGCATAACTACCGCAGTCTGCGCTGGACTTTGAAGCAGCTTTTACATGCTCAACAATCTATTTCAGTTTCTCAAAATAGCAACGCGCCAATGATGGGCCTTAACACATCTCCTTTATTGACCGGAACACCCATGAGTCCACAAAGTGGCGCAAATAAATTTGCTATTTAAACATATAGTAAAATGTAAAAATTAGGGTTGGGCTGGTCTGAAAATAGCAACAAATCGGCAACATTGCGCCTACACACGTTGCGCCACAATTGTTAAAATAGAGCCCATAATCTTTAAAATAATGACATTATCATACATAATATAGACATTAAAATTAGCAAATATAACAGGTTTGTAATGCGGAGCATTTATGGAGCATTCATTATTTCCTTATCATCTGCCTGCACAGTTGTGCAGTGGATGAACGCAAACAAAAATATAATTCATATATTTTTCTTGGGAAAAATATTTTTTTTTAAACGAATTTCGTTTAGTATAATTAATTACTAATAAAGATTAAGATAAAAACCTAATTTCAATGTATTTTTGTTGGTCAGTTATCTACAAAATAAACAAGAATAACGAATAACGTTTAAGGTGAAGTGCTTCAAAACAAGTCCGCTGTATGCCTCAGGGCCTTAACACAACTGGTTTGTTAAATAAATAAATAATATAGCCTAAATAAAACTAAAGTGAAATATTCACCGTTTCAGAGAGCAGGAAAATATCAGAAAAGTGCTGAAATGCTGGTTATTTTACAAGAGTGGTTTTACAAATTTCAGAGGAAATATCTAAACATTAGAGGAAAAATAAACCTGACAACAAATCCTATCAATGTCATAGCGAATGCTCTTAAATAATGTGGTGTTGAGATGATGCGGGGTTTGTTGCGGACTCAAGCGAAGGGGGGAGACGCGCCGTGCACGCCGCCTTGACTGCTCTGCCGTCCTAGAATGCGCCGGCCCTGTGTCAGTCATATAGCCTACAGTGTGTTTTTAACAGAAGCTTTAAAGAGCGCGTGCGGTGACTGCAGTGATGCTCAGCTCTGACGAGACGCAGTTTAAAGTAGTTTTGTTTTTTTTACATATAGATTTTCATTGCTTTAAATTATTTTAATGTTTTTATATTTACAGTTTGTATATAAAACGAACGCTTAGCTTATTGTTCGCAGTGATCGTTATAATGGGATCATGTGCATTGCATATGATTATGCAGTATACGTTACATTCTTTGGTCGCAGCGCTGTATTTTATTTATTGCATTTAGTCAATAAACAATGATATTTTGAATAAAAATTATTGTAATTTAAAAACAAGCTTGCAATTCTTACCGGTGGTTGTAATATTTGAAGCTTGTTCTCAGACAAGTGTCTGGGTCACTAATACTTTGTATTTCTGGAAAATCCGGGATGGAATTCTAGTAAATGGTGGCACTGTAGACGAATGGCTTTCCGATAGTTTCACACCACCTAAAATAATTTGTTTTTATTTATTTATTTATTTATTGACCCTGCTAATCCAGCAAGAATATTTTTTCTATGGTTGCATCTGAATTGTCGTTTTGTTCTTTAAACAGCTTAAACATTGTGATTTTAAACCTGTGTTTTGACCCTAATAGTTAATTTTGTTATTATGCACATCTGAAATAAAATGCATTTTTTACTCTAATGAAAAATACATGTTGAAATAGAACACAAATAGACAAATGTATTTAATACTCTACAGTTTTACTTTTTGAGTAAATGGTTTTGACTATTTTAGTCAGTAATTTAAATGTTCTCTGTTTTTAAGTGTAGAAGGTTTGAATGAATGGATGCTCTTAACGGATATTCACAGCTGTGTATTTGTATAAATAAAAAAATGATGACAGATTGTGGTGTGTTTTGTCATATATACAGAATAAATTATATTATGCATTCTTGTAAAAAAAATGGTGATTATGTAATATGGATTGGTTTAATGTTGAAAATGTTGTTTAAGCATTAATTTCAAAGTTAAATCATTTAGATAGATTATATGTTGAATATGTGTGGATTCTACGTTGTTCCAATCGACTTAAAATCAACATCATGTCAACATTAGATAGACAAACTAATTAGGTCGATTATATGTTGAATATGCGTGGATTCTACGTTGTTCCAATCGATTTAAAATCAACATCGTTTCAACATTAGATAGACAAACTAATTAGGTCGATTACATGTTGAAAATATGTGGATTCTACGTTGTTCCAATCGACTATAAATCAACATCATTTCAACGTCAGGTGGACAAACCAATTAGGTTGATTACATGTTGAAAATGTGTGGATTCTATAACGTCGTTTCGATCGACTGAATATCAATATCGATTCAACGTTGGGTAAGTAACCAATTGTGTCGATTTCAGGTTAGATTTGAATGGAGTGCCTGACGTCGTTTCAACATTACCCCGATGAGCAAAACGACGTTGAATTGATATAAAAAAAAACGTTGATTTTCGGTTGAAATTATGTCATTTTGCTATCTGGGAAGCCACAGTGCCAGATAGAAAAAATATGGGCTAATTGTTTATACGAAAAAAAAACATACAACGGTAGTGCTGCATGTGTGAATGTCTCGACTTGAAATACTAAAGTCCAATTGGTTACCCATTACCACACCATGCTATATAAAGCCATTGTCCAAAGCTGTCTTGAAGGAGCAGCGTTCTTAAGGATTTGAGTTTTGTTAAGAAACAAACTGCTAAACAGTTTGCTGCGTAAAGATGCAATTCTGCCACCTGAACATTTGGCACTGCTGGGATTTGAACCCAGGATCTGCTGTTTACTAGACAAGCGGTTTGACCAACTAAGCCACAGCGCCAGACAGAAAAAATATGGGCTAATTGTTTATACAAAAAAAAAAACATACAACGGTAGTGCTGCATGTGTGAATGTCTCGACTTGAAATACTAAAGTCCAATTGGTTACCTATTACTAGTGGTGGGCAAAGCGAGGCTTCATGAAACACTGAAACAGTCGAAGCAAATGTGTCGAAGCTTCGAAACGTTTCGAAACCCGTCTCTACAGTGACACCTAGTGGTCATTTTTTATGTATTGCACTGGAAGAGCTTCAGCAAAGAACAGTTGAGCAAATTGAGGTTTTAAAACCCCACTTTGTAGAAATGAACCTTCAAGTGCTTTAGTGGAGTGGTTAGGGTTTCTGACTACCGTGTGGGATTTGTGGGTTCGAATCTAGGCTCATATAGCTGTTTTGAAATGCTTTAATATCAGTTTGAATTCCTCTGTTCTTGTATTGTTTTGTTTTAACATTGGTCTGACATCCAAATAAACACTTTGTCAATAAATATGTCTTGTTTTCTTCATAAAACAGGGTTGTTGCTAGATCAGACACGGTTGTGGCCAGAAGTTAACAAGAATTATTTATATTATTAATTAAATTTCCCATTTATTGTATTTTATTAATGTCTACCCAAAATCTAAACCCAATCATCACAGTACTGTAAAAAATATTAATTATTGTTTTACAGTGTTGCAAAAATGATGCTAAATTGATGGCGTATCAGCAACATCCTATCTAGACTACATCATAAAACAGTAACATTATTAAAATACATAAAAATCATGATTTCTGAGTATTTGAACAAGTCGGGATTCGAACCCAAAAGTCATTTGAAGCACAGTAACTATGTGCACACGCACGGTACACCAGGCCATATGAGACAGAAGTGATGTTTGACCCTGTCAGTCAAATGCAAATTCGCCAGGTCTCGAAACGTTTCTGAACTGATCGATGCTTTGAATCGCTTTAGTCACGTGACCTGGGTGTTTCGGATCATGCTTCGGTGCAGTGTTTCGAAACACTTGCGTTTCGGGATCTCGACACTGTGTCGAAACGTCAGTTTCACGTTAGCCATCTCTACCCATTACCACACCATGCTATATAAAGCCATTGTCCAAAGCCCTTTTGAAGGGGCAGCGTTCTTAAGGATTTGACTTTTGTTAAGAAACAAACTGCTAAACAGCTTGCTGCGTAAACACTAGTAATTCTTAATAAGAAGCAGTTCTGGCACCTGAAGATTTGGCACTGCTGGTATTTGAACCCAGTGTACAAGACAGGCACTTTGACCAACTAAGCCACAGCGCCAGCACTGATAAACGGGTATGACATTTTTGCACAAAGAGCCTAAAAAAAGACAGCATGTCTTAAAGAGACAACCAAAGAGGTTGTTTAACTCTATTTGTTGCACTATCCATTATGCCTCAAAGCTATAAAATTTCATGTTTCATTTCGTTAGGCTCTGTAAAGCAAGCACAAACACCACCTGGACTAAGGCGCTGCAGGGATTTGACCCCAGGATCAAGCATGCATATAGAGGCTCTTGTACGACAAGTCTAAAAGGCTTGATCTCAACAATAGGTGGTAGCCACTTTTGCCCAAAACCACAGTTTGTCTTCGAGTCATTCCTCAAGCCTACTCGGGCCTGCACCTTTTTCTAATCTCCCTTATTTAGAAAAGCTCAATTAAGTCATCCGCTTCATTGTAGAGTAGCCTAGTATCTAAACCTGCACTGCGCAATGAAAGAAAGAAGCAAAACGGGGATAGACAGATAGCTAAAATGTTGGAAACGCCCCACACCTAAGTTAGTGAAGAAAGAGGGCAACCTATTTGACTCTGATGGAACTTGAACCAACGACCTTTAAATGACTCAGTTCACAACCTAGAAGTCCAAAGCACTATCCATTGCACCGAAGAGGAACACTACACTGCTCTTTTTAGCACTGTTGCACAAGAAGCATTTTTTGGTAATTTCAAGCCCATAAAAACCCCATTCGCTGCAGACTAGGCACTGCTGGGACTCGAACCCAGGATCTCCTGTTTACTAGACAGGCGCTTTGACCAACTAAGCCACAGCGCCAGATAGAAAAACTATGGGCTAATTGTTTATACGAAAAAAAAAAAAAAAACCATACAACGGTAGTGCTGCATGTGTGAATGTCTCGACTTGAAATACTAAAGTCCAATTGGTTACCCATTACCACACCATGCTATATAAAGCCATTGTCCAAAGCTGTCTTGAAGGAGCAGCGTTCTTAAGGATTTGAGTTTTGTTAAGAAACAAACTGCTAAACAGTTTGCTGCGTAAAGACTCGTAATTCTTAATAAGATGCAATTCTGCCACCTGAACATTTGGCACTGCTGGGATTTGAACCCAGGAGCTCCTGTTTACAAGACAGGCACTTTGACCAACTAAGCCACAGAAAGAAACAAACTGCTAACCAGTTTGCTGCGTAAACACACGTAATTCTTAATAAGAAGCTATTCTGGCAGTTGAACATTAGGCACTGCTGGTATTTGAACCCAGGGTCTCCTGTGTACAAGACAGGCGCTTTGACCAACTAAGCCACAGCGCCAGCACTGATAAACGGGTATGACATTTTTGCACAAAGAGCCTAAAAAAAGACAGCATGTCTTAAAGAGACAACCAAAGAGGTTGTTTAACTCTATTTGTTGCACTATGCATTACGCCTCAAAGCTATAAAATTTCATGTTTCATTTCGTTAGGCTCTGTAAAGCAAGCACAAACACCACCTGGACTTAGGCGCTGCAGGGATTTGACCCCAGGATCAAGCATGCATAAAGAGGCTCTTGTACGACAAGTCTAAAAGGCTTGATCTCAACAATAGGTTGTAGCCACTTTTGCCCAAAACCACAGGTTGTCTTCGAGTCATTGCTCAAGCCTACTCGGGCCTGCACCTTTTTCTAATCTCCCTTATTTAGAAAAGCTCAATTAAATCATCCGCTTCATTGTGGAGTAGCCTAGTATCTAAACCTGCACTGCGCAATGAAAGAAAGAAGCAAAACGGGGATAGACAGATAGCTAAAATGTTGGAAACGCCCCACACCTAAGTCAGTGAAAAAAAGGCCAACCTATTCGACTCTGGTGTAACTCGAACCAACAACCTTTGAATGACTCAGTTCACAACCTAGAAGTCCAAAGCACTATCCATTGCACCGAAGAGGAACACTACTCTGCTCTTTTTAGCACTGTTGCACAGGAAGCATTTTTTGGTAATTTCAAGCCCATAAAAATTTCACTCGCTGCAGACTAGGCACTGCTAGGATTTGAACCCAGGATCTCCTGTTTACTAAACAGGCACTTTGACCAACTAAGCCACAGCGCCAGATAGCAGAAACATGGGCTAATTGTTTATACGAAAAAATAAACATCCAACGGTAGTGCTGCATGTGTGAATGTCTCGACTTAAAATATTAAAGTCCAATTGGTTACCCATTACCACACCATGCTATAAAAAGCCATTGTCCAAAGCCCTCTTGAAGGAGCAGCGTTCTTAAGGATTTGAGTTTTGTTAAACGGATTGCGGCGTAAACACTCATAATTCTTAATAAGAAGCAGTTCTGGCACCTGAACATTTGGCACTGCTGGGATTTGAACCCAGGATCTCCTGTTTACAAGACAGGCACTTTGACCAACTAAGCCACAGAAAGAAACAAACTGCTAAACAGTTTGCTGCGTAAACACATGTAATTCTTAATAAGAAGCTATTCTGGCAGTTGAACATTAGGCACTGCTGAGATTTGATCCGAAAATGCCCATTATGCCTCAAAGCTATGCAATTTCATGATTCATTTCGTTAGGCTCTGTAAAACAAGCACAAGCACCACCTGGACTATGCATGCATAAAGAGGCTCTTGTACGACAAGTCTAAAAGGCTTGATCTCAACAATAGGTGGTAGCCACCTTTGCCCAAAACCACAGGCTGTCTTCGAGTCATTCCTCAAGCCTACTTGGGCCTGCACCTTTTTCTAATCTCCCTTATTTAGAAAGCTTAGTTAAGTCATCCGCTTCATTGTAGAGTAGCCTAGTGTAAAAGTCCATCTATTAGCCCAATGACGAAACTAACAGCATGGTCGAAGGTTAAATGTATGTAAGCCTTTTCCAGTGCTTCTGAAAAGAATTCTGTTATTTATTAGAGTTTATTTATACTCATTTTCTAGCTCCGAACTTTATCTGACTCCATTTTTAAGTGATCGTAATATTTAGACTGTATTTCTAATTATAGGAACGGATCACAATAATCATTTATGACTTAATTTAGAGTTTTGATCTATCTGTTCCCATACTCTTCAATTTATACGTTCATTAGTGGCCAATCGCCGCTCAGAGTTCCACGCCCCGGGTTTTGCGTTTCTTCTCACGGTCAGTATTCCGACACTCTGAAATTAGTCAGAGGATACGGGATGAATTAATATTTAATTAGGCTGGTAGTACAATACTTACTCATGCCAAAAGAAACATCTCACTTAATCAAGATCCGTACTTGCTAGTTCCAGTGGTTAAGGAATTAAAAGATCTCTATGATACCGCGTGCGATACTGCGTGTAATCTATAAGTCTCGTAATTCCAAAATTATGCCGATCATAAAGGTAGCGAAAATGGCTTCACGTAATCTACTGGATATAAAAGATTTCAGGAGAATTCAGAATGAGTCAAAACTTAACATTTTATTAGTCAGGTAAAATTGTATAATGCCAATTATATAATAAAACAATCATCAAGCCAATTCAGAGATGATACTGTAACAATATAACATCCATTAACTCAAAGATAGATTAAAGAATTAAAGATGCATACCTGACCAGAGAAATACATTGCAGCACAAACGAGTTACTGCAATGGGGGTCTTGGCTACAAGATTTCCCCCGAGCAGTATTACACCTTATCCTTTTATACCCACTCAGAACAAACAGTCATAAATTCAAGACAATAGAAACGTCACAGAGACTCTTGCCTGGTTACTTTGAGATGTTAATCATCTCTAGAGAGGGGGGAAGCATCTGGCAGAGATTATATCAAAGTCAAAAACCAAATCAACATATAAAAATGAAATATCATAGTGAAATTAAGACCACTTTACCAATCACACAGAGACATTTAAAATGATACCAAACATGAATACAGTGCTATAACATACATCATATTAAAACCTTGAGCATTTTATGTGGACTGTGAATTATGGAGAAAGGTAGCTTAAAGGTCAAGAAGGGGGGCTTGAGGTGAAATGAGAGGGGAGATCTTTCCCGCATTACCCCCTGGAAAGGTGGAGTCCTGGGTCTTCAGCCTGCGTTTGGATTGTCAACAGTGATTTGAATAGAACAGTTGGACAGCTGAAATCCTTATCTTCTTAGACCCGAAAGTTTGTTGTTTTATTGCATCTCCTGAAATTCCATATCAGCTCTCAGGATCTGACATATTGGAGAGGTTAAAGCCATCTTACAAGAGTATAAAGAAAGAGGAGGAGAGTTGAAGAGGGCAGCATTATGTGGTGTGCAGAAGAATGAGAAGTTGACTGAACTGTTGCAGTGCGGGGAAACAAGTAGAGAAACCGGGTCGAGACGATCAGTGTAAACTTAATGACTGGCTGTGAGAAACAAAAAGAGAAAGTACGTATTGAAGCAACAGAGCAAAGACCGCTGTCTGGTTACTGAAGTGCTCATGACGTCTGTGAACAGTGTGTCACCAAAGACTTCAGTGCAGTGTGTCCTGAACAAAATCAACTTACCGATTTATCTCGCTGGCATGGAGTGAGCTACCGAAAGCCTTCATCCCGCAGTGGACAGTGTCGGAGTTTCCTGTTGGGCACGCATGGATGCTACTCACCGGCTGGGTTCATCAACGCCCTCAACTTTTACATCCACACCTCCACATTCGCCATTCCCCTCTCATTTCCCTTGACTCTTCCGCTCCGTGGGTAAGAAGCAAAAGTTTTTGTTTTCTTTGCCCAAATTCTCATTTTAATTCTCTTGTTATGTTTTCTCCTCGTACTATTATTATCAGTATTATTTTTCCCCGTTTTCAAATCTGACGAATCTGCTGGCCTGAAAATCATTTGCATTTTTTCCTTTCACTTTCACATTTGAGTTATAAGTGCTGAGGGTTTTGTGTTTCATTGTGATTATTGTTATATTGTTTGTTTTGGACTTCCGGTTGGAGCGGCGCCATGTAAAGACGCAAACTGTTGAGGTCCTCACATGAAACTTAAAATTTTGTTTAAAATTGCTCTTATCCTAAATACTATTACCTTAAACCTACCTATACTGGAAAATAAGTATTTAAGTGTCGGAGTCTAGCTGTTCTGAGCGTAATTCAACTTGAATCTTGATGAATTAAGGCCGAAGCAACCATAGGGAGGCGGAATCCGCTACTAGCCTCCATGCTAATGCTAACCGCGAAGTGCAAGCTGCATCTAAGAAAGAGATGGCTCTGGCGAGTGATAACAGTGCGGTCCTTCAAGGTATTGAAGCACTAGAGGGCGATTTGATTGCTAAAATTGAAGAAAAGGCCGTTGCACAGTCAAATGAACTTTGCAATCAAATTGACCAGCTTTGGACAGAGTTACACAATGCTGTGGAGCACATTAATGCCAGAGTGGAAGCAGCAGAAGAGCGAGTGACTGGTCTGGAGTCTGTGTTGGGTGGATACTCTGACTCTGGAAAAAGAATTTAGTATCGTGAAAAAAGGAGCTGGCTCTGCTGAGAGACCAAAACGAGGATCTTGAGGAGAGGTCTCGCCGATCAAATCTCCGCATTACGGGAGTTAAAGAAGGACAGGAGCCCGGCAGATGCGTGACGGAATTTGTATCCAGCCTCCTGAAAGATACCCTGAACCTCGAGAAGACTCCACTTCTGGACCGGGCACACCGCACTCTACGCAGCAAGCCAGTGGACGACAAGGAACTGCCATGCGCCTTTGTGATTAAATGGCACTACTTTTCTGAAAAAGAGGATATATTGGAGAAAGCCATAGAAATGAAGGCGATCACGACAGTACACTGGGCTGTCAAAGACAATACAAATGTTAATTTCACTCTCCGGTTAACTTTTAAATCTCCACTATAGCACATGTTCGTTGTTGTTATTTCTAGTTCTCAAGTATATTTTGTCAATTATGGGGTAGCTTTGTAGTAAAACAGCCAGAGCTGTTCAAATTGTTTTGTTTCATACGTGAGGTCCCACATGGTAAGCTAGTTAAGAGTGGGAGTGTTTATAAGTGTATGTGCGATCACCACTTTTTTTCTCTCTCTATTTTTTCTTTCCTCTCTCTCCCCCACACTCCCCTACATACAAAACCCACAGATACCTTATGTATGTTTCTGATAAATTTTTTCGACAGCCCTCCATAAAATGGGTGTAGTAAAGAATAACTTCACCAGTTGGAATGTGCGGGGCTAAATCACCCAGTGAAACGAAACAAGGTGTTCGCATATCTTAAGCTAAAATCTTATATTGTATATTTACCGGAGACTCATCTGTTGAAAAAAAGATTATTCTAAACTTAATAGAGGAGGCTATACACAAATATATCATTCTAACTTCAGTAGCAAAAGTAGGGGCATTACTGTACTCATACATAAGAATGTACAGTTTGTTATAGAGTCAAATGTGAATCTTATCGTCCGATCAGCTTGCTCTGCTGTGATTATAAGATCCTGGGAATCAGAGTGGAGTCAGTCATAAGAAAGATAATTCACCCAGATCAAACTGGTTTTATTGTTGGGAGACAGTTATCTTACAACCTTCGTTGCTTGTTTAATATTATTTATTCACCTAAAAATAATACCAATCCAGAGGTCTTAATTTCTTTAGATGCCCATAAGGCATTTGATAGAATAGAGTATATCTGTTCATTTACAGTGCTTAAAAAATGTGGTTTTGGCCCTGGATTCTGTTCCTGGGTTACAATTTTATATTCCAGGTCCCAAGCATCCATTCAAACAAATAACATCATTTCTAAATGCTTTCCACTCTCTAGGAGAACGAGACAGAGCTGCCCTCTGTCCCCTCTGCTCTTTGACATTGCTGTTGAACCTCTTGCAACCATATTAAGGAACTCAGATGACTTGCAAGGAATTTTCAGAGAGGGAGAGGGACAAGAACATAAGCTCCTGCCATATGCGGATGATCTTCTTCTTTTTCTGTCAAATCCAGATACATGTATTCTAAAAGCTCTTACAATAATTTCAGAATTTGGAAATGTTTCTGGATACAAAGTCAATCTAGCAAAGAGTCTCCTTTTCCCTATCAATGATAGAGCACAGCAAATGTCCTTCCAATCCTTTCCATTTTCAGTAAGTCCTGATAAATTTGTATATCTGGGTGTGAGTGTGACACGCAAATATAAGGATTTGATCAATAATAATTTGAAAGTGACATTAGACAAAGCCAAACGAGACATGACGAGGTGGTCAACCCTTCCTTTATCTTTGGCTGGGAAGATCAATTCTATTAAAATGACAATACAACCAAGATTTCTGTTTCTATTTCAGACCGTGCCTGTTTTTAATCCCAAGTCATTTTTCAAGGAGTTGAATAATTGTATTTCTACATTTCTTTGGGATAAGAAAATTCCTTGCATAAGAAAGGAATTCTTGGAAAGAAAGAAGGAAGAGGGTGGATTGGCAATGCCAAATTTTCTTATATAATTATTGGGCGGCCAATTTACACAAACTGATATTCTGGTTTTCCAACATCTGTAATGATGAGGCCCCACTTTGGTCACTGATGGAACAGCACACATCTAATCCAGTGTCTTTGCGCTCACTACTTTGTGCTTCGATTCCAGTGAGTAAACAATGTTCTACGAATAACCCAGTTATTAATGGATTACTCAGAATATGGTCACAATTCAGACTTCACTTTAATAATAAACAAGCATTGCCTTCTGCTCCCATTTTGTTAAATCCGTTATTCCTTCCCTCTCTTATAGATTCATAATTCCAATTATGGTCTAGGAAGGGAGTTAACTGTGTTAAGGACCTCTTTAAAAATGGCATATTTATCTCATTTCAACAGTTAAGAACAGACTTTGAGATTCCCCAGTCTAATGTTTTTAGGTACCTTCAGGTCTGTAGTTTAGTTAAAAAATACTTCTTTACTTCACTGAACCAACCAGAAGCATGCTGGATTTCTCTTGCCCCAGATGTGGTTTGGAGCCAGCAGATCTGAGTCATATGTTCTGGGGATGCCCTAGATTACAAACATTTTGGACCGATATTTTTAGATCATTTTCATCTATATGTAATAAAGATATGGATCCTAATCCTTTGACTTCAATTTTTGGTACAGTGCCAGAAGAAATGTACCTGTCAGCTAATCACGTAGAAATCATTACCTTTTCTTCTTTATTGGCCTGACGGCTGATTATTCTCAGGTGGAAAAAAACAAACCCGCCATCCCACAAACATTGGATATTAGAAGTGTTATCACATCTTAAACTCGAGCACCTTAAGTACACCATCCGAAGATCTACAAAAAAAAGTTTAATGAGGTTTGGCAGCCTTTCCTATCCTACAATCAATGCTCAGGGGTTATTATATCCTAAGTGAGAGTTTATCCATAATTTCCTAATTTGTTTTTTATCTATCTATCTATCTATCTATCTATCTATCTATCTATATTTATTTATTTTAATTTTTGTCTTTCTCCCCCTTTCTTTATGGAGTGTATGTCTGTAGCTATGTACCATGTTAATTTGTTGTTCAATATGTGTGTTGTGGAAAAATCAATACAAATATTTGAATAATAAGAATATAAGCAGTACTAAAAAATAGTTTTTAGAACGAGTAATAATCCATTAATCTAGTTACAGTACATGTCCCTGTCAAAGGTCTGTGAATTTAAGCTAATTATTCATTAAAGAAGGACAAGCCATTCTCGTATGTGACTTTGTTCTTTGTGTGACTGAAATGTAGGCAATAGCTATGTTCCCATCCAAAAATGCGAATTAAATTTATGTGCAAAACTGGAATATCGTATAAAAGACGTGCGAATAAAGCAGCGTTTCCATCCAATGAATCAAAGAGAACAAAATCGTCACTTCCTGATTAACTGGCACCAAATATCAACAGTAAAAACAGAATTTACTGCGGTAGAAGAAGCTACATGAATCTTTTCTTTATTTATCTTTTCTTTATTTATCTGTGTCCCAGCACACTCTCTGTTTCTGTAGCGGATGTAACGAGATCTTTCCGTCGCGTGAACATCCGAAAAGCTACGGGCCCAGATGGCATCCCTGGACGTGTACTTAAAGCATGCGCACACCAGCTAGCGGGGGTTTTCACGGACATCTTTAACCTCTCGCTCTCTCGGTCTGTGGTTCCTACATGCTTTAAGACAGCTACTATCGTGCCAATACCGAAATCAGCTAAAACCACATGCTTGAATGACTGGCGTCCGGTTGCACTGACACCCATCTTCAGCAAGTGCTTTGAGAAGCTGATTAAAAACCACATCTGCTCTGTACTGCCCGCTAACACTGACCCTCTGCAATTTGCATACAGAAACAATCGATCCACCGATGATGCTATTGCTTTCACCTTGCACACTGCTCTGTCTCACCTGGAAAACAAAAACACATATGTGAGAATGCTGTTTGTGGACTACAGCTCAGCATTCAACACCATAGTGCCTACCAAGCTGGTGGTGAAGCTCCAGGCTCTGGGCCTACACAGCTCTCTGTGCAACTGGATCCTGAACTTCCTGTCAAGCAGACGCCAGGTGGTCAGAATGAACAACATCACCTCATCCACACTGATCCTCAACACTGGTGCCCCACAGGGCTGTGTTCTCAGCCCACTCCTGTACTCCCTGTACACACATGACTGTACATCCAAACACAGCTCCAATGTCATCGTTAAATTTGCTGATGACACAACGGTGGTGGGCCTAATCATCGATAATGATGAGACGGCCTACAGAGAGGAGGTGCACGCTCTGACGCAGTGGTGTCAGGAAAACCACCTCTCACTCAACATCAGCAAAACCAAGGAGCTGGTGGTGGATTTCAGGAGAGAGAAGAGAGAACACACTCCCATCACCATCAACGGGACACCAGTGGAGAGAGTCAGCACTTTCAAGTTTCTTGGAGTACACATCGCTGAGGATCTGACATGGACTGCCCACACAGATGCAGTGCTGAGGAAGGCACAACAACGTCTCTTCTTCCTCAGGCGTCTCAGGAGGTTTGGAATGAGCCCCCACATCCTCTGCTCGTTCTACACCTGCACTGTGGAGAGCATCCTCACTGGCTGCATCACCACCTGGTATGGAAGCAGCACCAGCAGCAATCGCAAAGGTCTACATAGGATTGTGCGAACTGCTGGACGTGTAGTAGGAGGTGAGCTTCCCTCCCTCCAGGACATCTACACCAGGAGGTGCATGAGGAAAGCCAAGAGAATCATCAGCGACTCCAGCCACCCAAGCCATAGACTTTTCTCTCTGCTACCCTCAGGCAGACGGTTCCGCAGCATCCGGTCACGCACCAGCCGACTGAAGGAAAGTTTCTTCCCTCAGACTATCAGGCTGATGAACACTTAACACACCCCACACAAACTCTTCCATACCCCGCACTGCACACCGTCAAGATGTAGCATGCACTGCACTTTAACAAATCCATACTTAAAACAATACTGCCTACGTATCGCTGTCAACATTGCCAATTTTACATTGTCTTGTTTTTTGGTGAGTATGTCGTTGTATACTGCACTGTCTGTATCCTGCACTGTCTGTATTTTGCACTGTCTGTATTTTGCACTGTCGTTGTATTTGCACTGTCTGTATTTTGTACTGTCTGTATTTTGCACTGTCTGTATTTTGCACTGTCTGTATTTTGCACTGTCGTTGTATTTACACTGTCTGTATTTTGCACTGTCTGGAGCCAGCACCTAAGCTTTTCACTCATCATAGCACACGTGCTGCTGATGATGTGACAATAAAAGTGATTTGATTTGAAAGTGATTTGATTTGATTTGAAATGACTTTCACCTCAGAGGACAATGTTGACACACAATGAACACGTGGTTGCGTTTGAAGCCATGAGACGCGGAGAACAGATGCTCTTGACACGGTCCAGACACTCTGGAGGTAATTAATAATATAATAACATTAATACTAAAATGGTTAAGGTGTTTTAGAATGACCAAAACAACATTTCAGATGTTTTACAGTGTGCTCAGCCTGCTGGTTTGTCCATTCACACACATTTCATCATCATATGATCTCTTATAACAAACCTTTTTTAATGCACATACTGGAAGTTGTTAAGTAAAAGTGCTTGTGTAGTTTACGTAAGTTTATCTTTTCTTATCGAATAAAAAGTTTATCCTACTCAGTTATGCGCATGTTTTTATGTCTATATTTCAAAAGTTATGTGCATCATGACGTTTACATCAACTGATTATTTATGCTCATAGCCTATCCAAACTGCACATAAAAATAGATGGCTGGAAACGTAAGGAATACTGCTTCATCTTTAATAAAGTGGAGGAGACCAACAGAAACTCAGAGTTTAGAGAATAAGACCTGCTCCTGACCAGGTTAGGTTCACAGAGTAAGTTACCACAGTAACTGACTGAGTTAAAGTTACCTCTTTTTCAGAAACAGGCTTGACTTACCCTGCTTTCTCCAGTTTGACAAACCTGCCATTTTGAAACAGAAAACCCTCAGGGTTAAGAGTTTTCACTTAACCTTCTTTCTGAAACAGGGCCCTGATCTCATATGCTATAGTTTTAGAACTTCAGTTGCCGATTGGAGAAATGACCAGGAATAATAAACGGCTACTTGCTCTACAAACAAGTGTGTTCATGTCTATACATACAAGGAAAAATAATAAAATTAGAAAATATGACTTCGCAACAGGCGACGCGGTGGCGCAGTAGGTAGTTTGCATGTTCTCCCTGTGTTCGCGTGGGTTTCCTTCGGGTGCTCCGGTTTCCCCCACAAGTCCAAAGACATGCGGTACAGGCGAATTGTTTAAAGCTAAATTGTCCATAGTGTATGAGTGTGTATGGATGTTTCCCATAGATGGGTTGCAGCTGGAAAGGCATCCGCTGCATAAAACATATGCTGGATAAGTTGGCGGGTTATTCCGCTGTGGTGAACCTGAATTAATAAGGGGAACTAAGCCGAAAAGAAAATGAATGAATGACTTTGCAACATCAAGCAGCATTAGGCATGGGCCAGTATAAGATTCTGACAGTATGATAAATAACACGGTTTCACGGTACTGTGATTACTGCTCTAAAATATATTCTTTTAAATGTCTGGGTAAAAAACAAAACTTTTTCCCCTTTGAACACAATATATTTTCTTTTGGGAAACTTTTAAAATATTTTGGAGCAGTAAACATGTCAGGCTGAATAATTCAAATGAATCATTGACTTCTGCTGTCTTCATTAGTTTCATAAACACAGATTTCTTTACGATTTAAAACAGCATCTTTTGGTATCTTTTCTGCTGGAGATACTGTTGTCCTAAAAAACTCAAAACAAAACTTAAAAAAACAACAACTTGCATGTACCGTAGGAACGATATAGCAGAAAATATTGGCAGTTTTAAAACTTTGACTTTTTTCAAACTGTGGTATACTTTGAAAGCGGTTATCATCCCATGCCTAAGCAGCATAACACTGTTTTTAGGATCTAAAAATTCATTCTTTATAAAAGTCTCAAGCAAAAAGATTCCAATGGCGACTCCTGCTGGTAGGTGAAGAATATGGTCAATATTCAGAGAATTTCTGATGAACTTTACACTCAAATGTTTGCATATCATCAGCATGCTGTGATCCATTTCTTAAGCAGCAAAAGTCATTTTTAGACTAGTTTGTTGGCCAGTTGTAGTCAGTGCAATGCTAAACGTTATTGTTCCACTATTATTTGTTTGTTTTGTCTCAAATCATCCCAAAGCAACATCCTGCAGTTTAGAATACTGTACAATGTTTTATAATAATTAATTACTTTAGTGTCCATTTCATTCAGCATGTTTAATGCTGGGGGCATCCACGGTTTTTGACATACTTTAAACCAGGGTTTCTGCAGGTTTCACCAAGTTACATGTAAGACTTTTTAAGACCATTATGAATGAAATTTTAGACTCATAAAGTTAAGGAATTTTTCAAATGGCCCAGATGAAAAAGATTTTTATTTGTCCAATCAAAACAATATTTTAATTTAATACATTTAATAATACAATAATAAATTAATAATAATAAATTACAATATTTTAGATATTTCTTAGCAAAAAAAATTAAATATCGTGTAAAAACAAGCAAGCTTTACTTGTATCCACACATTTTTTTCCAACATAAACTTTATTTAAAATAAAAAACGAATGAACAAATGTTTTAAAAGTTTCAAAAACTATAACAAATTAAATCTATGCACAATAATCTGTCCAGGTTGATGTCCTTAGCAGTAAATACATGGAGCATGTTTAAACAAATGTTATTGGAAGGAAAATAATTAAACCTTTATAAAAGAATAAAGTTAAAATGACCTTTTTGAATGAAAAGTTGAAAGTTTTATTGAGATGATTGTTGGTGATTGTATGGGTTTTGGCCAGATTGGGTAGCAAAACATGAACAAAGGAAAAAAAGATTTAAGACCTACAACACAATATTTCAGTAAATTTAATTTACCTTAAGAAGGTAGAAAAAATGGGAGACTAATAATGCATAAAATAATGACAAAATACATGAGAACAAGTAACAAGAAACTTATTCCTGTCTTTCAATGACTTCTTATGTGCATTTAGGAGAACTAGGCAGCACACTCAGGGCTGCAAGATGGATTTAATTTAGTATTCTTATTATTAAAATATATCTGAATGAGGATCAAATGACTGAGTTGGTCTTTGAGAATGAAAATCAACCTGTTTGTTCCTGCAGATCTTCCTGTTTGACTCTGAATGTTTCTTCAATCTTCACATCTTCACTCTCCTCTTTAATAAACGCCATCTTTACAACAGTGTGGAGATCAGTCGCTTCAGCAGGAGTTTTTCTCTGTGTTTGGACACTTTATCCTGTTTAAAATGAACAAAACAATAAAAATGTTCAGTTTAAAATAAATAAAACAATGAACAGAAACAAAATAACTTCTCTTCAACACTTGCTTCAACAGTTTCTTCATATGAGAGTAATTAACAAGAAATCAGGTAAAAGAGTAAGTCTGAGCAAGAAACAATAGCCACAAATGAGCTGATTAAAACTAGTAACGTTACTCCATTTCTTATATATAGTGATGAACACTTAGAATGGAATGACATTATGCTATTTAATAAATTAAACCTTCATTAAAACACTTATTTCACACATTTCTGTTACTTTATTTAAACAATAGTCCTCATTACTATGAGTAAAATAGTACTACGTTGTATAAAGGGTTAAAATAATATTGTCAACAGCAGGTACATTTGGCATCGGATGAAAAACCTGAAACTTTAATCAATCGCTTTCTTCTTTATGGCGGTCGGCAACCAACGTTTAGATGCATTACCGCCACCTACTATACTGGAGTGTGAGCCTGTTAACTACCTCCCAAAGAAAGAAGGAGAAAAAAAACACCTATTAACATATAAAACTAAAACTTTAATCTTTTAAATTCTATTAATAAATCCTGTTGTTTTTAAGTAGTTTACTAAATTTTCATTGTTATATCCCCCAGGTATAGTTTTTATGCTGATTTCAAAAGGGTTTTGTTTAATAATTTCTCTCTTTAATATTTCTCTTTCTATTATGAATTTTTTGCAGTGACATAAAACGTGTTCAACTGACTCCTCCTCCTCCTGACAATGATCACATAATCCAGTTGGATGTTTCCCTATTAAATGTAATGTTTTATTTAAACATGTGTGTCCCATTCTCAACCGTGTTATTCTGCCTTCTGTTTTATTATTTCCTTTACCTATCCTCCAATTTCCTACTTTTTTCTTTATTCTATAGTAATGTCTACCAGTTATATCCCTATCCCAATTATATTGCCATTGTTTTATTATGTCCTTCTTAACTATACTTTTTGCTTCTGATTTGCTGAATGGGATATTCATAGTTTCGTCTAGCTTGCATGCCTCTTTAGCTAAAACATCTGCAGCTTCGTTTCCTTTAATTCCTATGTGTGCTGGAATCCACATGAATACTATTATAACATTTGCTCTCTGTAGTCTAAATAAAATTTCATATATTTCGTA
The DNA here is from genome assembly GCA_903798195.1 of Danio kyathit. Classification (NCBI taxonomy): domain Eukaryota; kingdom Metazoa; phylum Chordata; class Actinopteri; order Cypriniformes; family Danionidae; genus Danio; species Danio kyathit. The sequence continues at coordinate 806,983 of CAIGQS010000007.1, forward strand.
AATGCAGTCCTGTCTGTTCTTTGATGCTATTGACTTAATTGAACTCAATGCAGAACTGGAGTCTGAACATATAACTACTTTCTTTATACCACTTTCCTCTGTCCAGTACAGAGCAGCAGTTATAGCCATCAGCTCTACTGTATATATTGCTAGGTGATCTGTTGTTCTTTTCTTAATTGAAATGCCTAATTTTGGTACAAAAACACTGAACCCTGTTCTGCCTGAATCCAAACTCATAGACCCATCTGTATACACTTCAGTATGTTCTTTATATTTTGTCATAATTCTATCTTAAATTACTCCTGACATATTAGCTATATTTTTATAGTCCTGACTATTGTCCAGTAAATCCAAATCAACTAATCCTAAAGGATATAACCATGGTGGTGTTGTTGCTATTGGTACTGTTTTGTTAAAACCCTTTTCAATCAATTCTATCTCTTTAGCTACTTCCATACTTTCTCTTCCAAAAAAGAAGGTTTTGTTTTTCCCATATTCCCAACTTGAAATAAGAACACTTTTTGCTGGATTTCTATTGACTTCCTGACCTTGTAGATTTATCCAATAATTCATCATGATTTGCTTCCTTCTTAGCTTCAAAGGTATTTCTCCCATTTCTACATGAAGTGCTGAAATTGGAGTAGTTTTATAGGCTCCACAACATACTCTTAATGCCTGGGCTTGAATAACTTCTATTTTTTGCAGACTTGACTTAGAAGTTCTTCCATATATAAAACAGCCATAATCTAAAACTGATCGAACCAATGCCACATAAATGTTTCTTAGCCCATTTCTACTAGCTCCCCATTCAGTTCCAGACAGACATCTCAATATATTTAATACTGTTTTGCATTTATTAACTAGCTGATTGATATGATCATTCCAAGTTAATCTTGTATCAAGCCACATCCCCAAAAATTTAAATGACTTTACCTGCTCCAGCTTCTGTCCATACATTTTAATTCCTATATCACTGACTTTTTTTCTAGTAAACAATACAGTTTTTGTCTTTTCAACTGATAACTTGAAACCCCATGAATATGACCATTCCTATACCAAATGTACAGCTTCTTGTATCCTTTGCTTTACATGTTTAACATTCTTTCCTCTCTTCCATAGAGCTCCGTCATCTGCAAATAGTGACCGTCCGATATCACTTTGAATATGAGAATAAATGTCATTTATTATTATTATAAAGAGAATTGGGCTTATTACGCTCCCTTGTGGGGTTCCGTTCTCTACCTACCACATAACTTTCTGATAATGCTGAACCTACTCTAACTTGAATAACTGTTCTAAATAAAAAGTCTTTTATCCAGTTAAATATCCTTCCTGAAATTCCTAATTTATTTAATTGAATCAATACTCCTTCTTTCTATACCATATTGTATGCTTTCTCTATATCAATAAATACTGCCAATACTACCTCCTTGTTAACCTGAGCCTTTCTAATTTCTGTTTCTAAATAAACTATAGGATCCATAGTACTTCTTCCTCTTCTGAATCCACTTTGATACATTGATATAATACCTCTACTTTCTACATAATAAATTAGTCTTTCTGTTATCATTCTTTCCATAACTTTCCCAATGTGAGAAGTAAGTGCTATTGGTCTATAGTTACATGGATTTGTAGCATCCTTTCCTGGTTTAATCAATCGCTTTATATTCATGTAAAAGCTTTAAAACAAACCTTTCTCCAGTTGAATCACATCGCAGGAGCGGCGCATCCGTATGACGTCACACGTCACGCCAAAATAAAAGTCTTTTTGTTTAGCTTTTTTTGCCCCTTACTGTTGCAGTCATGAATTATTGATACATTTCTCCCTCGTTTTCCACTTTCATACATACACAGACACACAGATATTCAGCATTTGGAGTTGATCAAAACCTTTACTCTAGACAATTTTGAAAAACTTTTTTTAATCCACTAAGACTAAGTGTTTAAAGCAGAAAATCCCAACATTAAAAAAGTGCCTTTGATGTCCCACAAGATTGAATCAGTCCTATATGGCCATAATGCACAATAATGAAATTCTGATGTTTTGATATAACTGATTAAACCTTTACACACATGCAGGTAGAATTATAAGTGTTTTGAAATATGTTTTGATCTATTTTTGCCATTTTCTTTTATTGAATAGATGTGATTTTGCCATGTCCCACACACTGCTCAGACAACTTCAGTGAGTCAAAAAAGTAGATAAATTAGATCAAATTAAAAAGATTTTTTAATATTCTCATTGTCTTTAACAAGTTATTTGACAAAAAAAAATAATTACTTTTTGTTTTCATATACTATCCTTGTGCACCACTGACAGGTCAAATCTGCTCGCTCTCTCTCTCTCTCTCTCTCTCTCTCTCTCTCTCTCTCTCTCTCTCTCTCTCTCTCTCTCTTTCTCTGCTGTAGTGTTGGGGCTGCTGAGAGATTGAGATGCAGCAGCCAAAGTTTGCGCACAAAGTAATGCAAAAACAAAAAACAATTAATATCGAAAGAATAACTAAAATATTTCGTCAGACTTTCAAACAATATTAACTGGCCCTTATTGGTTAATTAAGAAATCACACAAGATGTTTTGTTGAGGTTATTAATAATTTGTTTATTTTCATAAAAGCTGAACATGACTTTGGAAAACAAGATGACAGGGTGGACATTGGCATGACAGGTGGACAAAGGCTTTATTAGTGAACTAAATATGGAGGAACATTTGAAAAACAGCATGTACAACAAGAAATATTAAAGGGTTTATATAAAAGGGTTGTAAAAGTTTTCAAGAATTCAACTTCTGTTTTCCCTAATACTGCAAACCACTGAGCCACCATGCCGCCTCTTCTTTTATTAATTAGGTTTTATCAATTTGCAAATTAATGGAAAATAGACTATTATTGTCTTTCAAATTAAACTAAATTTGCTAATGAATGAAAATCTTTATATTGTTTATTGTATTGGAGGAGTGAAGGGAATGTTGAAAGCAACTCAAGTTAAACACCTTAATAATACTGTTGTTTTTTTCAGAATAAGGTAAATAATTAATTACAGATGTTCACATAAATGTAGAAATACTTCTTGTTGTAGTTTTATTTCAAACAGTCAATGAGCTCCATTATATGGACTTTAAAAGGATATCCTTTATATAGACTTGAGACTATTGCCAAAAGATTTGTATTGTTTACTCATGTATCACATCTACTAATGTAGTATGTGTGTGTATAAGTGTTGTAACATAAAAACATTCACCAATTAACAATAAAATATTAAATAAATAAATAAAGAGTCAATAACAATGCATATTGTCCACCCATGTCAATGACATGTACCTGCAGCTGGTGAAGTGTTTCCCTATTTAAGCTTTTTGTACACAGTTTTAAAGCTTTATTTTTCATTTCTGATTTTTCAGTAATTCACTATAACAGGGTGGACGTGTTTGACAACATTCAGTTTCAAACACAACATGAGGAAAAACAGGAAACATAAATGTAGATAGTTACTGTGTGCACATCAGATGTTTTAACTTCCTCTGAAGAAAAGCAAAATGGGCACGGGGATGCCAATGACTACATCAGAATACATCTTTCTTAAAGGGGCATTTACCTCATCATGGCAGGGTGGACAGCAATTTCAAGGACACGTGCAAAATGATTAATAATATTATTAAAACAAAATAAAAGTTATTAAAATGACTTATTTTGTCAAATAATTTGTTAAAGACAATAAGAATATTTAAAAGTCTTTTTAATTTGATCTAATTTATCTACTTTTTAGACTCACTGAAGTTGTCTGAGTGTGTGGGACATGGCAAAATCACATCCATTCAATGAAAGAAAATGACAAAAATTGACAAAAACATATTTCAAAACACTTATGTTTCTACCTGCATGTGTGTAAAGATTTAACCAACTATATTAAAAGATCAGAGTTTGATTATTGTGCATTATGTCCATATAGGACTGATTCAATCTTGTGGGACATCAAAGACACTTTATAGTGATAATGACCCAGCTAGTGAAACTGAAACATGTAGTAGTAATGGGTACTTTTCACTTAAGGGGCACCTATTTTACCCCCTTTTCAAGATTTAAGAGTATTTTGTGACTCCAGGATGTGTCTGTAAAGTTTCAGCTCAAAACACCAATCAGATTATTTGTTATACCTTTTATAATGTTGGGATTTTCTGCTTTAAACACTTAGTCTTAATGGATTAAAATGTCTTTCAAATTTGTCGTAAAAATGTTTAGAGTAAAGATTTTGATCAACTCCAAATGCTGAATATATGTGTGTCTGTGTAGGTGAGAAAGTGGAAAACGAGGGAGAAATGTATCAATAATTCATGACTGCAACAGTAAGGGGCAAAAACGCTAAAAAAAAAAAGACTTTTATTTTGGCGTGGGGTGTGACGTCATAAGGGTGCGTCGCTCCTGCGCTGTGATTCCACCGGAGAAAGGTTTGTTTTAAAGCTTTTACATGAATATAAAGCGATTGATTAAAATGTCAGGTTTTTATCAGAGTAATGAGGACTATTGTTTGAATAAAGTAACAGAAATGAGTGTAATAAGTGTTTTAATGAAGGTTTAGTTTATTAAATAGCATAATGTCATTACATTCTAAGTATACATCACTATATAATAGAGGTAAAGTTGGTTTTATATTCGCACATTCGTTCATTTAGCAGTCTCTGTATTGTTTACCATGTTACTTTGAATATTCGATTGGAATTAGCATGCAAGTATGACTTCAAAACAACAGTAATACTATTTAATTCACTGTGAACAATGTACTTTGATAGTCATTTGCTGCTAATATGATTTCCCTATTTAGAATTTGAAAAGAATACTTTTCTGAAATTATATTATTAAGGAGAATGTCTGAATATCTGAATATAAAACCAACTTTACCTCTATCACTATATATAAGAAATAAAGTACTAGTTATAATCAGCTCATTTGTGGCTATTGTTTCTTGTTGTTAATGACTCTCATATAAAGAAACTGTTGAAGCAAGTGTTGAAGAGAAGTTATTTTGTTTCTGTTCATTGTTTTATTTATTTTAAACTGAACATTTTTATTGTTTTGTTCATTTTAAACAGGATAAAGTGTCCAAACACAGAGAAAAACTCCTGCTGAAGCGACTGATCTCCACACTGTTATAAAGATGGCGTTTATTAAAGAGGAGAGTGAAGATGTGAAGATTGAAGAAACATTCAGAGTCAAACAGGAAGATCTGCAGGAACAAACAGGTTAATTTTCATTCTCAAAGACCAACTCAGTCATTTGATCCTCATTCAGATATATTTTAATAATAAGAATACTAAATTAAATCCATCTTGCAGCCCTGAGTGTGCTGCCTAGTTCTCCTAAATGCACATAAGCACTCATTTACCTTCAGCTTAGTACCTTTATTCATCAGGGGTCACCACAGCGGAATGAACCACCAACTTATCCAGCATGTTTTAAACAGCGGATGCCCTTCCAGCTGCAACCCAGTACTGGGAAACATTTGCATAAGTTATATACAATAATGCAAACTCACTAATATTAGCGTTAATTATGTGTACTTGCTATGAACATGCAGGATTTGTGTCAATCGGGTCTTCCAAGCAAGTTACAAATGTTTAAGTCCAGTGGAAGATACACATGAGGGAACACAACACGAGTAATCTAGAGCGAGTGCATTTGATCATTTGCATTTAAAGCCACAGGCACAAAAAGAGCTTGGTTTTCCTCTGACCCCCAAAATTAAATATTCTGCAAGGTATATGATCTGATTTTGAGCCCTAACCTCTTACATCTAAATGTAAAAATGACATGTACATTTTTAAAATCATGAAAAAAAAAATGTCCATAATAGGCACCCTTTAAAGCAATGGTCTCAAACTCAATACCTGGAGGGTCGCAGTTCTGCATAGTTTAGCTTCAACCACCTCCAACTCACCCCTGCTTAATAGTCTCTAGTAGTCTAGACCTTGATTAGTCAGATCACCTGTGTTTGATTAGGCTTGGAGCTAAACTGTGCAGAGCTGCGGTCCTCCAGGAATCCAGTTTGAGACCTGTGGTTTAAAGGGATAGTTCACCCAGAAATGAAAAATGCCTCACCATTTACTCTCCCTCATGTGGTTTTAAACCTTTGAGTTTCTTGATTCTGTTGAACACAGAAGATATTGTGAAAAAACACTGGCTTACTTTGTGTTCTAGAAGAAAGGAAATGTTTAAAACCACATGACGGAGAGTAAATGGTAAGGTCATTTTAAAATGTGGGTTAAATATCCATTTCATGCTTGTCACTTTGTGCCTTCATACTAAAGTTAATCTTTTTTTTTATTAAGACCTGATGTTGCTGAAAGAAGAGACTCATCAATGGAAGAGAAACACCAAGACATAACGACTGATGAAAAACCCACACTGACTAAAAAGACTTCATCACGCGGAAGACCTCGGAAATCCAAATCTAGGAGTAATTTCACTTGTCATCAGTGTGGAAACCATTTCAGTCAAAAATACAGCCTTGAAGTCCACATGAGATTTCACACTGGAGAAAAGCCTTTCAGCTGTAAACAGTGTGGGAAGAGTTTCAGTCAAAAGCCAAACTTTAATGTTCACATGAGAGTTCACACAGGGGAGAAACCTTACACCTGTGAACAGTGTGGAAAGAGTTTTGCTAAAATCTATCACTTTAAAGTCCACATGAGAATTCACACTGGAGAGAGGCCGTACACATGCCAACAGTGTGGAAAAAGCTTTTATCATGCAGGAAACTTTGCAGTGCACATGAGAATTCACACTGGGGAGAAGCCTTACTCTTGCCCTCAGTGTGGAAAGAGTTTTAAGAAAAATAGCAACCTTGAAGTCCACATGAGAACTCACAAAGGAGAGAGAAGGTTTACCTGCACACAGTGTGGGAAAAGTTTTGCTCAAAAACAACACCTTGACATCCACATGAGGATTCACACTGGAGAGAAACCTTACACGTGCACAGAGTGTGGTAAAAGTTTTGCACGTAAAAGCACACTCAATTACCACATGAGAACTCACACTGGAGAGAAGCCGTTTCCATGTGCTCAGTGTGGAAAGAGCTTCACAACCAAAGCTAGTCTCATGAACCACATGAATGGTCACACTGGAACCATAGTGTTTACATGTGATCAGTATGGAAAGAGTTTCACACGCAAAGATTGCATCAAGCGACACATCAAGATTCACACAGGAGAGGGTCGTTTTAGATGCAGTGAGTGTGGAAAGGGCTTTAAATGTAAAATAAGCCTCAGCTCTCACCTGAAGCTTCACAATGGAGAGCAGAGTTTTAAAAAATGAGTCCTTGTCCACACAAACATGGGTATATTCAAAATGGCAGCTTGTTCATGTAGTTTGGCTGTTCATTCATGTGAAGTTTATTTATAAATTAATTTCGAGAGGATCACATGCTTATGGTTGTCCACTGCTGTTCCTGCATTAGCTAACACATGATTCACCAACCAGATGGTGAAGCTTCCTAACTCCTATAAATAACCAGAGTTTCTTACCTCAGTTATCTTTGTCTTGAAGAATCCCCCTCCCACCCCTACTCCCCCTCCTTTCTAGATTGGGTGACACAACGGCCTAGTGATTAGCATTGTTTAGCCATTTGTTTATCTGTCATTAGCCAGAAACAAGTCAGGGGAGTTCATCGAGATCTACCTGAGCTCAAACTCCCCTCTCACCCTGCTAACGGAAGGAAGAAACATACTTCATTATCAATCATCAGCTAAGTGTGAACTCTTAAAATACATATCAAGTTACTGTAAATGAAACCCTTTGAACACCTGAAGATTTAAACTTAACAACTGAAGAGGGGTGAAGATTTTCAGTAATTGTTTTGTAGTGTAGATCAGGGGTCACAGCCCAGTATCAGGTTGTGAGAGTTGCTATCAGGCTGCAAGAACACAAATATAACTCTATATGAGTTTCAACTTTATCATGAACTGATAACCATATTTGTGCACATTGCACACTTCAATCAAATGGTCGGCTCTGAAAAGAGGTTTAGAAAGATTAGGGAGGAGAGAATGTTTGGGGAGATGCAGGGAACACTGTCCTACACCCTTAGATTGTGTTTTTGATCATTCACATTGTTTAATTGTCACTCGTGTAAGCAAACACAGATTTGCCTCCAATTTTGGGCTTTTGTCTGCAATTTCACAAAACTTGTTGGCAAATAAATGTCAGGGCTAAACTCGTGCAGATTAAACTTGGGATAAAGCAATGAGAGTGTTGCAGACTCCCTAAAGCCCTGTTCAGACTACACAGTGTCATTTTTCAGTTACGACAGTCACTGTGTCAGATTATGATTTTTTGGACTAATTAAAGTCTTGATGTGTTGTGGGTAACAAAGGAAGAGTTTGGTTTCAAAACACTACGTGTTTAATTTGAATAATTTGACAAAAAACATGTTTTCTTTATCGTAACAGTGAAACATTGTGTAGCCAATTGGTTACCTTGAAAGATACATGATCTCCTTCACCAACACAAATAAATTAGTGTATGGGAAACCCAGTGTCGCTTATTGTCAATAAGAACATGAGTGATTTGTTAGCTTACATGCTAATCCCAGTACTCAACAAGCTTATGAAGCACTTGAAGCTCTCTGTTAGTTTGAATATTATTTATATGCAATAAAGATTGTACTGCTAATGTGCACTGATGGATGCTAATGTGTGCTGTCTGCAGGTGATGTGTGTAGATTATATATTTAAGGCAAATAATTTATTATATATAAAAACGAGCAGCAGCTTTTAGTTTCAAAATGGCAACAATGAAATAACAGTTGACAGCAGCACAGTAATGTACACAGTAATCATATAGGATGAGGTGTTCTGAACAAGTGAGTCTGCAGTTTATATATTTTAATGTGTAATTTTATTGTATTTGGAAATGTCTCCCTTTGTTCTTTTCATAGATGCTGCATTGTATTACATACGGCACAGAGGCGCTAAAAGAAATTCAGCCAAAAGTCCTGTCTGGAGCTACCCTAAATAGTGTGATGCTCATTTCCCAAAAGTCTGAATTAGGATAGAGAAGATACGTTGACAGTATGTAGTCTCTGTACTGTTTGAGATGATCACATCTTACCAATTGTAGAATGGGGATGGGTGAGGCACACTGAGAAACATCTCAGACAATGGGGTGCCAACCTAACACACAGATCACATCTGAGACATGAGCCAATGAGAAACTTCATTTACATTTAAAGGCAGTAAACTAAACCTTTATAAACGGTTTGAGTTTAATAATGTTCAGGGTTCATTTTGACTCCACTTAACCCAGGGTACTGTAAGAATCCACCCACCGGCCCAATGACGGAATCCAGTGTTGTGGTCGAAGGTATCTGCGTGTATGTCTTTTCGGACGCTTCTGGAAAAGTTGTTATTTCATTAAAATTTATTGACCAATTTAACCTCTGACTTTACGCATAATTTAATCTGACTCCAATTCTATTTTATTATCAATTCACCATTCACGTTTAGCTGATCATATTTGCAGTTGTGATATAATTTAGAATTTGATATTTTCTTGGGTCTGATATTCTAATTGTACGTTCATTAGGGCCAATCGCCGCTCAGAGTTCAACGCCCCGGGTTGCGTCTCTTCTCACGGACAGAATGGAAGACACTCTGAAATTAGTCAGAGGATACGGGATGAATTAATATTTAATTAGGCTGGTTTGTACAATACTAACTCGTGCCAAAAGAAAACATCTCACTTAATCAAGATCCGTAACTTGCTAGTCTCAGTGGTTATAGAATTAAAAAGATCTCCAAACTACGGGGGCGATCCTACATATAGTCTATGAGTCTAATAATTTCCATAATTATGCCGCCATAAAGGTAGCGAAAAGGTTCCACTTAATCTACTGGATACAATGAATTCAGAATACTCCAGAATTAATCAAAAGGGTTAACATTTATTTTGCCAGGCAGGTAAAAACATCATTTAAATTGAATCGAAAGGAATATAAACACAACTGATCAGCATAACATATAAACACAAGTACAAATACAAGGTTAAAAATAATTTGATAAAGTCAGCATACCTGGCAATATGAGAGACACACAAAGGCTGTGCGGGAAGTCTGGCTACAGAAGCTTCCCCAAGTAGTTTCCCAAGACTCCTTAAATACCCATTAACATCTTATGACACAGTCATGAATATTTAGCACCCAAATATTTGACTAGGCTTTCAGAGTTAATTAACCACCAAAAATCACATATTTGTTTGGGGTGAAAAAGTTTATCCAGAGATCTTTATTAGGGGTTGTCATCCCTAGGAGAGAAAAAAACATTTACCAGTTTATCTTTTAATTAACATCTGTGAACCCAGGAATGTCCTTTGTTCTCGGAGTTAATTAACTACAAAGGTTTATCAATGAGTTTGGGTAAATAGTGCAAAAAGAGTTCACCAGTTTATCTTTTCATTAACATCTGTAAACACAAGAATGGTCTCTGGGTTAACTCCCGACGAAGGTTTATCAATTTGTTTGGGGTAAATAAAGTTGAAAGAGTTCACCAGTTTACCAACCACACCTGAATGATTATAATTAAAAAACAACACCAGTAGGGGAGAGGGAGGGGGTGAGAAGGATGCTCTGAGGGTGTCCTCGTGTCTCCTTCCCCAGATTCCAGAGTTTTTATGACTTTATTGCAAGAGATGTTTGTTTGAGTAAAATCCAGTAAAATCCAGTCTTACAACTCCACCCTGGCCACTTGGGGGCAGAATCAGTCCTCAAGAGGCCATTCATGGATTTTGAAGTCCATTTACAGTTTCTGTAGAACTGGCACTCGTAGTGGGCTTAGTGCGATAGCCATGTTGGTGGAACTGCGCATCGCTCGGAGTAGGCATCTGAAATAACAGCATTGGCAGATGGAAAACAACAAAACAAGGACACTGGCAATGGCACATCCGCGGAACATCCAGTCCCACCAGGAGTAAGCATATTGTGCTGAGCGGGTGGAGGCACTGGACAAGATTTCTGCAGTCCTTTTAGCCAGGCTTGCTTCCACCTGTGCTTGGTTAAGATGGTATTCAGTCTTAAAAATGATTTCTCGTACCAAGTCCATTGTGTTGACCAAATCTTGTGTACTTCGTTCATAAAAAGTGTCCTCCCACCAGGGAGAAATTTCTGTATCAAGTGGTATCCTGCCAAGAATGTTTATCTGTCCCATTGAAAAGTCCTCTTTAACCTCCAAGCAGAAGGTATGATTTGCCGGACATGTCAGGCCTCCATAGTTGAAGGAATTCATCTCGCTGACGATGCACCATTGGGTGTGAGAGACTTGAACAGCATCTGAATGGCCATGCAATGACTGGACGTTGATGAGTTTGGAATCATGTGGGGAGAAAGGTTGCAAGGTGTTGCAAGTACAAATAACATAACTAGATGTTTCATGGCAACAGGTGCGAGTGGTAAATAAGGTTTCATTGTCTTTCAAAGTCATATACCCCATCAGGTGGTCCCATTTGATAATTTGATCTTTCACAACAACGCCAATAGACCGTATGGTGGTGGAATTTTGATAAACTTGATCTGGGTGAATTAAAGGAAAATTGGCAAAAAACCCAATACAGCCAACACATTCATTTCCAGTATACAACATTAAAGTAGACAATAATTCAGGATAGTTAATATTTTTCATCTTCTCAGATGTGAGCCATCTATGCAAATCTAAAATGTCGATGAGATCATTCAAGGCATGCCTAGGTGTCTTATGGAGACGAAGATCTAAAATTTCTTGTCTTGCAGTAGTGAATAAATCTTGTGCATACAATCTACAGGCTAAGTCATGCTCGATGGTACGGGTCTGATTGAAAATTGTTTGACTAGTCATTAGAAGCGCCTGCGCTTCAGATCTGACTGCTTTAATAATATTTTCATTACTATTGGTGATGTGTTGGAAACCAGTGGCCACCTGGTTTGCCAACCATGTTGAAAATTGAGATTGTCCGGTAATTTTGTAAGTGTTGGAGATAGAATTAATTGAGCCAAAAAGACCTGCTATATTTCCAAACAGGTCTCGTTTTGTGCGGACAGGTGTAATTTGGACTGCGAGTCTGTTTTTGTAATCAGAAACTAAATCATCGATGCGTGACTGTAGCCATGTATAAGTTCTATCATTGGGATTGCAATGTTTCACATACGCAGATAAAATATTAGAAATGTTATACGTCACATGTGCTATTACCAAATTAACATCATGTAGCAAGGTTTTATTTACATTTCCTTTGATCAAACCACCCGGAGGGGTGGGATAAGTTTTTGGGCACTGTGTGGGTTTTTGATATCCACACGTGGTTAAATTGAAGCAGTGATGTAGAGTCCATGAACAATTATGTGGGCTTGTGTAATTGTCCAAACTTGCTTCACATTTACCCACACAATAGGTACCATCTTTTCTTCCGGTCCAAACAAATGTCTTTAATTTGTTTTCTATTCGAGGTTGTGTCAAATTAAATAACATTTCAGTGAATGTTAAGTGGGTTTTGTTATGCGTTATTGTGTGTGTGCATCTATATGTCGCTGGTTCAACATCCTTGATAGAATAACATGATCTTGGATCAATGCCATAATTATTGTTTTCGTACATAGTGTACATACTGCCAATATTAGATCCTGTGTGTTCTTTAAGTTTATACCAGGCTGTAATGTTATGGTGGGGTGACGGTGCTTTTGTGTATCCGGTTATGTTTCTGTCTGGGAGAAGGTTGGACCCTATTTTACAGCAAATTCGTGTTGCACAATTTTGATCCGGCGATAAACCGGGAGGCCATATGACTATATCCTTATATGTGATTGGAATGTATGATGTGGATGGCCCCTTGAAATATTTCCATACCCATCTCCCGCATCCTAGGATATGTGTGAGGGTGATTCGTTGTCCTAATTCAATGCAGGTGGGTCCAGATACTGTTCTGGCATCTGGTCTCCATGGGATTGCAGTAGCCATCCTATGAAAAAGAAAATCAACATTAGTTCAGAGAACCCTTGAACAATTTACATTGAGACATGTGGTGCCATTTTAATTTTCCTTTTATGGTCACTGCAACACAGCTGTTACAGACAGCTTTAATTTCATATGGTCCGTGCCAACGAGGGGAAAATGCATTCTGTTTTATAAACACTCGTATCATCACCCTGTCTCCTTCTGAAAATTTTGTCTCTGAGATGGGATTAAAATGTGCGTCGTTGGCCAGATCTGACTGTTGTCGTTTTAAGTCAGCCTGGTTGTACAACACTTTTAATCTTTCTTGCAGTTGCCTTAACACTGTCTGCTGTGTCGCGAGTATGAGAGGCCCTAGATCTGCTGGGGAAATTTCTGGGTCAATGGGTAACTTCATTACCCTTCCCGTCATAAGCTCGTATGGACTGATGCCCGTGGCTTTTGAAGGGGTTGCTCGCAGTACAGTCAAAACAGTTGGTAGTGCATTAATCCATTGATTCTGGTGTTGAGCTATCTGTTTAGAGATATTTTCTTTAATGGTGCGATTTGCTCGTTCAACCATTCCAGAACTTTGTGGTCTGTATGGAATATGAAATTTCTGCTTGATGTTTAGGATTTTACACATGTCTTTCATGATCTGTCCGGTAAAGTGAGTCCCTTGATCAGATTCGATTTGAATTGGTGCTCCCCAGAGAGGGATGATCTGATTCGCCATTACACGCGCCACTGTGTTTGCGGTGTTATTACGAGTAGGAATTGCTTCAACCCATTTTGAAAATTTGTCAATTATCACAAGGCAGTAGCGATATCCCCCTTTTGCACTGGGTAACGGACCAATAAAGTCTAATTGCAAGGACTCCCAGGGCCCTTTAGGTGGTTCAGGCCTACATAGATTCGTTCGGCCTTGTTTTCCTTGATTAACTGTGGCACACACCAAACAAGAGTTACACCATCTCTCAATGTCAGCTGCCATTCCTTGCCACCAAAATTGGTTTTGTATCAGCTGGGTTGTTTTTGCTGCTGACACATGCGCATAATCATGATATAATTTGATTACCGGTTTTTGGAGGGCTTCCGGAACGACAAATTTTCCATCGTGGAGAATAATGCCTTCGGCCACACTTATCATCCGATCATGTTTTAAGTACGGCACAAGTTCTCCATCAGAAGCCCACAGATCTTTTTGATACTGTATTAAGTCGATTGGAGTGACTTGAACCGCACTGGCCACAGATACAGATGTGTCGTTTTTCCATTGCTCGCCTTTCACGGCTGCTAGCTTAGCCATTTGATCAACAATGTTATTGTTTTTCTCGTGCACATCCGGGTCTTTGGTTATGTGCGCGCGCACTTTCACAACAGAGACGGGGTTCTCGTGCATCTGTATCGCACTCCAAATTGCAGTTATGGTGTTGAAATGCTTGATAGGTGTCCCGGCAGAAGTGAGGAAATTCCTCAATTGCCATTGAGCCATAAAATCAGTTACCATCCCAAACGCATAGCGGCTATCTGTATACACGCAAAGCGGTTCGGGGTGTGCTTTGATCGCCTCAAGCAATGCAATGAGCTCAGCTTCTTGTGCGGATATGTTAGGCGGCAGTTTGAATAATAGCTGCCGTTTCGCATCTGTCTCTGCAAGTTGGGGGGACCACACTGCACAGCCTGCATAGAAATGACCATCTTGACAAAATCGTGATCCGTCTATGTATACCTGCACTTGGCCTGGCAACAACCGGTCATATACGAGACTTTGTGTCTCTTGTTCAGGCTGACACGTGTGGGGGTGTCCCTCAACGTCACCAAGCAGATGTGGCAGAATTCGCGTATTCTTTATTATGATTTCGCGTGATTGAATGTCGGCTAGCCACCTCGCTAATCTTTGAGAGGAAACTGCTTTAATTCGGCCCTGTATCAGCATGCGTACAGGCGTGTGCATGGTGTGCAAAACAATAGGTTGAAACCCCACCATGGGCTCCGTTGTTTTTAACATCCAATGCACCGCGAGAACATGCTGAGTGCAGGGATCGAATCCCTGCTCCACCAGTGATTTTTTCCGGCTATAATAAGCGATTGGGCGTAGTTTTCCGCCACATTCCTGAGCTAGAACTCCGCTTATTGTAATTTCATGCGCATCTACTTGGATGTGAAATGTTTTTGACGGGTTGGGCAAACCCAGGGCTGGCGCGGCGCACAATCGTTGTTTTAAATCGGTAAACGCCTGTTCGTGTAAATCTGTCCATTCCAGGACATCGTTCGGTTTTGTTTTCCCTTTCAAGAGAGAGTATAAGGGAGCTGCGGTTTTTGCAAAGTCGGGAATAAAGTCTCGTAAATAGTTTGCTGTACCCAATACCTTTTGCAGTGAGTTTAAAGTGTGGGGTCGAGGAAGTTCGGCGATACATTTTTTTCTGTCATCCGTTAAGGCTTTATGATTTTGTGTCAGGGAATACCCTAAATAGTGTACTTCCCTTTGTGCGATTTGAGCTTTGTCTTTGTTCATTTTGAATCCTGCATCACCTAACGTCTGCAACACTTTGTCAGCCAATTGCAAGTGGTTCTCAAATGGTTCCTCTGTGGCTATCAAGATGTCGTCTACATAGTGAACTACTTCACCAGTCCCTAGCAAGGGACCGAGTACATCCGCCACCGCTCGATGGAAAATGGCTGGGCTGTTATGAAGGCCTTGTGGCATTCGTTCCCACGTATACTGCATTTGATTCACAGTAAACGCCAGTTTCCACTGGTCTTCGCGTTTGACTTTAATAGACCAAAAGCCATTTTTAATGTCAAGCACTGTGAACCACGAAGCATTGGTTGAAACTTGTGATAAGATTGTCGAAGGATTTGCCACTATCGGAGTTGCCTTGGGCAGAACTCTGTTAAGGCGCTGGTAGTCGATACAAAGACGCCATTTACCGTTAGGTTTTGGTACGGGTAAACACGGAGAGTTTGTTGTTGAACAACATCGCCGAACCACCCCTCTCACTTCAAGCTGCTTCACTATTTCATGAACAGCGTCCTCTGCCTCTGGTTTGATGCGATATTGTTTTTGCGGGGGAGGGGGCTCTCCCTCGATGCACACTTCAAAGTCAATGAGGCCGCAGTCATGCTCGTGATTCGCCCACACATCAGTGTGTTTGTTGATAAGGAGTTGGACTGGGTCTGGTTTGGATATGGACATAATGGTGGCCTGCTTCTGGTTCTGACATGTCTTGGTTGTTTTGTTAGTTTGCACCTCGATCAATTTCTCAAAACAGTGGATAACAAAGCCATGCTTTCTCATAATGTCCATTCCCAACACAGTCCCTTCGCTGTTATCTGGTAAATACCAGAACGGCTCATTTAGCACTACAACGCCTAAATCAAGTCGGATCGGGAGTGTTTGAATCGCTGTCACTGAAGAGTTGTTTATCCCTTGAATTTGAATCGTTCGTTTGCTTAGGGGCATTAAAATATTAGTGCAAGAACAGGCGGCTCCGGTGTCAAGAAGAATATTAACTAACCGGCCTCCAAGGTTAGCTCTTATTTTAATTCGGTTGCCGCTCTGGATAATGCTCCCTAATGCAATGGAGGCCACGCACCCCTATTGGAAATTGTATTTTCTGAGCACTTCCATCATATCTGCTTGCAAGCGCTTGCATCGGTCGTTTTGATTTCTAGAGGGTTCGCCTGTTTGGTTTTCATCGCCCTCGGGGGCTTTGCATTTGATAAGCAGCTCCTCCAATTCTTTCAGGATTTCACTGTCAGATTTAGAATGCACTTTCTGATTGCCTCCTTCCCTGCGTAACTTGAAGCAGTTTTGGGTCGCGTGATTGTTTTTGTTGCAATACTGACAGGGAGGCCGCGGTTTTAGCTTGAAGGTAGTCGCGCCTTTTCCTTCGGCGAGCCATTGGGTTGTTGAAACTGAATGAGATTTTATCTGTTTAAGTCGAGTCTCTATTTTGGAAGCCCAATCTACCAGTGACCGATAGGTGTTTTCTGATGGATCGGCTCCATGTATCAGCGCTTGTTGGATATGATGCCCTGCATTGTTTTTCAGGAGTTGTAGTAAAACTTCCTGATCGCGCTGTGCATCTTCCAAGCCCGAATGCTCTTTGTACGTAACCCACAAACGCTCCGCATATATTTCGAATGGTTCTTTATTCGCTTGTTTTATTTCTAATATCCTATTCCATTCGGCGTGTGTCGGTCCCCTTAGCTCGAGCAGAGCTTCTCTTAATCTTTCATATATATCTTTTTCATCCTCACCTTCCTGTTTAATCAGTATTTCTCCGGTTTTCAATTCTTGTGACATTTTTGGTTTTAACTCCTCGGGGATAGTGAGGAGGGCTATTTGCCACGCGTCTCTAATCTCTAGATTATACACTGAGGTCTGCAGCATCAGGTTGTCCCAGTAGGGTTGGAAAGGGCCTCTTCTCGGCATCATTCCCACAACTTCTTTGTGTTTTGTGCATTCCTCACATGTTAATAGGCGACTGATCGTAGTTATTTCATCATCCGCGTTGGTCATTGTTTTGAGTACAGCAACTTTTTGAGTCTTTCTGCGAACGACGCCAGTTTTAGCTCTAGTTAGTATGGGGCTACGGCCTTTTCCCTCGGGCCTATTTGGGCGATAATAAATATCGTTTGTAGGCTCCGGAGAGGAATCGCGTACCATCATACTACCCTTCGGCTTAGGAGCTCGACTGCGAGCCTCGCTTATGGGAAGATGATCTTTATTGTTACTCGCGAAAATGGAGCCATCATCTTCATCACTATCGCTGTCTATTTCGCCTCCACATTTAGCATTTATAGCCGCCAATTTCACCTCGGCTACGGGGAATCCTGCAGAATTGCAGCATTCTTCGATCGCAGCGGTGTAATTTTTCCCCAATTTTAACTTTTTTCAAGCTTTTTTATTTGGCTTTCCATTGCCTCGCCCTGTCTTGCCCAAGTTTGTTTGTCGTACACCGATGCCTCGACTTGTGCTCGGAGTTTTCTCAGCTCTTCCGATCGCGCAATCTCTAAATCTTTTATGCACGCGATTATGCGCTCGTTTTCAGCAATAGTTGCTATATCATTACGACGTAGCAAGTAGATTATTACAAAGATTAGCTTTCGATAGGCTGATTTAGTTTCTAGCTTTCGGCCATCGGTAAGATACCAGGCTAGAATTTGATCATTATTCCAGTCAAAATCTAATCCATTGTTTTCACGCAAGCGGAAAAGGAGATCTTTCAATTTTGAGGCCATAGACTCCATCACCTCCTTGTCTATACTCGTGCTACCATTTCCCTGATAATCCATTTTGTCTGTTATTAAACTCAGGTTATACCGGATTTCTACGGTCTCCGGCCTGTCGTGGGTATGTCGACCCGTTCTAAAAATGTGTCTATATGGGGTGTGCTTTAACTTTCCCTAAAGACTTCCTAGAATAAGAACAAAAATGGACTTACCACAATAGCTGGAGAGACAGAAGGAGAAGCTCAAACCTCATACTCAGTTTGGATCTGAATAGTCGCGCCGAAAAGACGTCACTCGCCTGGGACAATCACGGAGGGCACGTCACCACTGTAAGAATCCACCCACCGGCCCAATGACGGAATCCAGTGTTGTGGTCGAAGGTATCTGCGTGTATGTCTTTTCGGACGCTTCTGGAAAAGTTGTTATTTCATTAAAATTTATTGACCAATTTAACCTCTGACTTTACGCATAATTTAATCTGACTCCAATTCTATTTTATTATCAATTCACCATTCACGTTTAGCTGATCATATTTGCAGTTGTGATATAATTTAGAATTTGATATTTTCTTGGGTCTGATATTCTAATTGTACGTTCATTAGGGCCAATCGCCGCTCAGAGTTCAACGCCCCGGGTTGCGTCTCTTCTCACGGACAGAATGGAAGACACTCTGAAATTAGTCAGAGGATACGGGATGAATTAATATTTAATTAGGCTGGTTGTACAATACTAACTCGTGCCAAAAGAAAACATCTCACTTAATCAAGATCCGTAACTTGCTAGTCTCAGTGGTTATAGAATTAAAAAGATCTCCAAACTACGGGGGCGATCCTACATATAGTCTATGAGTCTAATAATTTCCATAATTATGCCGCCATAAAGGTAGCGAAAAGGTTCCACTTAATCTACTGGATACAATGAATTCAGAATACTCCAGAATTAATCAAAAGGGTTAACATTTATTTTGCCAGGCAGGTAAAAACATCATTTAAATTGAATCGAAAGGAATATAAACACAACTGATCAGCATAACATATAAACACAAGTACAAATACAAGGTTAAAAATAATTTGATAAAGTCAGCATACCTGGCAATATGAGAGACACACAAAGGCTGTGCGGGAAGTCTGGCTACAGAAGCTTCCCCAAGTAGTTTCCCAAGACTCCTTAAATACCCATTAACATCTTATGACACAGTCATGAATATTTAGCACCCAAATATTTGACTAGGCTTTCAGAGTTAATTAACCACCAAAAATCACATATTTGTTTGGGGTGAAAAAGTTTATCCAGAGATCTTTATTAGGGGTTGTCATCCCTAGGAGAGAAAAAACATTTACCAGTTTATCTTTTAATTAACATCTGTGAACCCAGGAATGTCCTTTGTTCTCGGAGTTAATTAACTACAAAGGTTTATCAATGAGTTTGGGTAAATAGTGCAAAAAGAGTTCACCAGTTTATCTTTTCATTAACATCTGTAAACACAAGAATGGTCTCTGGGTTAACTCCCGACGAAGGTTTATCAATTTGTTTGGGGTAAATAAAGTTGAAAGAGTTCACCAGTTTACCAACCACACCTGAATGATTATAATTAAAAAACAACACCAGTAGGGGAGAGGGAGGGGGTGAGAAGGATGCTCTGAGGGTGTCCTCGTGTCTCCTTCCCCAGATTCCAGAGTTTTTATGACTTTATTGCAAGAGATGTTTGTTTGAGTAAAATCCAGTAAAATCCAGTCTTACAGTACTACTGTGTACTTTGAGACTGCTATATACGCTCACCGGTCACTTTATTAGGTACACCTGTTCAACTGCTCGTTAATGCAAACTTCTAATCAGCCAATCACATGGCAGCAACTTAATGCATTTAGACATGTAGACATGGTCAAGATGATCTGCAACAGAAAGGCAACAGAAACTCAAATAACCACTCATTACAACGAGGTATGCAGAAGAGCATCTTTAATTGCGCAACATGTAAAACCTTGCGGCGGATGGTTTACAGCAGCAGAAGACCCCACAGTTTGTCACTCCTGTCAGGTAAGAACAGGAGACTGAGGCTACAATTCACACATGCTCACCATAATTGGACAATAGAAGATTGGAAAAACGGTGCCTGGTCTGATGAGTCTCCATTTCTGCTGTGACATTTGGATGGTAGGGTCAGAATTTGGCGTCAACAACATGAAAGCATGGATCCATCCTGCCTTGTATCAACAGTTCAGGCTGCTGGAGGTGGTGTAATCCTGTGGGGGATATTTTCTTTGCACACTATGAGCCCATTAGTAACAATTGAGCATCATGTCAATGCCACAGCCTACCTGAGTATTGTTGCTGACCATGTCCACCCCTATATGACCACAGTGTACCCACCTTCTGATGGTCACTTATGGCAGGATAACGCGCCATGTCAAGGCGTGAATCATCTCAGACTGGTTTTTTGAACATGATAATGAGGTTACTGTACTCAAATGGCCTCCACAGTCACTAGATCTCAATCCAGTAGAGCACCTTAGAATTAGACATGAGGCATCAGCACCATATTCTCCACACCAAAATGGCACTGCTGAATGAAATTGGAGAACATTATTTGAAATGGCTAGATGCATGATATTAGAGAGTGGGTTACTAAAGACACTGTGGACATGTGCAGTTCAAACAGCAGCTATAGTGTTTTAACAACCGCACAAAACAGACACCATACTTCATGTTAACTGGCAGACAGCCTAACATTGCTAGAATGCAGAAGTTTGGGTTAGCGAGTTACGCTTACAGAAATGACACAGGAAAGTTGGATTCAAGGTGTGAGAGGGGTACTTTTGTTGGATATGACAAGAATCCAGCATACATGGTCTACTATCCTTACAGCAACAAAGTACAGAAACACAGACTTCATAAATCATAGATTCCAGTTGTTGAGGATGATTTTGAGATCAGGAAGAGTCCTAGAGAGTCTGTGAAATTAGAACCAGAGTTTAGCTCACAAGGTGCTAAGGTCATTGAAGACAAACTGGTGGAAGATGAACCAGAAGTAAAGAGCTATCCTGCAAGCTTATTTAAGCAATAGAGTGGAGGAACTATGATGTCAATTTGTATGCAAAAACCCGGAAGCGAGTTAGCATTTTAGCAGTTCCGGTTCCCTCGTCCCAAAGTCAATGGGTTTTTTGTAGGGGTGTCAAAATTAATCGTTTCTTCGGTGCACCGCGATGCAGATGGGGACAATTCGATATCGGTTCAGTAATAGATCATAACCGGTTATTACGCACTGACGTCATTTATCCCATATGCGCGATGTCGCGGTAGAATACTATGGCGAAGGTGAGTAAAATAAACACTCCTACTACTTAAAAAGCAGATCTTTCACTGACACTGAGGAATCATGGACACTGAGGAACTCTCTCTCTCTCTCCGCTGGCATGTTCGTGAGGTAAATTTCCCTCCTCTCGGCAGTTTGTGGATCGAGACACAAGCGTGCCTGTGGTGCGAGTTTATTGTATTGTATTTATTCTATTACGGATTACCTGATAACCGCATATTATGCGCATATAGACTGACCCGCGGCTTTTTTTCCCGCGTCATGGTTGAACAGTGCTTTCGTTTCTAAAGCCAAGCGCAGCCCTTTCTGTTGAGCGGGTGAAGACAAGGACCAATCAAGGGATGTAAGAACTTGCCAGCGCTTAAAAAGCAAGCGGGATAATATTTACATTAGTTTATTTGTTATGAAACTTTGCTCGTGCTGTCTTCTGAGCATGTATTGAAGTTTTCATTCACAAAGAGTGTTTTTTTTGAGCAGGTACAATTAATACAAACTCAAGATACTTTCACGTTTTATTCTACGACATAAAACACATCAGTTACATCACACTCTTGATTTTTAAAATTGGTTACGCTTCTTTAAAAATACGGTTGCTATATGGGACTACAGGCGGTGGCGCATTATACATCATCGAGCTGAACTGGTCTGGAATGCAGCTACTTAGATTTGTCTGTGATTAAAATGTTTTCATAAATAGTATTTTACAGTTTGTAGTATTTTTCTAATTGGGAATACATATTGTATGTAGATAATGCCTTCACTTGTAAAGACTGTCAAGACCGATTCATTTGTTGATAATTTATTTTAATTAAACAATATTATGGAGATACTGTTTACCTGTGCAGCCGGTCTCTTTCCTGCTCTCAGTAATGCAAACGTGTGAATAAATGTGTAGGAAATGCATACATATTAACTGTCATTTGAACGTGATCAATTGATTTTTTGTCGGGTCTTTTTTTTCTTCATCTTAACACATTTAACTCTCATAACTGCAATATTTACACTCCTCCTTAAAATGTAAAACCTCCTTAGCATATGTGACTGTGTGGGCTGTTTTTCGCTGTACTTCATTTAAAATGTTTTTTTTTTTTGTCATGTTGTTCTCTATCCATGATGGAACTTGCAGGCATTTGATAGACTTGTCCCTCACGCCTCATTTCTGTCATCTGTTACTAAGGTAAGCGGGAATGCACGCGAGCGATACACTTATTTAAACATGTCTTATGATAATACCATGTAGGCACATTTATACATACAGTTCTAAACTTTTGTTACAACAGCAAAGCAAAACAAAATGTATTTCCCATGTAAAAAAACTATCCAGAAGGCACGTAGGTCTATACAGATGTGTTTTTGCGTATTTATTTGTTTATAATATATAGCCTGGATTATAATATACTAAACCGAGAGAGTAAGTCTTTGTCATGGACCATATTTCTAAAAATAAGCTTGAAGAGTTGTCTGTAGCAGAGTGGTGTTGACGTCACAGGCGAGCCCCCCGAAGGCACTGTAGCCTGTTTATAGCCTAATGTTAGCTTTTCAGTTCTTGCGTTTGCATTTAAGATCCAAAAGTGCTAAAAGTTGTATTTTGGTGTGAGGATTATCCGGCTGGACAAAACGTGTAAGTGTAATGAACAGTGTTTGAACACAGAGCTTATTATTTGCAATCTTTGAAAAGCCTATGGGAAAATCCTATGGGGATTTTATAGAGGGAACCAGTTTTATGCTAGCAGCTGATTAGCCACCAGTGATGCAGTTTGACCAATAGCTGAGAGATGTTAAACTCACCGTTGAATGATGTTGAATGGAGGACACTTTGACCGGTTTATTCTTATTTACAGTTGTCTTGACCCAGTTTACAGACGCTTTTTATGAACAAAACAAAAATTACACATTTTTAAAAAAGAAAACTGCAATAATAGGCGTAAACCAGGTTTAAATAATTGCGTTGACATCTATACAAGGCTTTAAGCATCGCCAAGGAGCACCTTTGGCATCCTCATACTGACACGCAAGGTGCTTGATCATGCTTCAGATTTTGATGCCTTCGGGGTGAGAATAACTTCTGCTTCAAACATGGTCTTGCTTCTCACCCTAAAGAGTTTTACACAATTAATAATGCTATTCGTAAAGCATCATAGTATTGATCAGAGCTTTTCTTTCACACTATGCTGTTATGTTTTCTCTTCCATCTCTGTTTTTGGCCACTTTATGTTTTAGAGATCCAAAATGTAATAATATGTTAAGAAATATTCTTATTCAAAGGCTTCATCCTAATCAGCTCAGACCTCCAAAATGTAATAATAAGTTAAGAAATATTCTTATTCAAAGGCTTCATCCTAATCAGCTCAGACCTCCAAAATGTAATAATAAGTTAAGAAATATTCTTATTCAAAGGCTTCATCCTAATCAGCTCAGACCTCCAAAATGTAATAATAAGTTAAGAAATATTCTTATTCAAAGGCTTCATCCTAATCAGCTCAGACCTCATTTTATTTTTAATGATTTTAATTCACAGGAATTAGAAAAAATAAGAACAAGTTACATTTCTTATCCAATTCTCCCCAAAATGAAAGAGCTTCAGTTTAAAATGATTAATGATGTGTATCCATCAAAAGAATTCCTGAGATAAAAATTTGATACTGAAGATAACTCGTCAATGTGGTGAAAGTAATAATGAAACCACTGAGCATATTTTCTACAATCCACCTAAACTACTATTATTTGTACAGTATACTCATTCTCCCAAGATGTTTTCGGTTCTTCTTTAACTGGAAGAGTCTCAGTTTACCCCCTTAGTGAACACCACAGTCTTTAGGTGTTTTATAATTCCAAAGTTCCTCTGCATTACCACCTGCAGCGTAAACTCAGTGTCATAATTCAAATGAGTGCCACCTGATCCACACATGCGCAAATTATGATTCACGTACACAAAAGTGAGCATGTGTATTCACAAACACAACTCTGTTTATACAAATTGCAGCACATTTATTTTAATCTGTCTTTTTCAGACACAAGTGTAGTAACGCAGGATTGTATAATTCTCAAATCGGTAGGTAGATGTGTAGACATTGCATAAGAACGTTGTGGCTTTTCCGTGTAAAGTTGTTTGTGTTTGATTTCTCAAAAGCTTAAAACCGCGAAAAGAAAATCTTGATTCAAATGAAGGCAGCAGTATAGATTCAAAGAAAAATTCAATTCACACACGCGCATCACCTGATCCACAAATGCAAAACTTCCTTTTCACACACGTAAATTAAGATGCATGGATGCAAAACATAATATACAACATTATTAGAGCACGTGGATGACAGAGCGTGCATTTACAAATAATATTGATACTAAAATCATCCCATACGAGTTTAGCCGGACTTTCATTCACCAACAAGTTTAGTTAAAATTGCAGACAAAAGCCCAAAATTGGAGGCAAATCGGTGTTTGTTCAAGCAAGTGACAATCAAACAATGTGATTGATCAACAACACAATCTAAGGGTGTAGGACAGTGTTCCCTGCATCTCCCCAAACATTTTCATCTCCCTAATCTTTCTAATTCTCTTTTCAGAGCCGACCATTTGATTGAAGTGTACGAATGGTGTAGCAGAAAATCTTGACGCTTAAAAAATTAAATAATGAAAATATAGCCTATCCCAATCCTGAAAAAAAGCTGCGTTTAAACAGAGCAAACACTTCTAATAACCCCTTAATGGTTATGCCATAGGCCTATATTAGACGGTTCTGTAGGAATAACTGAAGACGCTCCTTTAATGCATTCACACGTTATGTTAAATTATTTTAAATTAAACATCCCATCCATACCCAAGCTTAAATCATACCTGAACACTCTGTCTAACAGTTCCAACTGTTTTGTGTGACATTCTAATAAAATCTCTCTGGTTTTGAAACTAATAACTTTGTTCTTAATTGTTCTTAGCCCTGGCAATGCTTATCTATTTTGTATTATTATATTATCTCTCCTGTTTCTCTTACGTTTATATTATTTAGCAGTCGTACGTTTATATTACGTTAGCAGTAAATATAATACTTTACGTCCATGGAACAACAAGTTAATAAAGATAGAGATTATGTTGGTAACATCATATTTGTCAAAAGGCTGTTTATGTGCATGTAACTCCACCGGTCCGAGCAGGGCGCGAGCCGGCCAGGCGATACCGGCATGGGAGACAAATGCTCTGAGTAGACTAAAGATTGCGGAACAACATCTGTTGCTGGATCCGAGGAGTGATGTTTACGCGATCACCAGCTGGCTTCCGTTACATAAGGGCAAATATAAATGACCAAAACATCATTTACTTATTTTTCTAATACTTATTTTATTACTTATAATGTCCAAGACATTGATATTATATTAAATGCTACTTTTGTGCCTTTATTAGCTTTATTCTCGCCTATTTACTGGGTTAAAAATCTTACATTATACCATCTCCACCTGCTGGTGAAAAAGCAGCTGGCGATCTTCAATCTGCAATCTATTGCTTTTCCTGCAGTTCCCGGATGTAATGTCGAATTTTAACAGTCGAATTTGAACCACTGAATTTATGGAAGCGAATATTTGAGCTGAAATAAAATGAACTGAAAATTACCGTTTGAATATTACACATCGTATTTTTAAAGGGTATTGAAATATTGTAAGTGAAACCTGGAAATTGAATATGAATTATTGAATTTACAAGTATGAAAACGTATTTGAAATATTTTTTGTTGAAATATTCACAGCTTAAATAAACAGCTATGTTAAATTTCAGGACCTAAAAATACAAACCCTGGAATTCAATTCATTAAAATGCAAGAACTTGTTAATTCGGTGTATTATTTTTTTCAGTTTGTGCTATTCAACAAGCTTTTTAATTCAATACATTTGGCATTAATTTTGTTCCATAGCGGCGGCTGTATTTAAACCCTCAGAGAGCATGGATTCAGCGGCTCCCCGCTCTCTCTCGATTCCTCGTTGGTCTAATTCTCTGTAGAGATATTGTTGTTTAAGTGATACAAAATGAGTGTTTGTTACTGATGTCTATTATATGGCATTTTGTGAGTTGCCGATGTGACGTTGTACATTCTAACTAGAGAAACCCCGTTTTCTGTCTCCCTGTCTGCTTGGAGCATGGTACGGAGGTTTGGTGCCTTCTGTTTATTATTTTCCTTTTCTCCTGTGTTGTTAGTCTAGGGAGGTAAGTTTCTGTATTTTATTTTATTATCTATTTTTCAGGGAAGTTTGCTCTAATTTAGTTCGTCTTGTTTATTGTCATTTATTTTGGCTGAACCCCTCCCGATGTTATTTTTGCTCCTTTATATTCTGTAAAATAAATCCTATTTTCTTGTTAATTCTCAGTGGTTGTGTTTTTGGTTCATATTATGAGGAGAGAGAGTGCGGGGGCACCAGGGATTATATTTTTAATCCCTGTTAACTTGTTACGTTTTGGTTAAACCTCTTTTTGATTAAGGATTTTTAATTTAATTTGTAACAGTATAAACAATTAGCCCATTTCTTTGTAAGTGGTGCTGTGGCTTAGTTGGTCTAAGTGCCTGTGTAGTAAACTAGAGGTACTTGGTTCGAATCCCAGCACTGCCTAGTCTGCAGAGAATGTTGTTTTTATGGGCTTGAGATTACCAAAAAATGTTTCATGTGCAACAGTGTTACAATGAGCAGAGTAGTGTGGCTCTGTGGCGCAATGGATAGCACATTGGACTTCTTGGCTGTGAACTGAGGCATTCAAAGGTTGTGGGTTCAAGTCCCACCAGAGTCGCAAGGGTTGTTCTTTTTCTTCACTGACTTAGGTGTGGGGCGTTTCCAATATTTTAGCCATCTGTCTATCCCCATTTTGCTTCTTTCTTTCATTGGCCAGTGCAGGCTTAGATACTAGGCTACTCTACAATGAAGCGGATGACTTAATTGAGCTCTTCTAAATAAGGGAAATTTGAAAAAAGTGCAGGCTTGAGTAGGCTTGAGGAATGACTCGAAGACAACCTGTGGTTTTGGGCAAAAGTGGCTACCACCTATTGTTTAGGTCAAGCCTTTTGGATTTGTCGTACAAGAGCCTCTGTATGCATGGTTGATCCTGTGGTCAAATTCCTGCAGCGCCTTAGTCCAGGTGGTGCTTGTGCTGGTTTTACAGAGTCTAACGAAATTAATCATGAATTTGTATAGCTTTGAGGCGTAATGGATAGTGCAACAAATAGAGTTAAACAACCTCTTTGGTTGTCTCTTTAAGACATGCTGTCTTTTTTTAGGCTCTTTGTGCAAAAATGTCATACCCATTTATTAGTGGTGGCGCTGTGGCTTAGTTGGTCAAAGCGAGTGGGAGAAGCAGGAAGTAAGAGTATTGTTTTTTTTTGAAAGCAGGTCTGTTTGTTAGTAGAAATTTTCTTTTGTTAGTTCTGTTTTGTGTAATACTAACAAAAAGAAACAAACGTTTGTTTTTTTTTAGTTGTGTAGTTTTATTCCCCATTCAGCTTTTGCTGTTTGGGGAATCTTTTTTCTTTTGAGCGAGCTACAAAATAATACGGATGGATAACATGGAGATGGACAAAGGAAAAAGCAAACGGATTATGAAACTGAGTGAAGAGGATGTCTCAAGAAGACGAAACTTTGAGAAGACTTTAACAGTTTTGGTGGAGATTGTGGGGGAAGACAGAGTTACAATGATGGAGTTATTGAGAAAAGTCAAAGAAGAATGTGGTGAGATAATTGGTTGTAGATATAAAAATCCAAGGGAGTATGAGTTGACAATGAACGAAGAGAAAGGAAAAGACAAGTTACTGGATGGGCTGAAGATAAAGAACAGTCGGATAATGGCAAAAGAAATAAGCAACAACGAAATGGTAGTTTCATTCCTAAATTTGCCAACGTATATTGAAGATGACGAGATCATTGGAAAACTAATGGACTGGGGAGTGACAGCAGCTTCAACCATTAAAAGAAGGATGTGGCCGGGGACTGAAATCGCAGACGGGACAAGATTCTTAAAGGTTAAATTCACAGATACTGTTAAATCATTGCCATATTCAACAAAGTTTGAGACAATGGAAGGAATGGAACACTTTCGAGTCATACATGACAGACAGGTAAAAGTCTGCCGGTTATGCATTCAACCTGGTCATGTAGTGAGAGACTGTCCAACTTTTAAGTGTTACAAATGTGGCATACAGGGACATTATGTGCGCGAATGTAATGAGGGACTTTGTAACATATGCAAGATGAGAACTGCATTTTGTGTATGCAACACTTCAGAACAGAGCAAGGAGGTAGATAAGGTGAGAAGCTCTCTGGACCTATATGAAAGTTTGGATGAGATATCAACAGCGGAGACAGAGGGAGGAGAGATCAAACAGATTGAAAGAAACTCAACACCAAGCCAATGGTCTGAAAAACAAGCAAGAAACGGAGAAAATGTTGCCTCAGACCCAAAGAACGATAGTTCAAATAATGACAATGGGAAAATGTTCGGGAAATTGAAGAAGCGAGAAAAGGTTGGAGAGACAAATACTGGGAAAGGTGAGCAAGAAAAAATGCTTACAGAGGAGACAGCCCTACCTGAGAAGAGAAGTGGACAAGATGAGGTGGAGGTGGTTTTAGAGACACCTTTAATAAGTTTGGAAGAGGAAATGGACACGAATGAGGGGACGATGAAGTTGTTAAAAAGGAAAATGGGAGGAGGGCAAGAACACTTTGTCAAAAAGTAAGAACCTGAGATGTTATTATATGCTGTCTTTCATCTATTTCTTATATTACAAGTAATGTTTGACTTGATGACCATTGCTTGCTTGAACTGTAATGGGCTCAGAGAAATTAGTAAGTTTGAGCAAGTGATTGGAAAGCTTAAAACAGATATAATTTGCTTACAAGAAACCCATTGGTCTGAAGAGTTAATGACTAATATAAAAAAGATCTGGGAAGAGGATATTTATGTAAATCATGGAAGCCAAAGAGCATGTGGTGTGGCGATCTTGATTAGAAAAGGAGAAATATGTAACATAAAACAAATATATAATGATGGCAAAGGGAGACTGTTGGGTATAGAATTCATGTATTATAATGAATATTTTAGATTGATTAATATATATGCACCCAACATAGAAACAGAAAGAAAAGACATTTTTAAGCAAATTAAACCATTATGTAAGGGTAATACTGTAGTGGTTGGAGATTTTAATGTGTGGTGCACAAGGCTTGATGTGTCTAGGAGTACAAATTTTAAGTCAGATGTTTCCAGAAAGCATTTAAATGAACTAATGAA
This sequence comes from Danio kyathit, assembly GCA_903798195.1. NCBI lineage: Eukaryota > Metazoa > Chordata > Actinopteri > Cypriniformes > Danionidae > Danio > Danio kyathit. The sequence continues at coordinate 836,733 of CAIGQS010000007.1, forward strand.
AAGTGAGGACATGGTAGATGCCTGGAGAGAGGAGAACCCTTTTAAACGGGAATTTTCTAGAAGGCAAATTGTGCTGGGAAACTTAAAACAAAGTAGAATAGATTTATGCTTAGTTAAAAGGGAAATATTACATTATGTGAAAAGTGTGAGATACAAGTTTATTGGTGTAAGTGATCATGCTGCTATGATGATAAAGATGGGTATAAACATAAAAGTTAGAGGTGGGGGTTTGTGATGTTTGAACTCATCTTTATTAAAAGAGGATGCATATAGAATAAGTATTGACAGATGTATAAGGTATGAAATGGATAACCCATTATTCAAAGAAAATGTCTGTGAGTGGTGGAAATACTGAAAGAGAAAATTAAAACAAAAAGTATAAGATATTCAAAACAGAGGAATTTTATGAGAAAAAGGGAAATGCGCATAATGGAAGCTATGTTACAGAAAGAAGCAGAGGAAATAGAAAATAATCCTGAGTATACAAAAGAACATTACATTAGAACAAAATCAGAAATAGAGGTGTATGAAAAGGAAAAATGTGAGGGTGCAATAGTGAGAAGCAGGGCACAATATGCACTAGAGGGAGAGAGGTGCACAAAATACTTTCTGAATTTAGAAAGGAAAAAGCAAAGAAAAAAATATATTACAGAATTGAAAAATGAAGATGGGGAAAAGGTAACAGATTATGTAGAAATACTAGAAGTAGTACACTCTTATTATAAGAAACTTTTTAAGAAAGATAATGCTAAACAAGAATATGTAGATAAAGTTTTAAATACCATAAACGCTAAGTTAACTGATGAAGAAAGGGATATATGTGAAAGAGATATAAACAATGAAGAAATAAAAGAGGCAATAAAACAAACAAAGCAGAACAAGAGTCCAGGATCAGATGGATTAACACATGAGTTTTATAAAACATTCACAGAGATTTTAACACCAATATTGAAGAAGCTATTTAAGAGTATGGAGGAAAGAAGGGAAGTACCAGATTCGATGGGTTTGGGAATAATAAATATTCTATACAAAAATAAAGGTACTCCACTTAGTTTGGAAAATTATAGACCTTTAAGCCTTTTAAATACAGATTATAAAATCCTGACAAAAGTTTTAGCTAATAGATTGAAAAAAGTAGTTGGGAGTATAATTTCACCAAATCAAGCCTATAGTATACCAGGAAGAGACATTATGGATACAGTATGCACAATAAGGGATGTAGTGAATAGTATGGATAAGGATGGGGAAGGTGGGTTGATTCTGTGTATTGATCTAAATAAAGCCTTTGATAGGGTAGAACACCATTTTATGGAACAAGTAATGAGGAAATTTGGGTTTGGGGAGAGGATTCTGAGGTGGATAAATCTGTTGTACAATAATGCAAAAAGTTGTGTTAAAGTAAATGGTGTTTTAACAAATCCATTTGCACTAGAAAGATCAGTGAGGCAGGGATGTCCGTTGTCTGCAATGTTGTATTCAATATCGGTTGAGCCACTGGCAACACTGGTTAAGAAAGATGTGGAAATTAGAGGAATTTTAGTACCAGATGGGGGTTTGAGCTTAATTCACCAGTATGCAGATGACACAACATTTACAGTAAGAGATATGGGCAGTATAAAAAGAATAATGAAACATATGGAAACCTACGGGAAAGCATCAGGAGCAAAAATTAATATAGAAAAATCTGAAATAATGAGTTTAGGAGGCGTAGATATGAGTGGGAGTGACATTGCTTTTAAAGTTGCAAAAGATTACATAAGCATTTTAGGAGTAAAGATAGGAATAAATTCAAAAGAAGCAACAGATGCTACATGGGCGGGTATTATGAATAAGATTAAACAAGTATTGCATGTTTGGAAATTAAGAGAATTAAGACTTCGGGGTAAAGTTACAGTTGTAAATGCCTTGCTGCTTACCAAATGTAATTATATTCTGGGAGCAATTGACTTACCAGTGTGGGTGATAAATGAGATGAAAATGGTTCTGAATGAGTTTTTATGGGGAGGGAAAGGAGTTAAAATATCAAACAAAACATTAATGGCAGACTATACAGAAGGAGGTTTAAAGTTGATTGATTTAGAGATCAAAAGAAAAGCAATGAGAGTTAAAACAATGAAGAAGTTTTTATATGATAAAGAGGAACACGGGTGGAAAAGTTTCATGAGAGACTTTTTGGATAAAAGTAGTGGATGTGGAGTAGAAGGGGTATTCATGGCTTTAAAGAAACCAATGTTTGAAAATATACCCTTATTTTATCAAGAAGTATTTAGTGCATGGGCTGAATTTTTAATGGAAGTGGGATATGAATGTGAAAATATAAATCAAATACACAAACAGCCAATATTCCTGAATCCGAAGATACGGATGAAGGGAAATATATTTTTTAATAGACTGTGCATGAAAGCAGGAGTAAGACAAATAAAGGATATAGTATATGAGTATGTCAAAGGTTTTTTACCAAACAGAGCCATTTATGATTGTGTTGTGGAATGGGATGATGATATTGAAGAATCAAAAGTAGACTCAGTGTGTGAAAATATTAAAGCAAGTTTGCCCAGGGGTTGGGTAGAAATGATTGAGAGAGACTTTACTAAACCGGGGAATTGGGGAACACCAGAAATGTATATTGTTAAAAATGGTCAAAAGAAACTTTTGATTGACGTAACAATGAAAATGATATATAAAATACTGGTGAAAAGAGAAATCAAATTGCCTGCAGCAGAAAATGTGTGGCCAAAATTGTTCCCAGATCTCAATGTGAAGACAATATGGAAAAATTTAAAGGTGAAGTACAATGGACTTGATTGTGAAAATTTAGATTTTAAGTTGAGACATAATAGAATATATACAAAGGTGGTAATTCATCAAATAAACAAAAATGTGAATAGAGAATGTGATGTATGCAAGAATAATCAAGAAACACTGATGCATATTTTTTTCGAATGTAAAGAGCTGGACAAATTTCATGTAAATCTAAGAAAAACTGATGAGTGATGAATGGGGAAAAGATGTATCAGGAAATGAATGGAAAAAGTTGTTTTTATTTGGTGAAAGTACAAACTGTAAAGATATGAAAGTTAATCTGTGCAATTTTGTCTTAAGTCATGCAAGATATGCAATATGGGCGAGGAGGAACCTAGCATATTATGAAGGGAAAATAATAGATGTTAATGTGATGTTTAAGGCTGTAATGAGGAAGAATGTTTATATGATGTGGAAATATCTGAGAAAAGAGAGTTTTGAGAATGCATTCAATACTAAATGTGGTTTAATAAGTGTGGGTGGCAAAGGAGGGTTAAGTGTTAATTTTTTTTTAAGATGTTAACATGAAATAGACTGATACTGGTCTGGCAGTTTGATTGGTGTAAATTGGTGTATGTGATAATCCGAAAAGCTATGCTATTAGTATTTTGACTACCTGTGACAAAGTTTGTGTATGATTTAATTGTGTATTGTATAAATTTTTGATAAAAAAAAAAAAAAAAAAAAAGTTGGTCAAAGCGCCTATCTCATAAACAGGAAATCCTGGGTTCCAATCCCAGCAGTGCCTAATGTTCAGGTGCCAGAACAGCTTCTTATTAAGAATTATGAGTGTTTACGCAGCAAACTGTTTAGCAGTTTGTTTCTTAACAAAACTCAAGTCCTTATGAATGCTGCTCCTTCAAGAGAGCTTTGGACAATGGCTTTATATAGCATGGTGTGGTAATGGGTAACCAATTGGACTAGTATTTCAAGTCGAGACATTCACACATGCAGAACTACCGTTGTGTGTTTATTTTTTTTGTATAAACAATTAGCCCATATTATTTCTATCTGGCGCTGTGGCTTAGTTGGTCAAAGCGCCTGTCTAGTAAACAGGAGATCCTGGGTTCAAGTCCCAGCAGTGCCTAGTCTACAGCGAATGGAGTTTTTATGGGTTTAAGATTAACAAAAAATGCTTCCTGTGCAACAGTGCTAAAAAGAGCGGAGCAGTGTGGCTCTTTGGCGCGATGGGTAGTGCTTTGGACTTCTAGGTTGTGAACTGAGGCATTCAAATGTTCCAACATTTTAGCCATCTGTCTATCCCCGTTTTGCTTTTTTTTTCATTGCACAGTGCAGGCTTAGATACTAGGCTACTCTACAGTGAAGCACATGACTTAATTGAGCTCTTCTAAATAAGGGAGATTAGAAAAAGGTGCAGGCCCGAGTAGGCTTAAGGAATGACTCGAAGACAACCTGTGGTTTTGGGCAAAAGTGGCTACCATCTATTGTTGAGATCAAGCCTTTTGGATTTGTCGTACAAGAGCCTCTTTATGCATGCTTGATCCTGGGATCAAATCCCTGCAGCGCATTAGTCCAGGTGGTGCTTGTGCTTGCTTTACAGAGCCTAAAGAAACGAATCATGAAATTGTATAGCTTTGAGGTGTAATGGATAGTGCAACAAATAGAGTTAAACAACCTCTTTGGTTGTCTCTTTAAGACATGTTGTCTTTTTTTAGGCTCTTTGTGCAAAAACGTTATCCTACTTTTCAGTGGTGGCGCTGTGGCTTATTTGGTCAAAGCGCCTATCTCATAAACAGGAAATCCTGGGTTCCAATCCCAGCAGTGCCTAATGTTCAGGTGCCAGAACAGCTTCTTATTAAGAATTATGAGTGTTTACGCAGCAAACTGTTTAGCAGTTTGTTTCTTAACAAAACTCAAGTCCTTAAGAACGCTGCTCCTTCAAGAGAGCTTTGGACAATGGCTTTATATAGAATGGTGTGGTAATGGGTAACCAATTGGACTAGTATTTCAAGTCGAGACATTCACACATGCAGAACTACCGTTGTATGTTTATTTTTTTCGTATAAACAATTAGCCCATATTATTTCTATCTGGCGCTGTGGCTTAGTTGGTCAAAGCGCCTGTCTAGTAAACAGGAGATCCTGGGTTCAAGTCCCAGCAGTGCCTAGTCTGCAGCGAATGGACTTTTTATGGGCTTGAATTCACCAAAAAATGGTTCCTGTGCAACAGTGCTAAAAAGAGCAGAGTAGTGTGGCTCTGTGGCGCAATAGATAGCGCATTGGACTTCTAGGTTGTGAACTGAGGCATTCAAAGGTTGTGGGTTTGAGTCCCACAAGAGTTGAAAGTCCCCAAAGCCAGACCCACTCTACCTGGAGACCATCGCCCTTTCCTGGCCCAAACTGCACCACTGCAGGCCCTGGGACTATTTCCTACCATAACCCCCAGCCCCCAAAGCCAGACCCAATCTGCTTGGAGACCATTGCCCTTTCCTGGCCCAAACTGCACCACTGTAGGCCCTGGGACTTTTTCCTACCATAGCCCCCAAAGCCAGACCCACTCTGCCCGGAGACCTACGCCCTTTCCGAGGCAAGCTCCGGCTCCGCAGGGGCCCTGGATTGACACCTGTTTTTGCGGGTGACGGACACTCTTACCCGGCAGCAGACATCGCCAGAGACCCCCTGGTTCATTGAACCACAAAGCCGTCAAGTCCACTCTTTTGCACCTTCTCCGAAAACACAATGGCAGGTCAGAGGCAACTGGGGTCGGGCACGTACCTCCAGGCGTGGGACGTCCGGGAAAGGTGGTCTCTCGTCGGGCATGGCCTGGCGTGCTTGGGCCTGGTTTAAACAACTCTAGCGGTGGGAGTCTTCATGTCGTTCCTGCCGGTCAGACGCACCGTCTCCCAAATGGACTTAGTCGATTCAGAGACCCCGCCGGTCAGACCCACCATCCCCCAAACGGACTTAGTCGATTCAGAGACCCCACCGGTCAGACCCACCGTCCCCCAAACGGATTTAGTCGTTTCAGAGAACCCCCAAGATAGCAAAAAAAGACCCACCATCCCCAATCCATTTTGAATCGCAAGGATGGATTCAAACAATTGAAAATAAAGAAGATTGTAGGGGTATTTACAGTTTTAACCCAAAGAATGAGCAGTCTGTCAGATGAAGAAGAGTCCGAGATTTAAATAAATAAATAAGCTGGCTTATCAAACTAGTTCAAAACTGGTTTAATCAACATTCAGCTACAATATTCTCACTAAACACAAAGTCTATCTAGCATAAAAAGAAATTACTTTAACAAGAATTAACAACAACAATAGTTAAATTACTGTAGACAATTTCATGACAATAAAACGAAGAACAGGTGTCCTCTCCCCCCAGCATCCGTAATCCTGGTCCAAAGAGAAAGAGAGAGAGAGAGAGAGAGAGAGAGAGAGGTCTTCTGACCTATGACCCAGATTGTGTGTCTCCTGGAAACAAAGTTAAAATTACAGACAAAGAAAGAACCAAGGACACTGCTCATTCTTACAAAAGGGAGTCTTTTTAAACTTACTCGTTAGTTAAAATCAATGCAAAGTTAAATACTCATTCAAATAATCAATTAATTATCTTTAATTAAAATAATGAGAAAATAGGATGATGAGGAAAGGATAAACATCCACGCTGAGATGGTTGGGACGGGATGGTAGAAATCCAAATCCTTCACATCCATCTATTTATTCATTTTATTTTGTAAATGTGTTGTTTTTGAGGCTGATCTCAAAAATATAATAATTTTTACTGACAAAATTTTAGGTGCAGGCTAGGACTGTCTCTGCCATTTGCAGATAACATTGTCCTTTTGGCTTCATAGGACATGGACCTTCAGCATGCAGTGGGACGGTTTGCTGATGAGTGTGACATGGCAGGGAAAGAAACAGCACCTCTAAGCCAGACACCATGGTGCTTGACTAGAAAAAGGTGGCCATGTCCAGTTTGGAGAAGAGTCCTTACCCCAAATGGAGTTCAAGTATCTGCGTTTTTTTTTTTTTTTCATGAGGAATGGAATGTGAGATTAAAAGACGGATCAGTGCAGCGGCAGCAGTGATGCAGTTGATGTGATTGTCTGTTGTGGTGAAGGAGCTGAGACGAAAGGCAATGTTCTCAATTTACCGTTCATTCTAGGTTCCTACTTTCACCTATGGTCATGACTGAAAGGACAAGATCTCGGATACAACCGGACACATTTTACAAAGTGTTATGACCCGCTTGTTTGAGTTGCAACATAAGAAAGGATGAGCCAACAAAATAGCCTGAATGCAAATTATTTATCATAAAAGTGTAACATCAATCAAAGCAACCAACAAATGTCTAGGGGTAATAATGAAGATAAAGAACTTAGGATATAATCACAACAACACTTTAACTACATGATATAAGCAATGCAAAACAAAACCAAAAGGTTAAAGAGTCAATGAGATGGCAGGTCTTGACATGAGGACTCCTGAGTAGCCACAGCGTCCTGGGCTAGCTAGCACAACAACTTTTATATACCCATTGAGGAGTAATGAGGGCATCCAAACAGGATTTACCACATATTCCAATCTGGAGTCTTGGGATCATCACAGTGTATTAATAATGTAAATCTTAATAACTGTCGCTCTGCCTAAATCATAACATATTTATCAAGTTTGTATTCTACTCAAAAAAGTAAATGTAGTAAACTAGAAAGAATCTTGGACCTAAAAGTAAAGAAACTTTATTAATATAACAAACAACACAGGGCAAATGAATGGACTTTCCAAACTCGAGGCTCTGGTATACTGCAAACTAACCGTCCCGGAGCTCCACCTTCTTTGATGTGCGGTGTCTTCCCAGTGATTTATTTCTCATTCAGGGAGTCAGACGGAGAACATCATCCAAAACAACATTAGCTACATGAATACACTGGAGAGTGGAGTACAGATGTATCCACACCTGTACAATCACTTGCAAAGAGATTTTAAGCCGCAGAGGTACTGTTTGCCAGATGTTTATGAAACTGTTCTTCTCTCAGCCGCCATCATTGTGTTTTTGGTAAACGCGAGGAGCGCAACACATTTACAACCCCACCTACTGCAGTGTTAAAAAACAGTATACCGTCACTCAGCCTTTTCAAAGTGAGTGATTGGTCCATACTTTAAATTTCTGTCCAGAGAGGTCATGTTTTGATCTACGATTGGTCTCACAGTCAAGTGATGCGATTTCACAGGTCAGAGTTCACCAAGCTTGAACTTTGCAACGCAGTACACTGCGAAATTTGACGCACAAACTAGTGTTTCCGGTCTGACGCATTCGCATGAATGGAAGTCTATAGGGAGAAAAGTCCAGTGTAACCCCAGCTTAAGTGCAAGTGTATGGTTTCTCTCATGTGTTGATTAAGGTGTGATGAGCAGTTGAAACTCTTTCCACACTGAGTGCATGAGAATAGTTTCTCTCCAGTGTGGATCCTCATGTGTTGAATAAGGTTTGATGATTGGCTGAAAGTCTTCAAACACTGAGTGCATGTGAATGGTTTCTCTCCAGTGTGGATCCTCATGTGTGTATTAAGGTGTGATGAACAGCTGAAACTCTTCTCACATTGAGTGCATGTGAATGGTTTCTCTCCAGTGTGGATCCTCATGTGTTCATTAAGGTTTGATGTTTTGCTGAAACTCTTCTCACATTGAGTGCATGTGAATGGTTTCTCTCCAGTGTGGATCTTCATGTGTTCATTAAGGTGTGATGATCTGCTGAAACTCTTCCCACACTGAGTGCATGTATAAGGTTTCTCTCCAGTGTGGATCCTCATGTGTTGATTAAGGGATGATGATTGGCTGAAACTCTTCCCACACTGAGTGCATGTAAAAGGTTTCTCTCCAGTGTGGATCCTCATGTGCTGATTAAGGGATGATGATTGGGTGAAACTCATCCCACACTGAGTGCATGTGAATGGTTTCTCTCCAGTGTGGTTCATCATGTGTAGATTAAGGTATGCTGATTTGCTGAAACTCTTCCCACACTGAGTGCATGTAAATGGTTTCTCTCCCGTGTGGATCTTCACGTGTAGATTAAGGGATGACGAGTGGTTGAAACGCTTTCCACACTGAGCGCATGTGAATGGTTTCTCCCCAGTGTGGATTCTCATGTGAATTTTAAGACTGCTTTGGCTTCCAAAACTCTTTCCACACTGAGTGCAGGTAAAATGATTCTTGTCCGTCCTTTTCAAAATACCATCAGTCTGTAAATGGGATTTTTCCTCAATTTTGACATGATGTTCCTCCTCTTTACTCCCCTCATTCTCTTCAATTAGGCCTGAAATAAATAAAACATTTGTTTTCATTAAAAACTCCCATCAAAAGCTGAAAAGTGAAAGGACACTGGAGACATTGGCTACACACACTGTAATTTTGATGCACATTAAATGTAAAATAAATCAGATCATATTTTGTTTGGTCCATTAACGTGTACACATTTAAGCAGATTCAATTCATCTTTATTTATCTAGTGCTTTTACAATGTAAATTGTGTCAAAGCCGCTTAACATAGAAGTTATAGTAAATTGAAACTGTGTCAGTCCAGTTTTCAGAGTTTCTTACATAATTGATCATAAAAGTCATTTTGGTCATATTGATAAGACACAGATTTGAAAGCTGTAAATGGCCTATTTTTATTCGTATATATTCATAATTACAACAAAATATTTTTTAAAAAATTTGTAAAGCAGACAGGGAATACTTGTTTATTCTGTGCCTGACTGGTAAACGCATCAGAAAAAAGTTCTGGGGTAACAGCTGAACATTTGCCTCGCAGACATGAGACATACCTGTACATCATCTGCATAAAGGCTGGAATGTGCACCTTTTCCCTTGTGTGCTGCTGGGTCATTTTCATCCATTATTGGGTGATTTTGAGGCTTAATTTTACTAAACCTTTCTCTGTGTTTCAGCAAATGGACTGATATTTGGGGACTTCTTATTTTGACATTCTGGGAAAATGCTTTGAAATAATAATAATAATAAAAACTAAAAAAACTAAAAAAACTGAATACACTCTGGGTAAATTTACTCCCTTTTGTTATATTCATGGTTGTTTTTTCTCCATTGGCCTCTATTATAACAACATTTTTTATTGGAAAACCATGACAGCATATAATCATGCATTTATGAGTGTTGGCGCTTTCTGTGACGACAGTCAACATTGTTTAATTGGTCTCCACCAACAGGACGGCAAAAGTAGTTCTCAAGTATATTTGGTCAATAATGGTAGCTTTGTAGTAAAACATCCAGAGCTGTTCAAATTTTTTGTTTTATACGTGAGGTCCCACATGGTAAGCTAGTTAAGAGTAGGAGTAACTGGAAGTGTGTGCAAGTTTACACGCAAGGTTCAAATATTGTGTTGTTTTCTTCTTTTCTTTCCTCTCTCTCCCCCACACCTCCCTACATACAAAACCCACAGATCCCTTTCGGATGCTTCTGATAAATGTTTTCGACAGCCCTACATAAAATGGGAGTAAAGACAAACTTTACCAGTTGGAATGTGCGAGGGCTAAAACAATCAGTGAAAGGAAACAAGGTGTTCGCATATCTTAATAAGTTCAAATCTGATATTGTATATTTACAAGGGACTCCTCTGTTGAAAAAAAGATTAAAATAAACTTAATAGAGGAGGCTACACACAAATATATCATTCTAACTTCCATAGCAAAAGTAGGGTCATTGCTGTACTCATACATAAGATTGTACAGTTTGTTATGGAGTCAAATGTGTTGGAAAAAAATTGGTTACTGATGGAACAGCACACGTCTAATCCAGTGTCTTTACGCGCACTACTTTGTGCTTCGATTCCAGTGAGTAAACAATATTCTACGAATAACCCAGTTATTAATGGATTACTCAAAATCTGGTCACAATTCAGACTTTACTTTAATAATAAACAAGCATTGTCTTCTGCTCCAATTTTGTTAAATCTATTATTCCCTCCCTCTCTTATAGATTCATAATTCCAATTATGATCTAGGAAGGGAGTTAACTGTGTTAAGGACCTCTATAAAGATGGCATATTTATCTCATTTCAACAGTTAAGAACAGACTTTGAGATTATACGGTCTAATTTTTTTTAGATACCTTCAGGTCTGTAGTTTCATTAAAAAAACACTTCTCTCCTTCACTTAACCAACCAGAAGCATGCTGGATAGATGAATTGGTAAATATGGACCCATATCAAAGGGGGATGATGTCCATGTTATTTGAGGTGATCCAAAGAAAAGCCTCCCCTTCCCTAAATCGTATAAAGCAAAAATGGTAAGACGAACTGAGACTCATTCATTCATTTTCTGCTGCTTTTCCGAAACCGGGTCAGGGGGTAGCAGTTTTAGGAGAGAACCCCAGACTTCCCTCTCCCCAGACACTTACTCCAGCTCCTCCGGGGGGGGATCCCGAGGCGTTCCCAGGCCAGCCGAGAGACATAGTCCCTCCAGCGTGTCCTGGGTCTTCCCCGAGGCCTTCTCCCGGTGGGACATGCCTGGAACACATCCCTAGGAAGGCGTCCAGGAGGCATCCGAAACAGATGCCCGAGCCACCTCAACTGACTTCTCTCGATGTGGAGAAACAGCGGCTCTACTCCGAGCTCCTCACCCTATCTATAAGAGTGCGCCCTGCCACCCTTCGAAGGAAACTCATTTCAGCCACTTGTATCCGAGATCTTGTCCTTTCGGTCATGACCCAAAGCTCATGACCATAGGTGAGAGTAGGAACGTAGATTGACCGGTAAATCGAAAGCTTTGCCTATCGGCTTAGTTCCTTCTTCACCACGACGGACCGGTACATCGACCGCATTACTGCAGCCGCTGCACCAATCCGCCTGTCAATCTCACGTTCCATCCTTCCCTCACTCGTGAACAAAACCCCGAGATACTTGAACTTCTCCACCTGGGGTAAGGACTCTCCTCCAACCTGGAGATGGCAAACCACCTTTTTCCGGTGGAGCACCATGGCCTCGGACTTGGAGGTGCTGATTCTCATCCCAGCCGCGTCACACTCAGCAGCAAACCGTCCCAGTGCATGCTGAAGGTCCATGCTTGATGAAGCCAACAGAACAACATCGTCTGCAAATAACAGAGATAAAATCCTGTGGTCCCCGAACCGGACCCACTCCAGCCCTGCCGGAGTCCAACATGCACTGGAAACAAGTCCGTCTTATTGCCAGCAATGCGAACCAGACTCCTGCTCTGTTCATACAGGGACGAGTCGGCCCTTAACAGAGCGCCTCAGACCCCATACTCCCCGAGCACCCTCCACAGAATGTCACGAAGAACACGGTCGAACGCCTTCTCCAAGTCCACAAAACACATGTGGACTGATTGGGCATACTCCCATGAACCCTCGAGCACCCTGGTGAGGGTATAGAGTTGCTCCAGTGTACCACGGCCCGGACGAAAGCCGCATTGTTCCTCCTGAATCCTAGGTTCAACCATTGGCCGGATTCTCCTCTCCAGTACCCTGGCATAGACTTTCCCCGGGAGGCTGAGGACTGTGATCCCCCTATAGTTGGAGCACACCCTCCGGTCCCCCTTCTTAAAAATGGGAGCCACCACCCCAGAGGTACTGTCCCCAACCTCCATGCGAATCGGAGAACATGGCCCACTTAGTCTCCATGTCTCCAGCCTCCCTCGGGATCTGGTCAAAGCTCTTCCGGAGGTGAGAGTTGAAAATCCCTCTGACTTGGGGTTTAACCAGACGTTCCCTGAGGACCCTCACAATACGCTTGGGCCTGCCAGGTCTGTCCAGCTTTCCCCCTTGCCAGCGGATCCAACTCACCACCAGGTGGTGATCAGTTGACAGCTCTGCCCCTCTCTTTACCCGAGTGTCCAAGACATACGGTCGGAGATCAGATAATACAACAACAAAGTCGATCATTGACCTCCGCCCTAGGGTGTCCTGGTGCCATGTGCACTGATGGACACCCTTATGCTTAATCATGGTGTTCGTTATGGACAAACTGTGATTAGCACAGAAGTCCAATAACAAAACACCACTCGGATTCAGATCAGGGAGGCCGTTCCTCCCAATCACGCCTCTCCAGGTGTCACTGTCGTTGCCCACATGGGCATTGAAGTCCCCCAGTAGAACAATGGAGTCCTCAGTCTGAGCACCATCCAGCACCCCTCTCAAGGACTCCAAGAAGGCTGGGTACTCTGCACTGGTGTTTGGCCCGTAGGCACAATTCCTGACCCGAAGGCGCAGGAAGGCGACCCTCTCGTTCACCGAGGAAAACTCCAACACATGGCGGCTAAGTTGGGGAGCTATAAGGAAGCCCACACCAGCCCGCCGCCTCTCACCGCGAGCAACTCCAGAGTAGAAGAAAGTCCAGCCCTTCTCAAGAAGTTGAGTTCCAGAGCCCCAGCTGCGTGTGGAGGTGACACCAACTATCTCTAGTTGGTATCATTCCACCTCCCGCACAAGCTCGGGCTCCTTTCCTCCCAGTGAGGTCACATTCCATGTCCTAAGAGCCAGTTTCTGTGCCTGACGATCGGGTTGTCGTGGTCCTAACCTTCGACCACCACCTGTTCCACAATGCACCGGCCCCTTACGGCTCCCCCGGTAGGTGGTGGGCCTGCGGGAGGATGGTCCCACATTGCTCCTTCGGTGCTTCATAGGCTTCACCTATCTAGGAGCAAGCTGGCAAAAATGCATCCAGGGTCAGATTCATCTTGCCCCAGATGTGGTTTGGAGCCAGCAGATATGAGTCATATGTTCTGGGGATGCCCTAGATTACAAACATTTTGGACTAATATTTTTAGATCATTTTCATCTATATGTTCTAAAGATGTGGATCCTAATCCTTTGACCTCAAATTTTTGTACAGAGCCAGAAGAAATGTACCTGTCAGCTAATCACGTAGAAACCATTGCTTTTTCTTCTTTATTGGCCAGACGCCTGATTCTTCTCAGGTGGAAAAAAACAAAGCCGCCATCCCACAAACATTGGATATTAGATGTGTTATCACATCTTAAACTCAAGCACCTTAAGTACACCATCCGAGGCTCTACAAAAAAAGTTTTATGAGGTTTGGCAGCCTTTCCTATTCTACATTGAACGCTCAGGGGTTATTATCCTAAGTGAGAGTTTATCCCTAATTTGTTTTATCTATTTTTATTTATTTAAATAATTTATTTTCATTTTTCTCTTACTCCCTTTTTCTTTATGGGGTGCGAGTATGTCTGTAGCTTTGTACCATGTTAATTTGTTGTTCAATATGCGTATTGTGGAAAAATTGAAGACTTTTGAAAAATCAATAAAAATATTTGAATAAAAAGAATATAAGCAGTACTAAAAAATAGTTTTTAGAACGAGTAATAATCCCATTAATCTAGTTACAGCACATGTCCCTGTCAAAGGTCTGTGAATTTTTAAGATAATTACTCATTAAAGAAGGACAAGCCATTCTTGTACGCGACTTTGTTCTTTGTGTGACTGAAATGTAGGCAATAGCTATGTTTCCATCCAAAAATGCTAATTAAATTTATTTGGAAAACTGGAATATCTCATAAAAGACGTGCGAATAAAGCAGCGTTTCCATCCAATCAATCAAAGAGAACAAAATCGTCACTTTCTGATTAACTGGCACCAAATATCAACAGTAAAAACAGAATTTACTGCGGTAGAAGAAGCTACATGAATCTTTTCTATATTTATTAAATGACTTTCACCTCAGAGGACAATGCCGGCACACAAAGAACACGTGGTGGTGTTTGAAGCCATGAGACACGGAGAACAGACACTCTTGACACGCTCTAGACGCTATGGAGGTCATTAATAATATAATAACATTAATACTAAAATGGTTAAGGTGTTTTACGAACAAATGAATGAATGACCAAAACAACATTTCAGAAGTTTTACAATGTGCTCAGACTGCTGGTGTGTCCATTCACACACATTTTCATCATCATATGATCTCTTAACAAACCTTTTTTTAATATACATACTGGAATTTGTTCAGTAAATGTGCTTGCGTAGTTTACGCAAGTTTATCTTTTTTTATCCAATAAAAACTTTATCCTACTCAGTTATGCGCATGTATTTATGCCTATATTATTTCAAAAGTTTTGTGCATCATGACGTTTCTATCAACCGATTTTTTTAATGCTCATGGCCTATCCAAAATACACAGAAAAATAGGTGGCTGGAAACATAAGGCTAAGCGAGAAATACCGCTTCGTCTTTAAAAAAGGGGAGGAGACCGACAGAAACTCAGAGTTTAGACAATAAGACCTGCTGCTGACCAGGTTAGGTTCACAGAGTAAGTTACCACGGTAACTGACAGAGTTAAAGTTACCTCTCTTTCATAAACAGGCTTGATTTACCCTGTTTTCTCCAGTTGGAAAAAACTGCCATTTTGAAACAGAAAACCCAGCGTTTCTCTCATTTCAGGGTTAAAATACTCTGAGTTTTCACTTAACCTCCTTTCTAAAATGGGGCCCTGATCTCATATGCTATTGTTTTAGAACTTCAGTTGCCTATTGGAGAAATTACCATTAATAATAAACGGCGATTTGCTCTACAAACAAGTGTGTTCATCACTATACATACAAAAAAAAAATAATAAAATGAGAAAATATGACTTTGCAACAGGCGATGCGGTGGCACAGAAGGACGTGCTGTTGCCTCACAGCAAGAAGGTCACTGGTTTGAGCCTCGGCTGGGTCAGTTGGTGTTTCTGTGTGTTTGCATGTTCTCCCCGTGTTCGCTTGGGTTTCCTCCGGGAGCTCCGGTTTCCCCCACTAGTCCAAAGACATGTGATATAGGTGAATTGGGTAAAGCTAAATTGTCCGTAGTGTATGAGTGTGTATGTATAATTCCCAGAGATGGGTTGCAGCTGGAAAGGCATCCGCTGCATAAAACATATGCTGGATAAGTTGGCGGGTTATTCCGCTGTGGCGACTAGGTATGGCACAGTAACCGTTTTCAAGGTATACCGTGGTTTGGAAAAGTCAAGGTTTTAAAACCGTCAAAATGTTCTGCAATACCATTCCTGAGGTATGTGTAAAGGCCGATTTATACTTCTGCGTCAAGCGCACGCGTATGCTACGCCGCAGCCTACGCGTGGACGCATAGCCCCTCGCCGTGGCCGTCGTTGACGTGCACATCTCAAAAAATGTATCGCATACGCATAGTGCAAGCTCTGTGATTGGTCGGCTTGGTAGCGCTGACGAGTGTGGGCGGAGGTGAGAGCCACGCGCCCAATGCAGCGAGTGTTTACAAGTGTGGAGTCCCGTGAAGGAGCTCCGGGTGGAGACTGTTGTTTTGTGTTTACCTCATGATTAAAGTTGTTCCACGTCCGACGGTTCCCGCTTCAAAATGAGCGAGTTTGAGCCACTTGTACATCAAGGAAGTGTTCAGGAAAAATAAAAAAAACAGCGAAGAAACTCGACACAGAGGAACATAAACACCTACTGCCAGCTAGCGTTTCGGAAGTGTATTGCAGAGAAACAGAAACATCGTGAAAAAGTATAAATGCACGGCTACGCGCGGGGCTTGCGCCGTGGGTTACAGCAATCACTTGACGCAGAAATATAAACCAGGCTTAAGCCTTTATGTACCTTTTTTTGTTTTGTTTTTTTAGGACAACAGTATCTCCAGCAGAAAAAAATATCCAAAGATTCTGTTTGAAATTGTAAAAAAAATTGTTTTTGAAATAAATGAACACAGCAGAAGTCAATGATTAATTTGACTTATTCAGCCTGACATGTTTACTGTTACAAAATATTTCAAATGTTGCTTAAAATTAAATATATTGTGCTTAAAAGGGAAAAAAAAGTTTTTGTTCTTTACCCAGACATTTAAAAATATATATTTTAGAGCAGTCGAAAAGAAAATGAATGAATGACTTTGCAACATCAAGCAGCATTAGGCATGGGCCAGTTCAAGATTCTGATGGTATGATAACCTTGAATAAAAACATTACGGTTTCACGGTTCTGTGATTACTGCTCTAAAATATATTCTTTTTAAATGTCTGGGTAAAAACTAAAACCTTTTTCCCCTTTGAACACAATATTTTCTTTTGAGAAACTTTTACAATATTTTGGAGCAGTAAACATGTCAGGCTAAATAGTTCAAATGAAGCATTGACTTCTGCTGTCTTCATTAGTTTCATAAACACAGATTTCTTTATGATTTAAAACAGCATCTTAAACTTGACTTTTCCGCGGTATACCTTGAAAACGGTTATCGTCCCATGCCTAAGCAGCATAACACTGTTTTTAGGATGTAAAAAATCATTCTTTAAAAAAGTCTCAAGCAAAAAGATTCCAATGGCGCCGCCTGCTGGTACGTGAAGAATATGGTCAACACTGAAGACTTTTACACTCAAATGTTTGCATATCATCAGCATGCTGTAATCCATTTCTTAAGCAGCAAAAGTCACTTTTAGACTTGTTTGTTGGCCAGTTGTAGTCAGTGCAATGCTAAACGTTATTGTTCCACTATAATTTGTTTTAGTCTCCCGTTGTCCCACACAAACATCATATAGTTTACAATACTGTACAATGTTTTATAACAATTAATTATTTTAGTGTCCATTTCATTCAGCATGTTTAAAATTGGGGGCATCCACAGTTTTTGACATACTTTAAACCAGGGTTTTCTGCAGGTTTCACCAAGTTAAATGTAAGACTTTTTAAGACCATTATGAATTAAATTTTAGACTCATAAAGGGCTAAAGGCTAAGGAATTTTTCAAATGGCCCAGATGAAAAAGATTTTTATTTGTCCCATCAAAAGATATTACAATTTAATTCATTTAATAATAAATTAATAATAATAAATTACAATATTTTAGAAAAAATAAAAAAAAATAAAAAAAAATTAATATCTGTAAAAACAAGCAAGCTTAACTTGTATCCACACTTTTTTTCCAACATAAACTTACTTTAAAATGAACAAAAAAATGAACAAATGTTTTAAATGTTTTAAAAACTATAACAACTAAATCTTTGCACAACAATCTGTCCAGGTCGATGTCCTCAGCAGTAAATAAATGGAGCACGTTTAAACAAATGTTATTGTGAGGAAAATAATTAAACCATTATGATAAATAGAGTTAAAATGACCTTTTAGAATGAAAATTTGAAAGTTTTATTGAGATGATTGTTGGTGATTGTATGGGTTTTGGCCAGATTGGGTAGCAAAACATGAACAATGGAAAATGAAGACTTGTTTAAAAAAGATTTAAGACCTACAACACAATATTTCAGTAAATTTAAGACTTTTTAGGGCCTAAAATTTTGATTTTGGAATTTAAGAGATTTTAAGACCCCACTGAACCCGTGTTTAAACTAAATTGTGATCAATGTGACCTATGCAAATGGAATGTACTAAGCCAACACCATTACTGTAATAGCAGATATCTTCTATGAGAATACTGTAGGTCAAATATCCTCAGCTTAGTTAAACTTTTTTAATTTGTGCTTTATATTCATTTTATATAGCACCAGTGCTCAAGGACTCTACAAAAACAGTAGGAGAACAAGAAAAGGAATAACCTTAAGAAGGTAGAGAAAATGGGAGACTAATAATACATAAAAAGAATGACAAAAGACATGAACAAGTAACAAGAAACTCATTCCTGTCTTTCAGTGAGTGCTTATGTGCATTTAGGAGAACTAGGCAGCACACTCAGGGCTGCAAGATGGATTTAATTTAGTATTCTTATTATTAAAATATATCTGAATGAGGATCAAATAACTGAGTTGGTCTTTGAGAAAGAAAATTAACCTGTTTGTTCCTGCAGATCTTCCTGTTTGACTCTGAATGTTTCTTCAATCTTCACATCTTCACTCTCCTCTTTAATAAACGCCATCTTTATAACAGTGTAGAGATCAGTCGCTTCAGCAGGAGTTTTTCTCTGAGTTTGGACACTTTATCCTGTTTAAAATGAACTAAACAATAAAAATGTTCAGTTTAAAATAAATAAAACAATGAACAGAAACAAAATAACTTCTCTTCAACACTTGCTTCAACAGTTTCTTTATATGAGAGTAATTAACAAGAAGAAATCAGGTTAAAGAGAAAGTGTGAGCAAGAAACTATGAGCTGATTAAAACTAGTACTCCATTTCTTATATATTGTGATGTACACTTACAACGGAATGACATTGTTATTTAATAAATTAAACCTTCATTAAAACACTTATTACACACATTTCTGTTACTTTATTCAAACAATAGCTTTCATTACTGTGAGTAAAATAATACTACGTTGTATAAAATAATGTCAACAGCAGGTCCATAATTAAGCATCAGATGAAAAACCTAAAACTTTAATCAATCGGTTCTTCTTCTTCTGAGTTTTATAAGCGGTTGGCATACTAATCAATCGGTTTATATTCCTGTAAAAGTTTAAAACAAACCTTTCTTCAGTTGAATCGAAGCGAGAGCGGCGCAGCCTTATGACGTCTTCTTCTTCTCGTGAGTTTTATTGGCGGTTGGCATACAACTTCTAGGTGCATTACCGCCACCTGCTGGTTAGGAGTGTGGGCTATGATCGCACTATCAATCCATCTTTAGAAAAGTAAAAAATAATAATAATTATTATTATTATTATTTTACCAACACCACTTCTATCTAAATTCTAAAATAAAAACTTTTATCCAATTGAGACATTTTTAAAAATAGAATTAAACATTCTATACAGTCCTCATCTGATTTGTTTTGTAGCACTTTAATCAAATTAAAATTAATTTGAACTCTTTTCAAATTTAAAATAAATACTTTCCTTTCCTTTGGACATTTCATAATTACATGCTCCACTGTTTCCTCTAGCCCACAATAATCACATTTGCCAGTCTGATGTTGTTTCATTTTGTACAATATAAAATGGCATGAAATGTTTTATTTATTTTTTTGCTTATCATTTTCTATTCCTTACTGTTTAAGGATTAAGATGTTTTAGATATTTGGACTAGAAGCAAGTCAGAAACTTTTAAGTGAGAAAAGGATTTTTGTAGAGTATTTTTACAAAACAACTTTATTTATTTATTTTTCAGTAAGCGTGAAGAATTTGATGCAAGCATTCAGCTTCATTAAAAGAAAACTGTGATCTCTCCAGTGATATTGTTGCCAATTAATAAATGTTAAAAAAATCAAATGTTGTCTGGATTTTTGTTTGTCAGGTAGCTAAATGGTCCTTGGAATTTTAGAAAGGCGTGAATTGTTTGTCTAAACATTCCGCAGCTGTCTGGTATTCAATACCACTGCATTCTCATCAAAGCATATCAATAATCCATATTACACTGTATTGTTTGGTTATAATTTTGTTATTTTCAGAATGCAACTTTATATATAAACAATACAACAAAATGCATATCTCTATATGAAAACGTATAACTAGGCTACAATTAATTATCCATTACACTATCCAACTATTTGTGTTTTTAATTTTTCTAATTAAATGAATCTAAATTAATTTGCAGTTGTGCTTTTGTATATCTAAAAATAATTTGGGAAGTGTATCAATTGTGCATATTCTATAGTGAGTATAAAAGTCACTTTCTGATACATCAACTTGGCTTTCATATTTAACGTAATATAATCAAAAATATATATTTATTAATAGGACATTTAATAATCTGGGAGCGTTGACTTCAAATGTATCATTTGGCCATGTATCTTTCATCCCCCCTACTGGACGCATCAGGAACAACAGGGTCGTAAAACTGTCTGGGTCGTAAAACTGCTTGGGCCGTAAAACTGCCTGGATCCAAGTCTGCAGACGCCCCATATAGATTTTCTCTGCCGTTCAGCGTTGTGACTCCGCCCCCTTTACCAGATTACCTACAATTCTCTTCTCCCAGATTCACAAAAGTAGTGTATACTTTTCTTTAAGTAATGAAACGATGTATATGTAATTCTTTTTGGGCATATCGATAACCTGTTCTGCTGACACAGCATGCACTCGTTGGTGCCAGAAGGCTGATTGCTGGCAGGTTAAAATTTGATACCACCTTGTCGTTGCATGTCCCGATTGGTACACAGAAGAGTTCATAGCTGTGATCGCTATTCTTTCGCAGAGGCAATATCGTAGACTATGAGGTTTAACTGAGGCGTGATCATTGCTGGTTGAAAACTTTACCCAATTCCCGCCAAGATGACTTGAAATACAGTCAGCTTTGGCAATTTTTGTCAGCCTCTTAGAAGGCTTAATGTTTGGTTGCAAAAGTTAGCTGTGCTTCTGTTTCTCTAACGGGCTGCAATTTATGTTAGATGTGAGCTCCTAAACATGCAACAGGCTGGATTAACCTGTACCATAACATTCTTCAGAATGCAAATAGAATGGTGTAGGAAACCTTCCATGGAAGCACCATGCTCTCACAAACGCCAAAGCAATTGAACGACGAGGATGGCATTCGAACCCACACGTGCAGGGCACAATGGATTAGCAGTCCATCGCCTTAACCACTCTGGATTAACTTTATAACATCCTTCAAAACGGTAAGAGGGTGTAAGTAAAAAACCTTTTAGAGCGACATTGGGCTCTCACAAACACCAAATCAATTGAACGACGAGGATGGGATTCGAACCCACGCGTGCAGAGCACAATGGATTAGCAGTCCATCGCCTTAACCACTCGGCCACCTCGTCATGTATGTTCCTGTTTTTCTAATGGTAGCTGGACTGTGGCATATATGTATGTATTTGCAGCTATTTTCGCTAAAGACGACATACAATTTTGCAACAACACCCTTCAAAACGCTAAGAGGGTGCAAGTAAAATACCTTCCACGGAAGCAACGGGCTCTCTCAAATGCCAGAGCAGATGAGCGACGACGATGGGATTCGGACCCACACGTGCAGAGCACAATGGATTAGCAGTCCATCACCTGAACCACTCGGCCACCTCGTCATGTATGTACTTGCTTTCCTATTGGTAGCTGGACTGTGGCATATATGTATGTATTTGCAGCTATTTTCGCTAAAGACGACATAAAATTTTGCAACAACACCCTTCAAAACGCTAAGAGGGTGCAAGCAAAATACATTCCACTGAAGCACAGGCTCTCTCAAACGCCAAAGCGACGAGAATGGGATTCGAACCCACGCGTGCAAAGCACAATGGATTAGCAGTCCATCGCCTTAACCACTCGGCCACCTCGTCACATTACTACCTGCTTTCCTGATGGAGGCTGGACTGTTGCATGTATGTACATGTGCGTTTTTGCAGCTATTTTCGTAAGATGACATTCAATTTTGCCATATAATACTTCGAAACAACAAGTGGTTGCGAGTAAGACACCTTGCAGGAAGCACCGGGATCTTTTAAATAAACAACGAGGATGGGATTCGAACCCACGCGTGCAGAGCACAATGGATTAGCAGTCCATCGCCTTAACCACTCGGCCACCTCGTCGCTGGTCAGCAGGTCGCTGTGCGGGAAGCTGGAATTAGTTGTGTCCTAGGGGTTCTTACAAAATAGATGAAGTTAAAGGTTGTCATAATGAGCTTTTCAGCTCTGATCAGTGCCCAGGTTTCAACTGGTTTCTTTTGGTTTTGTTGTAGAGAAACTAGACAGAATGCCTGAGTCTAAAAACGGCAGCATAGCTGACCCTGGATTTCTGTCAAAATTAGTTTCAGTGTCCTTGCATTGTTCGTTATCTTAGCCAATCCCTGTACAACCCAAATTTCAATCTCAACCATTTCCTCTGCCGTTCAGCGTTGTGACTCCACCCCCTTTACCAGATTACCCACAATTCTCTTCTCCCAGATTCACAAAAGTAGTGTATACTTTTCTTTAAGTAATGGAACGATGTATATGTAATTCTTTTTGGGCATATCGATAACCTGTTCTGCTGACACAGCATGCACTCGTTGGTGCCAGAAGGCTGATTGCTGGCAGGTTAAAATTTGATACCACCTTGTCGTTGCATGTCCCGATTGGTACACAGAAGAGTTCATAGCTGTGATCGCTATTCTTTCGCAGAGGCAATATTGTAGCCTATGAGGTTTAACCGAGGCATGATCATTGCTGGTTGAAAACTTTACCCAATACCCCGCCAAGATGATTTGAAATACAGTCAGCTTTGGCAATTTTTGTCAGCCTCTTAGAAGGCTTAATGTTTGGTTGCAAAAGTTAGCTGTGCTTCTGTTTCTCTAACGGGCTGCAATTTATGTTAGACGTGAGCTCCTAAACATTCAACAGGCTGGATTAACCTGTACCATAACATTCTTCAGAATGCAAATAGAGTAGTGTAAGAAACCTTCCATGGAAGCACCATGCTCTCACAAACGCCAAAGTAATTGAACGACAAGGATGGCATTCGAACCCACACGTGCAGAGCACAGTGGATTAGCAGTCCATCCCTGCTTGAGGCTGGATTAACTTTAACATCCTTCAAAACGGTAAGAGGGTGAAAGTAAGAAACCTTTTAGAGCTGCATCAGGTTCTCACAAACAACAAATCAATTGAACGACAAGGATGGGATTCAAACCCACGTGTGCAGAGCACAATGGATTAGCAATCCATCGCCTTAACCACTCAGCCACCTCGTCATGTATGTTCCTGTTTTTCTAATGGTAGCTGGACTGTGGCATATATGTATGTATTTGCAGCTATTTTCGGTAAAGACGACATACAATTTTGCAACAACACCCTTCAAAACGCTAAGAGGGTGCAAGTAAAACAACGTCCACGGAAGCACCAGGCTCTCTCAAATGCCAGAGCAGATGAACAACGAGGATGGGATTTGAACCCACACGTGCAGAGCACAAAGGATTAGCAGTCCATCGCCGTAACCACTCGGCCACTCGTTTTTTTTTTTTTTCCGTTATTTGAAAAATTATTCAAATTCTACAATACATACATTAAAAAAAACATATTTAAAATATCAGTTCAGAAGCATATCAAAACGTCATTTCCAATCATTCCCTAATATGTTTTCAAAATAGGAAAACAACAATTATAATAATTCTGGTAAATCTATTTTCAAACCATCTATAGTGTACACAATATAAGGATTAGTCAACATAAAAGTTTTGTAAAATACAGTCTCTTTCTCCTCCATTCTAAAATATTCTTCCAAAGTTTTAATATATTTTCCAAGTTTTCCTTTATACATTTTCCATAACTCTATTTTAGCATGTTTATTTTTAACAATGTTTCTCCTTTCCCAAATAACATTTCTTGCAATTGATAGAAACAAATTGGCAACCCTTGTTTTACTTCCATTAAAACCAAACAAAAATATTTTATACCATTCTGTCTCCTCCTCAATTTGCTCTGTCTTACGTGGCATCATTTGTTTCATCATTTCTTTTAACTTTGCCATAAATGTACTTAATTCAACACATTTTAAAAACAAATGCATAATACCTTCATTTTCCATTCCACATATTTTGCATAATGCATTCTCACTACTTCCAATTTGTGCCAGTTTTGTTTTAGTGAAAATAACATTATGTCGGATAAAATAATCCAAAGTTTCAATTTTTGCGTCTAAATACTTCCATTTTAAATTCTTCCAGATTCCCTCTTCATCTATTTCCACAAAGATGATTTTCCAAAATTGTACTGAAACTGGTCTTTTACACACTTTGTTTCTGAAACAAATGTAGAAGTTTTTGAGAACACATTCTTGAAAGTCTTTCTCCTTTTCCCTTAAAAATACTTTCACGTTATCATTACTTTCATTATTTTATTCAATTTTTTTCTATCCATTCTTTAGGTATTGCACTTTTGACTATTTCAAATTGATTTACCAAAGTTTCTCTTTTGATATCTTTCCCAATCTCTTTCATGGCGTCCACAATTACTTTGCTTGGTAAAAACCCTTCTTAAATCTCATATAAAACATCCTTAACCTGGCATACACCCGCTTCCAACCAATATTTAAAATATATTTCTTTCTCTTCTGTTAAAATATTAGCATTTAAAAACAAAGGTTGATTCAGTAACATTTTCCTCCCTTCAGGTTTAAAATCAACATGTCTTAAAAACTCACTCCATGCTTGTAAAACTTCTTTATAAAAATCAGGAATCCCAGTCATCATGCTTTGCTTCAGTTTCATCCATAAAATATCATCATTCATTTTAAACCCCCCGCATTTGCTAAGATAAAACCTCATTACATGTTTCCATTCTGCTTTAAAATCCTTATTTAAATACCTTTTTATCACTTTGACTCTCATGCTTTTCTTTCTTGTCTCTGTGTCTATCAATCCCAACCCCCCGGTCATCTGTTGCTCCAATTAATACATTATATCCGATTCTTGGTGGTTTTCCTTCCCAGATAAAATTTAACAAACTTTTTTTTATTCTCTGCACATGCCTGTGATCCATAGGGGTCACTCCTAACACATACCACACGAACGTGATAACCACCACACTACGGAAACCGATATGAAAGTATTGCTTCAAGTTTTTATAGTATTTTTTCTTTGCCCCCCTGATACACCCCCACTCTCATAACTCGGACTCCTCATAATCACTGCACTATTTAACATTTGCACATTTAAAAATTGCACATATTCATTGCACTGATTCATTTATTTGAACTGTACATACCCATGTACATTTGTAATTATGTACACACACACTGTACATATACATTTGTAATTATGTTTATATATCTGCACACTTCTGATTATTAATAGCAACCTGTACATCTATCTATCTATTGTAAATCTCTGTTCATAGCTAATACAACCTGTATATAATGTTCATAGTACATCCATTTGTAAATATCACCATAGTTTTTCTATAACTGCACTTTATAACTTATACCTGCAATTGCTGCTATTGCACTCCTGGTTAGACCTAAACTGCATTTCGTTTCCTTGTACTTGTACATGTGTAATGACAATAAAGTTGAATCTAATCTAAAAAAAAAATCTAATCTAAAAAACCCATCTCTTCCGAGTACACCCGAACCCCGGTGAATATCCCTTTCTCTAAAGAAAACAAAGCTCCTACTCTAGCACAAACAAGTTACTTGGAATAAATAGCCCTTCACGTATTTTCTTGCATTTCCTTGTCCTATTGAACCGCTGAATACCTGCTCCATCGTAGTGCGCTTTGGACATAAAGTGTCCGCTAAATGTGTGCTTCCGCCCAGTTTCGAACAGGGGACCTTTCACGTGTAAAGCGAACATGATAACCACTACACTACGGAAACTGATATGAGAGCATTGCTTCAAGTTTTTATAGTATTTTTTATAAAGCCGTCTTGTACGGTCTGCACCGTGGAGGGCCAGCAAACGCACTGGCCACCTGCTCGTGCACAACACAAAGCTAAAAGAAATCAGATTCTATGCAAGTTTCTGACACCACCAGGGCAAGTAAACACTGAGTTGAATTCAAATTTCTAGCCTCACACCGCTTTGCAGAAAGGATGTTTTCAGTGAACGTCAGTGCTCAACAGAAGCCTGATTTGACAATTGGCATAAAAGCCAGAGGTTGTTTCCGCCCAGTTTCGAACTGGGGACCTTTCGCGTGTGAGGCGAACGTGATAACCACTACACTACGGAAACCTACGAGAGTTCAGGACGCAGGTAACCTTTTTGCTTGGGTGTCTGTTGACAATCATTCGGCTGGCAGCAGTTGCTGCTATCGTTTACTCGCCTAAAGAAGAATGCTGTTTCTGCTCGGTTTCGAACCGAGGACCTTTTGCGTGTTAGGCGAACGTGATGACCACTACACTACAGAAACCCAAGCCGTGCTTTCTGCAGGGAAGTTTGGCCTGTAAGGATAGCACAAGGTGTACGCGTTTGTCAATTAAGCGGACAAAGTCTCCTCAGTGCGACAAGCTCCCTGCAGGTTTTAGCATACACGCCGTTTGTTTAGCTCGGAGCAATGACTTTGTAGCGTGAACCATCCAGTGAGCAGAGAGCCACTTCAGAATGTGCATGAAAGCAAATCTGCATGTTTCCACCCAGTTTTTAACAGGAGACCTTCCGCTTGTAAAGCCATCGTGACAACCAAAGGAGCCTCCGGTCAGGCTGTTAGCACCGTCGTGTTGTGCCGTCGCAGAGAGGCTGTAAGTCACTCACCACTATGTTTTTATTCAATGTTCCACGCTGGTGGAATCATCTTCCCATTCCCACTCGGATTACGGATACACTGGTATCCTTCAAACGACAGCTAAAACCCATCTCTTCCGAGTACACCCGTACCCCGGTGAATATCCCTCTCTCTAAAGAAAACAAAGCTCCTACTCTAGCACAAACAAGTTACTTGGAATAAATAGCCCTTCACGTATTTTCTTGCATTTCCTTGTCCTATTGAACCGCTAAATACCTGCTCCATCAAAGTGCGCTTTGGACATAAAGTGTCCGCTAAATGTGTGCTTCCGCCCAGTTCCGAACAGGGGACCTGTCGCGTGTAAAGCAAACGTGATAAGCACTACACTACGGAAACTGATATGAGAGTATTGCTTCAAGTTTTTATAGTATTTTTTATAGAGCCGTCTTGTACGGTCTGCACCGTGGAGGGCCAGCAAACGCACTGGCCACCTGCTCGTGCACAACACAAAGCTAAAAGAAATCAGATTCTATGCAAGTTTGTGACACCACCAGGGCAAGTAAACACTGAGTTGAATTAAAATTTCTAGCCTCACACCGCTTTGCAGAAAGGATGTTTTCAGTGAACGTCAGTGCTCAACAGAAGCCTGATTTGACAATTGGCATAAAAGCCGGAGGTTGTTTTCGCCCAGTTTCGAACTGGGGACCTTTCGCGTGTGAGGCGAACGTGATAACCACTACACTAGGGAAACCTACGAGAGTTCAGGACGCAGGTAACCTTTTTGCTTGGGTGTCTGTTGACAATCATTCGGCTGGCAGCAGTTGCTGCTATCGTTTACTCGCCAAAAGAAGAACGCTGTTTCTGCTCGGTTTCGAACCGAGGACCTTTCGCGTGTTAGGCGAACGTGATGACCACTACACTACAGAAACCCCACCCGTGCTTTCAGCAGGGAAGTTTGGCCTGCAAGGATAACACAAGGTGTACGCGTTTGTCAATCAAGCGGACAAAGCCTCCTCAGTGTGACAAGCTCCCTGCAGGTTTTAGCATACACGCCGTTTGCCTAGCTCGGAGCAATGACTTTGTAGCGTGAACCATCCAGTGAGCAGAGAGCCACTTCAGAATGTGCATGAAAGCATATCTGCATGTTTCCACCCAGTTTCTAACAGGAGACCTTCCGCTTGTAAAGCCATCGTGACAACCAAAGGAGCCTCCGGTCAGGCTGTGAGCACCGTCTTGTGGTGCCGTCGCAGAGAGGCTGTAAGTCACTCACCACTATGTTTTTATTCAATGTTCCACGCTGGTGGAATCATCTTCCCATTCCCACTCGGATTACGGAGACACTGGTATCCTTCAAACGACAGCTAAAACCCATCTCTTCCGAGTACACCCGAACCCCTCTGAATATCCCTCTCTCTAAAGAAAACAAAGCTCCTACTCTAGCACAAACAAGTTACTTGGAATAAATAGCCCTTCATGTATTTCCTTGCATTTCCTTGTCCTATTGAACCGCTGAATACCTGCTCCATCGTAGTGCGCTTTGGACATAAAGTGTCCGCTAAATGTGTGCTTCCGCCCAGGGGACCTTTCGCATGTAAAGCGAACGTGATAACCACTACACTACGGAAACTGATATGAGAGTATTGCTTCAAGTTTTTATAGTATTTTTTATAAAGCCGTCTTGTACGGTCTGCACCGTGGAGGGCCAGCAAAAGCACTGGCCACCTGCTCGTGCACAACACAAAGCTAAAAGAAATCAGATTCTATGCAAGTTTGTGACACCACCAGGGCAAGTAAACACTGAGTAGAATTCAAATTTCTAGCCTCACACCGCTATGCAGAAAGGATGTTTTCAGTGAACGTCAGTGCTCAACAGAAGCCTGATTTGACAATTGGCATAAAAGCCGGAGGTTGTTTCCGCCCAGTTTCGAACTGGGGACCTTTCGCGTGTGATGCGAACGTGATAACCACTACACTATGGAAACCTACGATAGTTCAGGACGCAGGTAACCTTTTTGGTTGGGTGTCTGTTGACAATCATTCGGCTGGCAGCAGTTGCTGCTATCGTTTACTCGCCAAAAGAAGAACGCTGTTTCTGCTCGGTTTCGAACCGAGGACCTTTCGCGTGTCAGGCGAACGTGACGACCACTACACTACAGAAACCCCACCCGTGCTTTCTGCAGGGAAGTTTGGCCTGCAAGGTTAGCACAAGGTGTACGCGTTTGTCAATTAAGCGGACAAAGTCTCCTCAGTGCGACAAGCTCCCTGCAGGTTTTAGCATACACGCCGTTTGTTTAGCTCGGAGCAATGACTTTGTAGCGTGAACCATCCAGTGAGCAGAGAGCCACTTCAGAATGTGCATGAAAGCAAATCTGCATGTTTCCACACAGTTTCTAACAGGAGACCTTCCCCTTGTAAAGCCATCGTGACAACCAAAGGAGCCTCCGGTCAGGCTGTGAGCACCGTCTTGTGGTGCCGTCGCAGAGAGGCTGTAAGTCACTCACCACTATGTTTTTATTCAATGTTCCACGCTGGTGGAATCATCTTCCCATTCCCACTCGGATTACGGATACACTGGTATCCTTCAAACGACAGCTAAAACCCATCTCTTCCGAGTACACCCGAACCCCGGTGAATATCCCTTTCTCTAAAGAAAACAAAGCTCCTACTCTAGCACAAACAAGTTACTTGGAATAAATAGCCCTTCACGTATTTTCTTGCATTTCCTTGTCCTATTGAACCGCTGAATACCTGCTCCATCGTAGTGCGCTTTGGACATAAAGTGTCCCCTAAATGTGTGCTTCCGCCCAGATTCGAACAGGGGACCTTTCGCGTGTAAAGCAAACGTGATAACCACTACACTACGGAAACTGATGTGAGAGTATTGATTCAAGTTTTTATAGTATTTTTTATAGAGCCGTCTTGTACGGTCTGCACCGTGGAGGGCCAGCAAACGCACTGGCCACCTGCTCGTGCACAACACAAAGCTAAAAGAAATCAGATTCTATGCAAGTTTGTGACACCACCAGGGCAAGTAAACACTGAGTTGAATTCAAGTTTCTAGCCTCACACCGCTTTGCAGAAAGGAAGTTTTCAGTGAACGTCAGTGCTCAACAGAAGCCTGATTTGACAATTGGCATAAAAGCCGGAGGTTGTTTCTGCCCAGTTTCGAACTGGGGACCTTTCGCGTGTGAGGCGAACGTGATAACCACTACACTACGGAAACCTACGAGAGTACAGGACGCAGGTAACCTTTTTGTTTGGGTGTCTGTTGACAATCGTTTGGCTGGCAGCAGTTGCTGCTATCGTTTACTCGCCAAAAGAAGAACGCTGTTTCTGCTCAGTTTCGAACCGAGGACCTTTCGCGTGTTAGGCGAACGTGATGACCACTACACTACAGAAACCCCACCCGTGCTTTCAGCAGGGAAGTTTGGCCTGCAAGGATAGCACAAGGTGTACGCGTTTGTCAATTAAGCGGACAAAGCCTCCTCAGTGCGACAAGCTCCCTGCAGGTTTTAGCATACACGCCGTTTGTTTAGCTCGGAGCAATGACTTTGTAGCGTGAACCATCCAGTGAGCAGAAAGCCACTTCAGAATGTGCATGAAAGCAAATCTGCATGTTTCCACCCAGTTTTTAACAGGAGACCTTCCGCTTGTAAAGCCATCGTGACAACCAAAGGAGCCTCCGGTCAGGCTGTGAGCACCGTCTTGTGGTGCCGTCGCAGAGAGGCTGTAAGTCACTCACCACTATGTTTTTATTCAATGTTCCACGCTGGTGGAATCATCTTCCCATTCCCACTCGGATTACGGATACTCTGGTATCCTTCAAACGACAGCTAAAACCCATCTCTTCCGAGTACACCCGAACCCCGGTGAATATCCCTCTCTCTAAAGAAAACAAAGCTCCTACTCTAGCACAAACAAGTTACTTGGAATAAATAGCCCTTCACGTATTTTCTTGCATTTCCTTGTCCTATTGAACCGCTAAATACCTGCTCCATCGTAGTGCACTTTGGACATAAAGTGTCCGCTAAACGTGTGCTTCCGCCCAGTTCCGAACAGGGGACCTTTCACGTGTAAAGCAAACGTGATAAGCACTACACTACGGAAACTGATATGAGAGCATTGCTTCAAGTTTTTATAGTATTTTTTATAGAGCCGTCTTGTACGGTCTGTACCGTGGAGGGCCAGCAAACGCACTGGCCACCTGCTCGTGCACAACACAAAGCTAAAAGAAATCAGATTCTATGCAAGTTTGTGACACCACCAGGGCAAGTAAACACTGAGTTGAATTCAAGTTTCTAGCCTCACACCGCTTTGCAGAAAGGAAGTTTTCAGTGAACGTCAGTGCTCAACAGAAGCCTGATTTGACAATTGGCATAAAAGCCGGAGGTTGTTTCCGCCCAGTTTCGAACTGGGGATCTTTCGCGTGTGAGGCGAACGTGATAACCACTACACTACGGAAACCTACGAGAGTACACGACGCAGGTAACCTTTTTGTTTGGGTGTCTGTTGACAATCGTTCGGCTGGCAGCAGTTGCTGCTATCGTTTACTCGCCAAAAGAAGAACGCTGTTTCTGCTCGGTTTCGAACCGAGGGCCTTTCGCGTGTTAGGCGAACGTGATGACCACTACACTACAGAAACCCCACCCGTGCTTTCAGCAGGGAAGTTTGGCCTGCAAGGATAACACAAGGTGTACGCGTTTGTCAATCAAGCGGACAAAGCCTCCTCAGTGTGACAAGCTCCCTGCAGGTTTTAGCATACACGCCGTTTGTTTAGCTCGGAGCAATGACTTTGTAGCGTGAACCATCCAGTGAGCAGAGAGCCACTTCAGAATGTGCATGAAAGCAAATCTGCATGTTTCCACCCAGTTTCTAACAGGAGACCTTCCGCTTGTAAAGCCATCGTGACAACCAAAGGAGCCTCCGGTCAGGCTGTGAGCACCGTCTTGTGGTGCCGTCGCAGAGAGGCTGTAAGTCACTCACCACTATGTTTTTATTCAATGTTCCATGCTGGTGGAATCATCTTCCCATTCCCACTCGGATTACGGAGACACTGGTATCCTTCAAACGACAGCTAAAACCCATCTCTTCCGAGTACACCCGAACCCCTCTGAATATCCCTCTCTCTAAAGAAAACAAAGCTCCTACTCTAGCACAAACAAGTTACTTGGAATAAATAGTATTTTCGTATTTTCTTGCATTTCCTTGTCCTATTGAACCGCTGAATACCTGCTCCAACGTAGTGCGCTTTGGACATAAAGTGTCCGCTAAATGTGTGCTTCCGCCCAGATTCGAACAGGGGACCTTTCGCGTATAAAGCGAACGTGATAACCACTACACTACGGAAACTGATATGAGAGTATTGCTTCAAGTTTTTATAGTATTTTTTATAGAGCTGTCTTGTACGGTCTGCACCGTGGAGGGCCAGCAAACGCACTGGCCACCTGCTCGTGCACAACACAAAGCTAAAAGAAATCAGATTCTATGCAAGTTTGTGACACCACCAGGGCAAGTAAACACTGAGTTGAATTCAAATTTCTAGCCTCACACCGCTTTGCAGAAAGGATGTTTTCAGTGAACGTCAGTGCTCAACAGAAGCCTGATTTGACAATTGGCATAAAAGCCGGAGGTTGTTTCTGCCCAGTTTCGAACTGGGGACCTTTCGCGCGGCAGCCGCCAATAGTTAAGCTTAACTTTCCTTAACTTTTCCCATTCATTCTCTATGGTAGTGCTTAACACTACCGATGCAATATACTTTTGCCCACGCGTAGATTTTTGGCGCTGTTTCATAATTTCCGTGGCGGGGAATTTAAAAAGCCCAGTGTTGACGATAGGAAAGGTATGTTTACTGAATTGTCAGATTAAAAAAAAAAAAGTTTTGTGTTGTAGAACAAATAATTACTGTCTAAACCATCTTAACACAAACTTTGCATATGGTGTTTGCTGTTTTAACTAACGTGATCAAACAGAAAAGGTAAATATATAAGTATAAATATTGTATAATATATAAATAATATTGCATAATGAAAACATAGATTATTAAACAATAAAATAATGTGAAATGGGATATTGATTAATATTAAATGTTGAAATATAATGGAAATTTATTTGCATATTAATAAATGTTTTGTTTTCAAGGAATTTTGCTAAATACATTTATTTATTGATACATTTAGATTAATTCATTTATTGATCATTTCATTGATACATTTATTCATTATTTATTTATTATCTATTACAATCATTATTTTAAAAATAGTTGCATTAATTGTTTTTTTAAAAACTTTTAAACTACAGCTGTTATTTTGTTTGTAAAGGTTAATGTTTCAATGTTATTTTCTTATTGCGTACTTAAAATGTTTATAATCTAATAAATACTAAATTAAAATATATATTGTATGTTAACAGTGCAGTAGGATGTAGTACATGTAATTAATAGCCTATATCATACACACACACACACACACACACACACACACACACACACACACACACACACACACACACACACACACACTTCTAAAGTACTAAAAATAAAAGATGGCAGAAGAGTGTTCAGTTTAGTAGTATTATATTTATTATAAAAACAGATTATTAATAGAATACAAAATTTAATATTGTAAAATATTATTAAATGTTGAAATTTTATTGAAATTGAATTACATATTGATTTTTTTATTTATTAAACGAAATATTTATTTTTATTAGGTTATTTATTAAATTTAGATACATTTATTTATCGATATAATAAAAAGTAATAATTACATTATTTCAGATTAAACAGTTACATTAATTGTTTTATAAAAGAATAAAATCATTTGAATCTCAATATACATTTGTTTTAATAATGCAACACATCATTAACAATAATTGCTTTTTGTGCACAGCAAAGCAAGATAAAAGGGAAAGTGTTCTTCCCAGGCAAGATTAAAGTGTGCTTCAAAGGACCAACTAGATATCTGAGATAAGATTTACTTGCATTATTTTATTTTGATTTGTAAAAATTATAATTATTTTAATTCATAATTAGTATATAATTACATAAATAATACATTTTAATTTCATTCTATATATTTACTTTCATTCTTATTATTTCTGTACTGTAACAATTACATTTTTCAGTATTATATATGTTGTTATTGTGCTATATATAATGAGAATATTTTGGGTTTCTACTGGTTGTATTTTCTGTATTGTATACACTGATCAGTGATATGAAAAACAACCAGTATAACACACACACACAATTTCAACTCAATTTTTATATTTATATTTTCTCTATTTCTTGATTTTTTTCCTGTTATTAAAATTGTATCTAATATTTTTCCGCCATATTTTAATTTGGCTGTAAAAAATTTTTGGACTGTGATTTTCAGTTTTTTTGTTAGAGAAAATGTTGATTTAAAAGAGTGATCTGCGAGGGGTCTACTCACTTATACTGAGCACTATATATATATATATATATATACATTCATTTTCTTTTCAGCTTAGTCCCTTTATTAATCTCGCGTCGCCACAGCGGAATGAACCGCCAACTTATCCATCATATGCTTTACACAGCGGATGCCCTTCCAGCTGCAACCCATCTCTGGGAAACATCCAGACACACACATACACTACAGACAATTTAGCTTACCCAATTCACCTATACCATATGTCTTTGGACTGTGGGGGAAACTGGAGCACCCGGAGGAAACCCACGGGAACATGGGAAGAACATGCAAACTCCACACAGAAACACCAACCAAATTTTATTCTGGGTTTTCTGTACATAGTTATACAAATATAAAAAGAATATCTCTTAAAAAATAAAAGTATAAAATATGATCAGAATGTTCCTTTCAGTTTTTCACATTCACATTTTCTATATTAAAGATCAATCAAGCAATCACTTTTTTATTTATTTATATAGTGCTTTTAACAGCATATTGTTAAAGATATAAACAGTATCAAACAGAATCAAATATACCCTATATGTTATATTCCAAATACATATTTAGATCACGTTTCGTAAATCCTACACAGTAAATGAATGAATAAATAAATTCTTGTTATCATTCATTCATTTTTAAGAATAAATAATGACACAAGCACAATGGTTGCAAGATTTATTATATCTTTATGCAAAATGATCATTTATTTTATCTTAATTGTACTTAAAGTGTGTCTAGATTAAAAGCAAATACAAATTCGTTTTATATTATTTGTGGCCGAGACGGGATTCGAACCCATAATTTTGTGTATTTTACTTGTCCCGCCTACCTTCGTTTCTATTGGCTAGACAGAGCTCTACACCTACGTGCGACTGGCCTCCCCATGACAGGTGGAGATACTGTCCACTATACTGACAAGGACTGGTTCTGCACAAGCACAAACGGTTGGGCCACAGCATTGTGTTGAGGGTGCCTGAGCAAAAAAGGATGCGTGTTCCACCCCATGAACGTCACATTGGGGGCTTGTTTCTTTGGACAGCGTCATGTTGAAGCCCAAGTCTTTGAGAGGAGTTCGGCGTCCTAAAGAAAGAGCCTCCCCGTCGGGGAATCGAACCCCGGTCTACCGTGTGACAGGCGGAGATACTGTCCACTTTACTAACAAGGACTGGAGCTCTTGCTGATGTGTCAAGCGTGGGAGGCAACTTTCTGCCAGCAGTCTCACCGAACCAAAGCCTAATCATTCCTTCTAAGGACAGGCAGAGTCAGACATGTAATAAAAAGAACGGCCGATCAGTTCAGTCAAGAAGCCAGACTGTAGCTTCTGCTGGTTGTAGTCACACTCAAAACCTTTGGCTGTTACCAAGGACTGGACTCTAAGCCGTCTGATGGCCTGGTCACATAATTTTGCATGGTGACATCGCTACTATTTGTTTAATCCTCAATGCTGCTGTAAACATGTGGATATATTTGTCTTAACCCAAGACTGCACCTCTTTCTGTCTGACCACATTCTGTACTGCCTAATGCTTTGATGCCTTCCTTTCAACAAAACAAGGTTACGAGGCCAAATGTGCCATGCAGTTACCCTTGCCGAACATTGCAGTGCGTCAGGCGAAGTGCTCTGGTCCAGCAAAGTAGCTCTACAGCTCGAGTTTCTCTTCAATCCCGCATAAATCTTTCGCCTTTTACTAAAGATTTCCGTGGAGAGGAGCTGTTGCGAGTTTTGTTTATTTTTGGGTGCTCTGCTGTTTGCAGAGCTGCGCTGAGCTGTTGAATTGCAGAACAAGCTGTGGAAGAACGTTTGTGGAAGTAGCTCAGCTTAGACTGGCGGTTGTTGTTGCTCCGGCCGTAGAATGTAGGGTGCGTTAAGGTCGTCCTCTCCAGCGCTGTGGTCATGAATCCGTGTGTCATTTTTTTGGGACCACAGCAATAAATGAGGCTCATTAAGCGCAAAGGCGGCCCTTTGTACCACAAGAAAGGCCAAGGCCAATCTTGCATTGGTGGCTATGTTTCCTTGGACAGCCCTATGCTGAAGAAGCCTGATCTGGGGTGAGGAGTTCAGCCACCCTACAGGAAAAGGCCTCCCTGTCGGGGAACGGAACCCCAGCCTTCCCCATGACAGGCGGAGATATTGTCCACTGTACTGACAAGGACTGGTTCTGCACAAGCACAAACTGTTGGGCCGCAGCATTGTGTTGAGGGTGCCTGAGCACAAAAGGATGCGTGTTCCACCCCGTAAAGGTCACACTGGGGGCTTGTTTCTCTGGACAGCGTCATGTTGAAGCCCAAGTCTTTGAGAGGAGTTCAGCGTCCTAAAGAAAGAGCCTCCCCGTCGGGGAATCGAACCCCGGTCTTCCGCGTGACAGGCGGAGATACTGTCCACTATACTAACGAGGACTGGAGCTTCTGCTGACGTGTCAAGCGTGGGTGGCAACTTTCTGCCAGCAGTCTCACCGGACCAAAGCCTAACCATTCCTTCTAAGGACAGGCAGAGTCAGACATGTAATAAAAAAAACGGCCGATCACTTCAGTCAAGAAGGCAGACTGTAGCTTCTGCTGGTTGTAGTCACACTCAAAACCTTTGGCTGTTACCAAGGCCTGGACTCTAAGCCATCTGATGGCCTGGTCACATCATTTTGCATGGTGACATCGCTACCATTTGTTTAATCCTCAATGCTGCTGTAAACACGTGGATATATTTGTCTTAACCCAAGACTGCACCTCTTTCTGTCTGACCACATTCTTTACTGCATAATGCTTTGATGCCTTCCTTTCAACAAAGTAAGGTTACGAGGCCAAATGTGCCATGCAGTTACCCTTGCCGAACATTGCAGTGCGTCAGGGGAAGTGCTCTGGTCCAGCAAAGTAGCTCTACAGCTTGAGTTTCTCTTCAACCCCGCATAAATCCTTTGCCTTTTACTAAAGATTTCCGTGGAGAGGAGCTGTAGCGAGTTTTGTTTATTTTTGGGTGCTCTGCTGTTTGCAGAGCTGCGCTGAGCTGTTGAATTGCAGAACAAGCTGTGGAAGAACGTTTGTGGAAGTAGCTCAGCTTAGACTAGCGGTTGTTGTTGCTCCGGCCGTAGAATGTAGCGTGCGTTAAGGTCGTCCTCTCCAGCGCTGTGGTCATGAACCCGTGTGTCATTTTTTCCCTCTCTTCACAATTGCAATCTTTGGGACCACAGCAATAAAATGAGGCTCATTAAGCGCAAAGGCGGCCCTTTGTACCACAAGAAAGGCCAAGGCCAATCTTGCATTGGTGGCTATGTTTCCTTGGACAGCCCTATGCTGAAGAAGCCTGATCTGGGGTGAGGAGTTCAGCCACCCTACAGAAAAGGCCTCCCTGTCGGGGAACGGAACCCCAGCCTTCCCCATGACAGGCGGAGATACTGTCCACTATACTGACAAGGACTGGTTCTGCACAAGCACAAACTGTTGGGCCGCAGCATTGTGTTGAGGGTGCCTGAGCACAAAAGGATGCGTGTTCCACCCCGTAAAGGTCACACTGGGGGCTTGTTTCTCTGGACAGCGTCATGTTGAAGCCCAAGTCTTTGAGAGGAGTTCAGCGTCCTAAAGAAAGAGCCTCCCCGTCGGGGAATCGAACCCCGGTCTTCTGCGCGGCAGCCGCCAATAGTTAAGCTTAACTTTCCTTTAACTTTTCCCATTCATTCTCTATGGTAGTGCTTAACACTACCGATGCAATATACTTTTGCCCACGCGTAGATTTTTTGGCGCTGTTTCATCATTTCCTTGGCGGGGAATTTAAAAAGCCCAGTGTTGATGATAGGAAAGGTATGTTTACTGAATTGTCAGGTAAAAAATAAAGTTTTGTGTTGTACAACATATAATTACTGTCTAAACCATCTTAACACAAACTTTGCATATGGTGTTTGCTGTTTTAACTAACGTGATCAAACAGAAAAGGTAAATATACAAGTATAAATATTGTAAAATATATAAATAATATTGCATAATGAAAACATAGATTATTAAACAATAATATAATGTGAAATGGGATATTGATTAATATTAAATGTTGAAATATAATGGAAATTTATTTGCATATTAATAAATGTTTTGTTTTCAAGGAATTTTGCTAAACACATTTATTTATTGATACATTTAGATTAATTCATTTATTGATAATTTTATTGATACATTTATTCATTATTTAATTATTATTTATTGCAATCATTATTTTAAAAATAGTTGCATTAATTGTTTATTTAAAAACTTTTAAACTACAGCTGTTACTTTGTTTGTAAAGGTTAATGTTTCAATGTTATTTTCTTATTGTGTACTTAAAATGTTTATAATCGAATAAATACTAAATTAAAATATATATTGTATGTTAACAGTGCAGTAGGATGTAGTACATGTAATTAATAGCCTATATCATACACACACACACACAACAGTTTAGTAGTATTATATTTATTATAAAAACAGATTATTAATAGAATACAAAATTTAATATTGTAAAATACTAATAAATGTTGAAATTTTATTGAAATTAAATTACATATTGATTTTTTTATTTATTAAACTAATTATTTGTTTTTTATTAGGTTATTTATTAAATTTAGATACATTTATTTATCGATATAATAAAAAATAATAATTACCTTATTTCAGATTTAACAGTTACATTAATTGTTTTATAAAATAATAAAATCATTTGAATCTCAATATACATTTGTTTTAATAATGCAACACATCATTAACAATAATTGCTTTTTGTGTACAGCAAAGCAAGATAAAAGGGAAAGTGTTCTTCCCAGGCAAGATTAAAGTGTGCTTCAAAGGATCAACTAGATATCTGAGATAAGATTTACTTGCATTATTTTATTTTGATTTGTAAAAATTATAATTATTTTAATTATTAATTAGTATATAATTACATAAATAATTAATTTTAAATTTAATTCTTTATATTTACTTTTATTATTTCTGTACTGTAACAATTACATTTTTCAGTATTATATATGTTGTTATTGTGCTATATATAATGAGAATATTTTGGGTTTCTACTGGTTGTATTTTCTATGTATTGTATACACTGATCAGTGATATGAAAAACAACCAGTATAACACACACACACAATTTCAACTCAGTTTTTATATTTATATTTTCTCTGTTTCTTGATTTTTTTCCTGTTATTAAAATTGTATCTAATATTTTTCCGCCATATTTTAATTTGGCTGTACAAATTTTTTGGACTGTGATTTTCAGTCTTTATGTTAGAGAAAATGTTGATTTAAAAGAGTGATCTGCAAGGGGTGTACTCACTTAAACTGAGCACTATATATATATAGTGCCAACTTATCCATCATATATTTTACACAGCAGATGCCCTTCCAGCTGCAACCCATCTCTAGGAAACATCCATACACATACACTACAGACAATTTATTTTACCCAATTCACCTATACCATATGTCTTTGGACTGGGGGAAACTGGAGCACCCGGAGGAAACCCACGCGAACATGGGGAGAACATGCAAACAACACAGAAACACCATCCAATATTTATTTCTGGGTTTTCTGTACACAGTTGTACAAATATAAAAAGAATATCTCTTAAAAAATAAAAGTATAAAATATGATCAGAATGTTCCTTTCAGTTTTTCACATTCACATTTTCTATATTAAAGATCAATCAAGCAATCACTTTTTTATTTATATAGTGCTTTTAACAACATATTGTCAAAGCAATGAACAGTATTAAACAGAATCTAATATACCCTATATGTTATATTCCAAATACATAATTAGATCACATTTCGTAAATCCTACACAGTAAATGAATGAATAAATAAATTCTTGTTATCATTCATTCATTTATGTGATGAAATAATGACACAAACACAATTGTTGCAAAATTTATTATATCTTTATGCAAAATGATCATTTATTTTATGTAATTTGTACTTAAAGTGTGTCTAGATTAAAAGCAAATACAAATTCGTTTTATTTTATTTATGGCCGAGACGGGATTCGAACCCATAATTTTGTGTATTTTACTTGTCCCGCCTACCTTCGTTCCTATTGGCTAGACAGCCCTCTACACCTACATGCGACTGGCCTCCGCGTGTAAAGCGAACGTGATAACCACTACACTACGGAAACCGATATGAGAGTATTGCTTCAAGTTTTTATAGTAATTTTTATAGAGCTGTCTTGTACGGTCTGCACCGTGGAGGGCCAGCAAACGCACTGGCCACCTGCTCATGCACAACACAAAGCTAAAAGAAATCAGATTCTATGCAAGTTTGTGACACCACCAGGGCAAGTAAACACTGAGTTGAATTCAAATTTCTAGCCTCACACCGCTTTGCAGAAAGGATGTTTTCAGTGAACGTCAGGGCTCAACAGAAGCCTGATTTGACAATTGGCATAAAAGCCGGAGGTTGTTTCCGCCCAGTTTCGAACTGGGGACCTTTCGCGTGTGAGGTGAACGTGATAACCACTACACTACAGAAACCTACAAGAGTACAGGACGCAGGTAACCTTTTTGCTTGGGTGTCTGTTGACAATCATTCGGCTGGCAGCAGTTGCTGCTATTGTTTTCTCGCCAAAAAAAGAACGCTGTTTCTGCTCGGTTTCGAACCGAGGACGACCTTCGAGCCGCCAATAGTTAACCTTAACTTTCCTTAACTTTTCCCATTCATTCCTTATGGTAGTGCTTTACAGTACCGATGCTATATACTTTTGGCCAGGCGTAGATTTTTGGCACTGATTCGTCATTTCCTCAACGGGGAATTTAACAAGCCCAGTGTTGACGATAGGAAAGGTATGTTTACTGAATTGTCAGGTAAAAAAAAAAGTTTTGTTCAACAAATAATTGCTGTCTAAACCATCTTAACACAAACTTTGCATATGGTGTTTGCTGTTTTAACAAACATGATCAAACAGAAAAGGTAAATATACAAGTATAAATATTGTAAAATATCTAAATAATATTGTGTAATGAAAACATAGATTATTAAACAATAATATAATGTGAAATGGGATATTGATTAATATTAAATGTTGAAATATAATGTAAATTTATTTGCATATTAATAAATAATTTTTTTTCAAGGAATTTTGCTAAATACATTTATTTATTGATACATTTAGATGAATTCATTTATTGATCATTTCATTGATACATTCATTCATTTTTTAATTATTATCTATTACAATCATTATTTTAAAAATAGTTGCATTAATTGTTTATTTAAAAACTTTTAAACTACAGCTGTTATTTTGTTTGTAAAGGTTATTGTTTCAATGTTATTTTCTTATTGCGTACTTAAAATGTTTATAATCGAATAAATACTAAATTAAAATATAAATTGTATGTTAACAGTGCAGTAGGATGTAGTATTATTTGTGGCCGAGATGGGATTCAAACCCATAATTTTGTGTATTTTTCTTGTCCCGCCTACCTTCATTCCTATTGGCTAGACAGCACTCTACACCTACGTGCGACTGGCCGAT
Source organism: Danio kyathit (assembly GCA_903798195.1). Lineage (NCBI taxonomy): Eukaryota > Metazoa > Chordata > Actinopteri > Cypriniformes > Danionidae > Danio > Danio kyathit. The sequence goes on from CAIGQS010000007.1 coordinate 878,421, forward strand.
TCCCATTCATTTTCAATGGTAGTGCTGAACCACTACGGATGCAATATACTTTCGGCCACTGGCGCTCTGTGACGCACTTCCGTGTTTTTGCACCAGCGGGAAATTTGAAGATGGGGGGGACCGGAGTAGGCGGATTTATGGCCTCACACACACACACTTATAAATTACTAAAAATAATAGATGGCAAAAGACACGCATAGCAGCGGCAGTGACGTCACTCGAGCATCACTCGTTTTAACGTCACTCGTTAAAAAATTAACAGAATTGCCCCCAGCACAATTGTGCAAAATCGAGTCCGAGGACTCACAAGTTTTACTCACTCACTCACTCACTCACACTTACACACACATTTCAGACTGAACAATGTTTTTTGCAGGTACACATCTCCTTTCCGCACTCATGTGCCAAATCCTACAGCTGGATCTCACAAGGAAACATAACTTTTTTTTTACGTTTTGTCACTTTAGTGGCTAATTCGTACACGTTCAGTCATATAAAAATGTACAATTTTTAAAAGGAGGCATGGCCCCCAACCTCACCCCTAAACCCAACCGTCATTGGGCATAAGCAAATTGTACTAAATTGTATGAATGAGATTGTACGAATTCATACGGATTAGCCTCCAAACCCATAAGTTACGAATTGCCATGAGATAGGGTTGGATTCTACAACGTGAAGTAACTTCCTGATAAAACAATTGTAATGTAATGTAATGTGTAATTATATAGCACATTTATCGTGTATGGTCATACACCCAAAGCGATTCACAATCATAAGGGGGGTCTCTCCACACCACCACCAGTGTGCAGCATTCACTTGGATGATGCGACAGCAGCCAAAGGACAACGGCGCCAGTGGGCTCACCACCCACCAGCTGTAGGTGGAGTGCAAAGACAGTGATAGAACCAATTCGGTGAACCCATCTGTGTGTGTGTGTTTGTTTGTTTGTTTGTTTCTTTCTGTTATTCTTTGTTCAGCCTATCTGATGTTTCGTATTTTCAATGAAAATGAAAGGAGGCTGTAAGGTTATAGTCTCCGTTTTGTTATAAATATGCTTGAAGATGACGCTCATATCATGCAGCTACACGACGCCTCAACATTTTTGATGTCTGTTGTTGCTAATATCAAAGTGAAAATAGGCAGTTCCTCACATCATGTTTTCATTTTATTGTTAAGATAGTGAAACAGCATAGCCAGGTTGATGTGAATGACTTTATAAAGTACACACTCGGGAGTTTGTTTTCCATATCAAACTTGCGAAGTCTGAACTTACAGGGAGAGCATGCAGGACTGAACTGTGTAAAGGCTACTAATTATTGAGGAAAAAGCCCCAATCAGAGAGGCGAATGTCTGCAGCCCCGCCTCCGTTTTCAGATGTCTCGTTCTCGTGAACCCAATCTTGTATCTCGTCTTGTTTCGTGGAGTAGGCATCTCGTCACACCCCTAGTGTTTCCCTATTGAAGCTCTTTGTACACAGTTTAAAAGCTTTATTTTTAATTGCTGATTTTTGTTTTATATTAATTAATATTTCACTATAACAGGGTGGACATGTTAAGCTTGACAACATTCAGTTTCAAACACAATATGAGGAAAAATAAGAAACATAAGTGTAGATACTTAATGTGTGCACATCAAGAAAAGCAAAATGGGCACGGGGATGACAATGAGTACATCAGAGTACATCCATTTACCTCATCATGACAGGGTGGAGAGCAATTTCAAGGACACATGCGAAATGATTAATGATATTATGAAAACAAAAAGTTATTTTTTTTTTATCAAATAACTTGTTAAAGACAATAAGAATATTTAAAAGTCTTTTTAATTTGATCTAATTTATCTACTTTTTAGACTCACTGAAGTTGGCTGAGCAGTGTGTGGGACATGGTAAAATCACATCCATTCAATGAAAGAAAATGACAAAAATTGACAAAAACATATTTCAAAACACATGTTCAAAACCTGCATGTGTGTAAAGATTTAACCAACTATATTAAAAGATCAGAATGTCATTATTGTGCATTATGTCCATATAGGACTGATTCAATCTTGTGGGACATCAAAGGCACTTTATAGTGATAATGACCCAGCTAGTGAAACTGAAACATGTAGTAGTAATGGGTACTTTTTCCTTAAAGGGCACCTATTTAACCTCTTTTCAAGATTTAAGATAAGTCTTTTGTGACTTCAGAATGTGTCTGTAAAGTTTCAGCTCAAAACACTGATCAGATTATTTGTTTAGAATGTTGGGATTTTCTGCTTTAAACACTTAGTCTTAGTGGATTAAAAAAGTTTTTCTAAATTGTCTTAAAAATGTTTAGAGTAAATGTTTTGATCAACTCCAAATACTGAATATATGTGTGTCTGTATATGCGAGAAAGTGGAAAACAAGGGGGAAATGTATCAATAATTCATGACTGCAACAGTAAGGGGCAAAAAAAGCTAAACAAAAAAGACTTTTATTTTGGCGTGGCGTGTGACGTCATAAGGCTGCGCCGCTGCTGCATTGTGATTCGACCGCAGAAAGGTTTGTTTTAAAGCTTTTACACACATACAGCTGCTGTTGACAATATTATTTTAACCCTTTATACAACGTAGTACTATTTTACTCACAGTAATGAGGGCTATTGTTTAAATAAAGTAACAGAAATGTGTGTAATAAGTGTTTTAATGAAGGTTTAATTTATTAAATAGCATAATGTCATTCCATTATATGTATACATCATTATATATAAGAAATTGAGTACTAGTTTTAATCAGCTCATTTGTGGCTATTGTTTCTTGCTCAGACTTACTCTTTTACCTGATTTCTTTGTGTTAATGACTCTCATATAAAGAAACTGTTGAAGCAAGTGTTGAAGAGAAGTTATTTTGTTTCTGTTCATTGTTTTATTTATTATAAACTGAACATTTTTATTGTTTTGTTCATTTTAAACAGGATAAAGTGTCCAAACACAGAGAAAAACTCCTGCTGAAGCGACTGATCTCCACACTGTTATAAAGATGGTGTTTATTAAAGAGGAGAGTGAAGATGTGAAGATTGAAGAAACATTCAGAGTCAAACAGGAAGATCTGCAGGAACAAACAGGTTGGTTTTCATTCTCAAAGACCAACTCAGTCATTTGATCCTCATTCAGATATATTTTAATAATACTAAATTAAATGCATCTTGCAGCTCTGAGTGTGCTGCCTAGTTCTCCTAAATGCACATAAGCACTCATTGAAAGACAGGAATGAGTTTCTTTCTTGTTACTTGTTCTCATGTCTTTTGTCATTCTTTTTATGTATTATTAGTCTCCTATTTTCTCTACCTTCTTAAGGTTATTGCTTTTCTTGTTCTTCTACTGTTTGTAAAGCGTCCTTGAGAATCAGAATCAGTTTTATTGCCAAGTGTGCTTCACACACACAAGGAATTTGTTTTGGCTACAGAAGCTTCCAGTGTACATAAAGTGACGAGTGACAACACAAAATTAAATATGAGAAAAAAGGCGATAGACATTAGACATTAAACAGAGATGCAGTAAGTCAAAAAAGATCTGGATGTTGAATTGTATGTACAGATATGTTGTAAATATACAGGTTATAAGGTGCTGTGTACCAATGCGAATGGAGAAAGTATTGCATTGTATATTGTTATAAGGTGCTGTGTACAAGTGCGTATGAGAAAGTATTTCACGTTTATTGCCCAGTATATAGCACTGGCGCTATATAAAATAAATTAAAACAAGTTTAACTGGGCTGACAATATTTGACCAGTATTCTCATAGAAGATATCTGCTATTACAGTAGTAATTATACAGTAGTACAGTACTATTATAGTTCTCACAGATAGTATCTGAGTTAGAATTACATCATTATTATAATAACTAATTACCAGGGCTATTGTGTTTAAACAGGGTTTCCGCTGGGTCTTAAAAAGTCTTAATTTGACTGAAATATTGTGTTGTAGATCTTAAATCTTTTTTAAACAAGTCTTCATTTTCCTTTGTTCATGTTCTGCTACCCAATCTGTCCAAAACCCATACAATCACTAACAATTCATCTCAATAAAACTTTAAACTTTTCATTCTAAAAGGTCATTTTAACTCTATTTATCATAATGGTTTAATTATTTTCCTCACAATAACATAATGTGAATTAAACGTGCTCCATGTATTTACTGCTAAAGACATCACCCTGGACAGATTGTTGTGCATAGATTTAGTTTATTTATTCATTCATTTTCTTGTCGGCTTTGTCCCTTGCGGGGTTGCCACAGCGGAATGAACCGCCAACTTATCCAGCACGATTTTACGCAGCGGATGCCCTTCCAGCCGCAACCCATCTCTGGGAACTTCCACACACACATTCACACTCATACACTATGGACAATTTAGCTTACCCAATTCACCTGTACTGCATGTCTTTGGACTGTGGGGGAAACCGGAGCACCCGGAGAAAACCCACGCGAACGCAGGGAGAACATGCAAACTCCACACAGAAACGCCAACTGACCCAGCCCAGTCGAGGTTCGAACCTGCGACCCAGCGACGTTCTTGCTGTGAGGCAACAGCACTACCCACTGCGCCACTGCGTTGCCAAACCCCATACTACCATAACAAAGATTTAGTTTATTATAGTTTTTAAAACTTTTAAAACATTTGTTCATTTTTTTATTTTAAAGAAAGTTTATGTTAGAAAAAGTGTGTGGATACAAGTAAAGCTTGCTTTTTTTACACAATATTTTAAATATTTTGCTACAAAATATCTAATATATACAGTTGCAATCAAAATTATTGAAGCCCCTTTGAATTTTTTTTTCTTTTTTAAGTATTTCCCAAATGATGTTTAACAGAGCAAGGAAATTTTCACAGTATGTCTGATAATATTTTTTCTTCTGGAGAAAGTCTTATTTGTTTTATTTAGGGCAGAATAAAAGCAGTTTTTAATTTTTTAAAACCCATTTTAAGGTCAAAATTATTAGCCCCTTTAAGCTATATATATTTTTAATTAGTCTACAGAACAAACCATCATTATACAATAACTTGCCTAATTACCCTAACCTGCCTAGTTAACCTAATTAACCTAGTTAAGCCTTTGAATGTCACTTTAAGCTGTATAGAAGTGTCTTGAAAAATATCTAGTCAAATATTATTTACTGTCATCATGGCAAATATAAAATAAATCAGTTATTAGAGATGAGTTATTAAAACTATTATGTTTAGAAATGTGTTGAAAAAATTTTCTTTCCGTTAAACAGAAATTGAGGAAAAAAATAAACAGAGGGGCTAATAAATCAGGGGGTTGAATAATTCTGATTGCAACTGTATATATATATATATATATATATATATATATATATATATATATATATATATATATATATATATATATATATATATATATATATATATATATATATATTTTTTTTTTTTTTTTTGTATTATTAAATGTATTTAATTTAATTTTTTTTTTTTGATACGACAAATACAAAATCTGGGCCTTTTGAAAAATTCCTTAGCTTTTAGCCCATAATAAGTCTAAAATTTTATTCATAATGGTCTTAAAAATGTCTTTTAAAATCTTACATTTAACTTGGTGAACCCTGCAGAAACCCTGGTTTAAAGTATGTTAAAAAACGTGGATGCCCCCAATTTTTAACATGCTGAATGAAATGGACACTAAAATAATTAATTATTATAAAATATTGTACAGTATTCTAAACTATATGATGATGTTGAGACAAAACGAACAAATTATAGTGGAACAATAACGTTTAGCATTGCACTGACTACAACTGGCCAACAAACTAGTCTAAAAGTGACTTTTGCTGCTTAAGAAATGGATTACAGCATGCTAATGATATGCAAACATTTGAGTGTAAAGTTCATCAGAAATTCTCTGAATATTGACCATATTCTTCACGTACCAGCAGGTGTCGCCAATGAAATATTTTTGCTTGAGACTTTATTTAAAGAATTAACTTTTAGATCCTAAAAACAGTGTTATGCTGCTTAGGCATGGGACAATAACCGTTTTCAAGGTATACCACAGTTTGGAAAAGTCAATGTTTTAAAACCGCCAATTTTTTCTGCTATATCATTCCTACTGTATATGTAAGGTATATGTAACTTTTTTAAAAGATGCCTTTTTAGATGGCATTTCTGCATCTTGTCGGGTATATAAAATGTCACCATGTAGGTCTTTAGCTAAGCCTCAAGACATGCACAAAGGCATGAAAACAAAGACAAAAGTACAAATTAATGAAAACGAGTAGCAAAGTGTCATCTTGCCATCTCCTCATCACTCCAGTTTACAGCAAACGTGACATTAAGCATTTGCCTAAGTTCATTCATTCATTCATTTTTCTTCGGCTTAGTCCCTTTATTCACCAGGGGTCGCCACAGTGGAATGAACCACTAACTTATCCAGCATATGTTTTAAACTGCGGATGGCCTTCCAGCTGCAACCCAGTACTGGGAAACATTTGCATAAGTTATATACAATAATGCAAACTCATAAATATAAGTGTGAATTATGTGTACTTGCTATGAACATGCAGGATTTGTCTCAATTTGGTCTTCCAAGCAAGTTACAAATGTTTAAATCCAGTGGAAGATACACATGAGGGAACACAACACGAGTAATCTAGAGCGAGTGCATTTGATCATTTGCATTTAAAGCCACAGGCACAAAAAGAGCTTGGTTTTCCTCTGACCCCCAAAATTAAATATTCTGCAAGATATATGATCTGATTTTGAGCTGAAGCCTCAGACACATTCTGGGAACACCAAAGACTTATTTTACATCTTGTAAAAAAAGGTTCATAATAGGAACCCTTTAAAGGGATAGTTGACGCAGAGATGAAAATAGCCTCATCATTTACTCTCCCTCGTGTGGTTTTAAACCTTTACGAGTTTCTTGATTCTGATGAACACAAAAAAACGCTGGCTTTCTTTGTGTTCCAGAATAAAGGAAATGTTTAAAACCACATGATGGAAAGTAAATGGTAAGGTCATTTTCATTTGTGGATGAAACTTCTCGCTTTGTGTCTTCATACTAAAGTTTTTTTTTTTTTTTTTTTTTTAGGCCTGATGTTGCTGAAAGAAGAGACTCCTCAATGGAATGAAATGGAAGAGAAACACCAAGACATAACGGTTGATGAAAAACCCACACTGACTAAAAAGACTTCATCACGCGGAAGACCTCAGAAATCCAAATCTAGGAGTAATTTCAGCTGTAAACAGAGTAGAAAGAGTTTCAGTCAAAAGCCAAACTTTGATGTTTACATGAGATTTCACACTAGGAAGAAACCTTACACCTGCGAACAGTGTGGAAAGAGTTTTGGTCAAAAACAAAGCTTTAAAAACCACATGAGACTTCACACTGGAGAGAGGCCGTACACCTGTAAACAGTGTGGAAAAAGCTTCTATCAATCAGGAAACTTAGCAGCACACATGAGAATTCACACTGGGGAGGAGCCTTACTCTTGCCGTCAGTGTGGAAAGAGTTTTAAGCAAAATGACACCTTTAAAGTCCATATGAGAATTCACACTGGAGAGAGGCCGTACACATGCCAACAGTGTGGAAAAAGCTTCTCTCATGCAGGAAACTTGGCAGCGCACATGAGAATTCACACTGGGGAGAAGCCTTACTCTTGCCCTCAGTGTGGCAAGAGTTTTATGCAAAATAGCAAACTTCAAGTCCACGTGAGAATTCACACTGGAGAGAGGCCGTACACATGCCAACAGTGTGGAAAAAGCTTCTCTACTACAGGAAACTTGGCAGTGCACATGAGAATTCACACTGGGGAGAAGCCTTACTCTTGCCCTCAGTGTGGAAAGAGTTTTAAGCAAAATAGCAAACTTGAAGTGCACATGAGAATTCACAATGGAGGGAGAATTTTTACTTGCACGCAGTGTGGGGAAATATTTGCTCAAAAACAAGGCCTTGATGTCCACATGAGGATTCACACTGGAGAGAAACCTTACACATGCACAGAGTGTGGTAATAGTTTCCTTTATAAAAGCACACTCAAACACCACATGATAAGTCACGCCGGGGAGAAGCCGTTTGCATGTGCTCAGTGTGGAAAGAGCTTCACAACCAAAGCTAGCCTCACGAACCACATGAATGGTCACACTGGAACCATAGTGTTCACATGTGATCAGTGTGGAAAGAGTCTCACACGCAAAGACTACATTAAGTGTCACATGAAGATTCACTCAGGAGAGGATCATTTTAGATGCAGTGAGTGTGGAAAGGGCTTTAAACATAAAAGAAGCCTCAGCACTCACATGAAGCTTCACAATGTAGAGCAAAAATAAGGCCTTGTCCAGCGTAGCTTGCAGCTCTCTCCCGGGACAGCATGCCAAACAAGTGTGAACTCTTGAATATATATCAATTTACTGAAAATGAAACCTTTCAAACACCTGAAGATTTAAACTCAATAACTGAAAAGGGGTGAAGATGTTTTTTGTAGTGTAGACCACCATTACCCCATTAATGTTTTATTCTCAGATTATCTCCCACAATTTTTTTAATCCTTTTTTATATTGTCTTCTGTTTTTAGTGTGTAGCAGCCAACGTGAGTCTCTCTTATTTTCTACAAAAGTCAACTTTGGCAGCACTGCAGCAGGTCAGTTACAGTGAGCCATTGTCAGAAACTTTACATCTTGTCCTGGTGCAGGTAACAATTGTTTAATCATCTAACATATATCTTATGTAAGTTTTATTGTTTGAGTTCTCAGATCTAGCAGTTTTATTTAACAGCAAACAAGCAACAGCAGTGACAGCAGCAACATCCCAAAACATAAAACATTTTTCTGTAAGCTGTTTCACCCCACAATGTTGTAGAGCTGGGTATTGCCTACAATCGCATAATGTAATGCATTGCAATAAAGGGGCCAAAACATGATGGTTCTGACTAATTACCATGGCATGTCCAATAAAGTGTTTACTACAATATATTTTCTGTTGTATATATGTTATTGTAGTAATAGAAAATACATATAATATTTGGCTAATGGAAAAAAAAAAACGGTTTAGAACACCTAACTTACAATGCCAGAGATATTACTAGGTAAATTACTAAAATATTCTTCAACTTTTAAAGTTGATTTTTTTCCTGGACTGTTAATAATGGGTGACTGTAATATTAGGTCATAGCATTTGCTAATGTATCAACACAGAAGCATCTGTATATGTGAGGAACTGTTGAATTGATCATTTGGGCACAACTCTCCTTGTTCCATGTGCCCCTTTTTATACTTTGAGCACCTGCCCCTCCAAAGGTCTCTGTGTAATACTCCTGTAAAGAAGTTTATCAGGGTTAATAAACAAAAATGAAAAAGGAGAGCGATGAAAACATGGCTTCTTCAATGGTGTATTCACTCTGAATAAATTTTCAAAAGTATAAGACCATAAAAAAAAACTCAGCACAATACAGCATTATTCTTTCACTGTGATGGCTAAATGTAAACAAGAATGAGTTCACACTAATTCAGAATAAAAGAAATAAGTAAATACAACCAACAAGCTATTTAACAAACTCTCTCTCTCTCTCTCTCTCTCTATACAGTTCAACTGACACACATTTTTAGAAACAGACAAAAATATTGAAATTGCACACATAAGCACCAAAAAGATATATAACATTGTCATATGTATCCACTCTTACCAATGACATGAAAACTATATGTTAATCCCTACAAACTGCTGAATAACTAGTATCTGATATACTTCATTCAATAAAGGCATATACAGGGTTAATTTGTTTAACCATAATGTATAACTCACGCACTATATGATTAAATTATCTACATATACCCGTTTAGAATAACTCATAAACATGTAACAGCATCACAAACTTATATACACAAACAGCGTCAATATACAGTACTGACATTTGATCACATGTAGTGGCTATCGCGCTAATCGCAAGGCACTCACGTTAACGTGCACAAACCTGCTAACCTCGTGACACACTATGAGCAAGCAAAATGAACAGCATTTAACACATCAGTCATCAATATCACCCAACAACAGTGTTTATACATAAATGGAAGGATGTTAGGTGCATCTTAGTTTACATTTACCTGTAAAGAAGTTTATAAAGGTGAATAAACAAAAATGAAAAAGGACAGCGATGAAAACATGGCTTCTTCAACGGTGTATTCACTCTGAATGAAGCACCTCGCGGTGACAATGACAATTGTTCGAAGATTCAATTTATATCACATTAAATGTTTAAATATTCACAATATATCACATCTGCACGGCCCTGACCTCGACCTACGGTCACCTATACTGACATAGTAATCTCTTCCTCCAAGGTAAGATCTGAACCATTTGAGGACCATCCCAGACAGCCCAACCCAGTTTTCCAGTCTATTTCGAAGTATGCTGTGATCGACAGTGTCAAATGCAGCACTGAGATCAAGCAATACCAGCACTGTTAGTTTGCCCGAATCCATATTTAGGCAAATGTCATTGATTATCTTTACAAGGGCGCTCTCAGTATTGTGTTTTGCTTCTGAAACCAAATTGAAAATTGTCTAAACATCCCTTAGAACTTAATAATTTAAGAACTTAATCTTAAGAAGTTAATCTGGAGTCTGTAGTTGCTCTGTAGAGTGTCTAGCTTGCTCTTTTTCAAGAAGGGTTTAGCAACTGCAGTTTAAAGTGAGTTTGGGAAAGTCCCTGAGAGAAGCATTACCACTTTCAGGAGATCCATTTCTAGACAGTTTGGGTGCTTTCACACCTAGACTTTTGTTCCGGAACCTGGCACGTTTGCCCAGTTAGCGCGGTTCGTTTGGCATATGTGAACAGGGCAATCGCGCTCGGAATCGCGCCAAAGCAATCGCTCCGAGACCGCCTGAATGAGGTGGTCTTGGCTTGATTGAAACGAACCCTGGAGCGGATCGATTGTAGTGAGAAAGCGATACGATCCGAGCCCGCCTATATCACAGTGTTTTATGGAAATGTAATAGGCATACGGCTATATGAAGAGAGAATTATGAGTAGATTATGAGTCATTCCAGACATCCCAAGTCTCCGCAAACGAGTGATAATCTCCCGGAAAACGCGCATCTTCCTCCCGGTCCTCAAAATACGTCGCATACCCTTCTCATCACCCCTCCCCACCGCATCCCTTCTCCCTCTTCAGACAAAAAGTTGGAAGTTGGCTGGAAGTTGACCAGCTAAAACCAGCTTGACCAGCCAAAACCAGCTATGTCCAGCGTAAACCAGACTGGTCAAGCTGGTTTAAGCTGGTCATTTTCCAGCCTGACCAGCTAAGACCAGGCTGAAAATGGCTGGAAACCAGCCTGGAAATGGCCAAAACCCCTCTAAAACCAGGCTGGCCGACCAGCTAAAACCAGCCAACCAGCTTAGGCTGGTTTAAGCTGGATTTTTCAGCAGGGTTATCATTAAAGAAATGAGCAAACTCATTACATTAACTTTCAGAGAGTAGTTCACTGGGGATCCTACTGGGGGGTTGTGTTGTTTAAGTTACTGTTAAGTTTTGAAGAAAGTCTGCCTAGCAATGTTTACTTCCACATTAAAAGCATGATGACTGCCTTTATGGATGTCATAATGGACTACAAGTTTTGTCTTTCTCCATATGTGCATCCATATATCATTTGTACTGTACTGCTGTTGAGTTTTTCCAAGGTCCTTTTTGGTACCTAATCTTCCTCCTTACTTTGAACAATTAGATATAAAATATAACAAGTAAGAGTGCAAAGAGTGGCGCAGTAGGCAAATAGATCAGCACGGTAGCAAAGCAGGAAGTGCAAAACAGAAGTACTGCTGCAGCCGTGATGATGGACAATGACAAGGTGCATATATGTTGACTTTTATTTAAAAAAAATAGGCTACTATAACATATGATAATTTTGTTTTTACGTACACTATTACATTACTTTACATAGTAATAAAATCAAAGTCCCAGTCTGGTGATGAATTATGATCTGCAAAAATTATTTGTCAATCAGGATTTGTTTGATTCAAACCATGTAGGATATTTCATAATTTAACTTTTATAAAGATTTTTCATTCATTCATTCATTTTCTTGTCAGCTTTGTCCCTTGCGGGGTCACCACAGCGGAATGAACTGCCAACTTATCCAGCACGATTTTACGCAGCGGATGCCCTTCCAGCTGCAACCCATCTCTGGGAACATCCACACACTCATTCACACTCATACACTACGGACAATTTTAGCTTACCCAATTCACCTGTACTGCATGTCTTTGGACTGTGGGGGAAACCGGAGCACCCGGAGGAAACCCATGCAAATGCAGGGAGAACATGCAAACTCCACACAGAAACGCCAACTGACCCAGCCTAGCCGAGGTTCGAACCTGCGACCCAGCGACGTTCTTGCTGTGAGGCAACAGCACTACCTACTGCGCCACTGCGTTGCCTATAAAGATTATTATTAACCAGAATTCTCCAAATGAAAAAAAAAAATGTTGGTTGTTTGTTGGTTGTACACTAAAACATCAAAACTAGAGCTGTTGTGTTTTATGAGCTGTGCCTCAGCGCTCGGAGCGAGAGAAAACTCTGACACTGATCTGTGGCCATTTTCAAAGCAGAGCACATTTCAGAAAGTTTTGCCTTTGAGGCTTCTTTCTCCACTTGTGCAAAGAAACTGAGGTATTTATGATGCAGATCCAGGACAGAGGTGATCAGCATCAGCACTGGTTTGGCCGTCAACCCAAAACTGTGGTGCGCAATATCCTTCTTTTTGTTCTTGATTTTACTTCTTTGGCAAATTACGTCTGTAGGCAAGTGTGGTTGCACCTGGTAAGTGTGGATGCTCCACAAGTTAACACATATGTGTTGCGCATTTATGCAGCAAAATAAATAAATACAAAATTAAATAATAATAACTTTTAACGGTTTTAACTGTGATACTATTAATGGGTTAAAAAAAACTTTCGGTTAACAGTTAAACAGTCAATTCGAGCATCCGCAGTAGACACTGATCATGTCTATGGTTTCTCTACAGTGTGAATCCGCTCATGTGTTTTCAGGTTTCGTAAATATCTGAATTTCTTTTCACAGTGTGAACACTCATACGGTTTCTCTCCAGTGTGAATCATTTCATGTCTTTTCAGATTTACGGACTGAATAAACCTCTTGTCACAGTTTGAACACTTGTAAGGTTTCTCTCCAATGTGAATTCTCTGGTGCCGTTTCAATCCTCCAGCTGTAATAAAAGTCTTCTCACACTCAACGCATATATACTCTCTCACACCAGTGTGGATCTTCATGTGTTTATTAAGGGATGATGAGTGGGTGAAACTCTTTCCACACTGAGTGCATAAGAATGGTTTCTCTCCTGTGTGGATCTTCATGTGTTTATTAAGGGCTGATGATTGGCTGAAACTGTTCCCACACTGAGGCCCCGTTTACACTAATGCGTTTTCGTTTTAAAACGGTGTTTTTTATCAAAAACGATCCGCGTCCACACTAGCGTTTCATCTAGCGTTTCTAAACATATCTCTGTCCACACCACTCCACCAAAAACGTATATCACGTGACCATTCGCGCACTCTGGGCATGCGAGTTCAAGTATAAACAGGAAGCATGTGTCTCGCTCGGCATTTGGTGATTGTTAGTCAACAAACGCTGGTTGAACGATGAACGCGAGCGATTGGCGAGTGCTCGAACAATAGCTTGTCTCTTGCGAATATATGCAGCTGCTGTAGTAAAAAAGGCAGAGTTTAACTGCACAATGGCGCCTGAAACGGACAATAGTGCAAACAACGCTCCCATTTCTGTGTCCATGTTGTTGTTTATAGTGAAGGCTGGTCTGCAGTCTTCCGGTAGCGTTATAGTCATGTGATAGGGGCTTGACAAATAAGAGAAGGATACGCAATGACCCATAAGCCCCAATCAGGTAGCGAATCTCAGCAGCCACGCCTCCGTTTTCAGATGTCTCCGTTTTCCCCCATCCACACAGAGACGGAGCAGCAGCGTTTCAGTATTAAAACGGGCTCTTCACCGTTTTCAAAACGCTCCGTTTTCGGGGCTCGAAAACTCCGGCGTAGTGTGGACGGATGGCGTAACCGTAGCAAAACTTATGCGTTTTAAAACGAAAACGCATTAGTGTAAACGGGGCCTGAGTGCATGTGAATGGCTTCTCTCCAGTGTGGATCATCATGTGATTGTTAAGGTGTGATGACTGGCTGAAACTCTTCCCACACTGAGTGCATGTGAATGGTTTCTCTCCAGTGTGGATCCTCATGTGAATTTTAAGACTGCTTTGTTTTCCAAAACTCTTTCCACACTGAGTGCAGGTAAAATGATTCTTGTCTCTCCTTTTCATAATACCATCAGTCTGTAAATGATTTTCCTCAATTTTGACATGATGTTCCTCCTCTTTAATCTCTTCATACTCTTCAATTAGATCTGAAATGAAAATAATTCAGGCAACGCAGTGGCGCAGTAGGTAGTGCTGTTGCCTCACAGCAAGAACGTCGCTGGGTCGCAGGTTCGAACCTCGGCTGGGCTGGGTCAGTTGGCGTTTCTGTGTGGAGTTTGCATGTTCGCGTGGGTTTCCTCCGGGTGCTCCGGTTTCCCCCACAGTCCAAAGACATGCAGTACAGGTGAATTGGGTAAGCTAAAATTGTCCATAGTGTATGAGTGTGAATGTGTGTGTGGAAGTTCCCAGAGATGGGTTGCGGCTGGAAGGGCATCCGCTGCGTAAAATCGTGCTGGATAAGTTGGCGGTTCATTCCGCTGTGGCGACCCCGCAAGGGACAAAGCCGACAAGAAAATGAATGAATGAATGAATGAAAATAATTCAGTTTTAATAAGTCATAGAAACTCGTCAAAAGCTGAAGTAAAAAGACACTAGAAACATTGTAATGTAATGTGTATTTATATAGCACATTTATTGTGTATGGCCATACACCCAAAGCACTTCACAATCATGGGGGGAGGGGGGACCTCTCCACACCACCACCAGTGTGCAGCTCCACTTGGATGAGGTGACGGCAGCCACAGGACATAGGTGGAGTGGAGAGACAGTGATAGAGTCATTTCAGTGGATGGGGATGATTGGGAGGCCATGATGGGTAAGGGCTGATGAAGAGAATTTGGCCAGGACACCAGGGTCACACCCCAACTCTTTACCAGAAGTGCCATGGGATTTGTAATGACCACAGAGAGTCAGGACCTCTTTTTAACGTCTCATTCAAAAAGCGGCGCTCACTGAGAGTATTGTGTCCCCTTCACTATACTGGGGCATTAGGACTCACACAGACCACAGGTTGAGTGCCCTTTCCTGTCCTCACTAACACCACTTCCAACAACAACCTAGTTTTTCCATGTGGTCAGTCTTGGGTGAGTGACCAGTCTTGGGCAGCAGAGTGATATGACTGAGGCATTGGCTACACCACGGCGAAATGAACCGCCATGAAACGCCATAAATAAACCAGTAAACCAGAATTGGCCAAAATTTCGGCCACATTTATTATAGTATTTGGCCCATTTATTCCAAACATGGTCTTCCTCAAATTGTTTATGTGGAGCACAGGTTGCTTGGAATGGTGGCATTTTTGTAGATGTTCACAAGCAGGCCACATCACTAATAATTTGGACCAAATAAAGCAGAAATGTACAATATGTGCCCTATGTAAATCCTTAAGTGGTTAATGAATCAACAACGTTCAACATTGTAGAAGTTCAGGCCCAGTTCTGGGTTATTAACTTAGCTGTGACTTAGCCCGGATGTTGTCCATGCTTGACCCTTATCTGTAAGCGAGGTATGGTCTAGTCATGTACTGTAATTCACTCTGGCATGCGGGCCAAGCAAATGCTGATTGTGTGGGCCAGAAATTTTGCATTGTGGGTAGGTAGGGAGTGTTTGAGCCTAAAGTGGTCCTCATATGTTTTAGCAATTATGGCCCAGTTGTCTTCAAACAAATTGGGGTCACTTATAGCAAAAATGTGGCACAATTGACAAAATCTAATCATGATGTAAATCAAATGAGGGCCACATATGTCTAAGCAAATATAATCCAGTTGTCTTGAAACAAATCTGGGCCAGTTTTGGCAAAGACTTGGCTCAATAAGCGCTGGCTGAGGTGCATGTGATCCTTTGAGGCCTACATGCGTTTCAGCAAATAGGACTCAGTTGTCTGAAAACTAATTTTTGCCATTTTTTAGCCAAAACAGTGTCAGATTTATTTTAAGACAGCTGGGCTACATTATCTGAAACATGTACGGCCCACATTTGGTTTGGACCTTGATAAGCCTTTGTTGTTTCTGCCATATCTTTGCCAAAAAGACAACTGGGCCACATTTGCTAAAACATATGTGGCCCACTTTAGGCTTACACCCACCTTAGCCAGAGCTCACTGTGCCACATCATTGCCAAAAGTGGGCCACATTATTTTAAGACAACCATTTATTTGCTTAAACATATGTGGCCCACATTAGGCTTATAGCCACTCCATCTAGTGTTTACTGTGCCACATCTTTGCCTTATCTGGCCCAGATTAGTTTTAAGACAACCAGGTGATATTTGTTGAAACATGTGTGGACCACTTTAAAATCACACGCACCTTAGTCAGTGCTCACTTTGCTCAAAGGCGCTGACAGTGCTCAAAGGCACTGCTACTACATTGCTTGGGAGCTGAGGGCACTGCGTGTGCTGGGAGCACTAGAATCCGGCAACGCAAGCGATTATGATACAGCCGTGGAACTATTGACTGCGCTAGAGATGCGCGGATCAGCTCAAATGTCATCCGAATCCGCTCCTTCATTCTAATCATCCACCCGCCCGCACATATTATTTTATCTGATATATATATCCGCACCCGACCCGCACCCGATCGCCACTTTAATAATTATAATTCTTTGTTTTAAGCATGATGATAGGTGTAACTTTCTCCGCAATGTCCGGCGGCAGAGTAACAGCTCGTTAATTCATGCTAGAGCAAATGATGAGATGGACAAAAGTACTCGATGCATGCTCTTCTTTTACTTATTTCAGGTTCACAGTGCAAAACAGCTCCCGGGTGGAATTACTGAAGTAAACATAAAACAAAACCGGATAAAACTTTCTCCCTCTAATTCACCGCATGCACAGCACACAGCGAGAGCTCACATCACACAGCATGCGTGTCGAACTACACTACCCACAATGCCCCTCGTTATGTACTACAAAAGCAGTCCTAAAGCGGCCACACTATTTCCCGTCTCCTGCAACTTAAGTCACAGTGGATCGTTCCTTATTAACAGCAGATTCAGCTTTTACATATACAGGAAAAAAGAGAACAAAAACGGCGTCCCTTCAGCCTAAACAGCAGCTATGTTGTGTGTACTTGGCCCTTTTCTTAACACTGTGCAAAAACAGAATAGCATCTACTGTGCCTGGATTCTGGCTATTCCGCCTCGCCTCCAAAACACGGCTGGCTGCACTAAATGAGCGTTCGCGCGAACCGCTTGTTGCAGGAATGCACAAGCTTCTCCTTGCAAGGCGCTGCAGTCGTGTAAATAAGCGATCTTGTTTCTCCCAGAACGATAGCAGATTTCCCTCTGATGACTCCTCTAACTGAAGTTAGCACAGTACTCTTGCACTTCATCCATTATTTTGGGCGTCTCTCATCTTCACATTCTTCACAAGTCCACTCTCTGCTTTTTTGCTGATCCACTGCTATGACCCGCTACATCCACCCGCGACCCACCCGCAATTAATCATAATGTATTTTTTTATTACCCGACCCGCCCGACCCGCGGATTATCCGCAGCGCCCGCGGATTTACCCGCCATCCGCGCCATACCTGCCAACATTTGGTTCGTAAATTCCGGGAGAAATACCCCCCCCCCCCCCCAACCGGGGGTAATTACGTCATACGCTAATTTGCATATTACTGACATCATCGCGTTCTACCATTTCTGTTTGTTTAACAGCCTATGGTAAATAAATGGGGTATTTTATATTTGCCCTATGCTTTATGTAAGCTTGTCAATTTAACTAAATTTATTGCTGTTTGAATACTGTATATCATTATAGATGAGTAGGGAATTTGCAGTAATCTCTCAGACGTAATATACTCAGACAAGTTCTGAAACTCTCACTTTAAACATCTCTGATTGTGCAACAAGAATAAACGGTCAAAATAAATTGTTAAAATAAAGGAGAAGCAGATCGGGTTGACTGTACAAGAGAAATACCTTCAAACTGCCACCTGTTCTAAATCATTTGCCGTGGGTACGCTGAGAGGTGCTCTGCTCTCAGGCTGCAGGAGAGGCTCGTTGAGAAGAGTAGGGACGGTACAGTAATGGACAAACGACAGTCTATAAAAATCGCCAGTAACACACAAAAAAAGTTAACAACACTAGCGCAAACTGAAGAACGGGGAGCGGGAGGAGTGAGAGGTTTAGGGAGATGGGGGCGCGCAAACTGTAGCGCGCGACCGTCACCGGAAGAGCACAAGCGCCAAGTTTCAGCCCGGACTGTACCAAAATGCTGAGGAGCGGGGGGCGGGGGAATTCCGGGAGTTTACCGGGAGACAGACCAATACGGTAGACGGGTCTGAAATACGGGAGACTCCCGGGAATAACGGGAGTGTTGGCAGGTATGATCCGCGCATCCCTAGACTGCGCACTTTGCAGCCCCACAAAGTGCCCTTTTGCGATGTTTTCTGTTCCACCATAGACACCAGTTGCCCAGTGAGACTGTACAGCAGTATGTAGCCAACTTGCAAGCACATGCAAATTTGGTGTGTCACAGGATGAGATGATCCGCTACCAGTTAATTAAACACTTGTGTGGCACGTGGCCTCTGCGCAGTCATCCCCAAAACTTTGCCAGCACACCAGCAGAGTAGGATGAAGCAAAGGTTTGACCTCTCAGCACGTGTTAAGACTCCTGGCATAAAAGCTACACAGAGCCAACACACTTGACTCATATTGGTCTTCCCCTCTCTAAGTTAATCACAGGCTGGGCCCAGCCACCTTTCTACTGAATGATGGCAATCGATGGCATGCAAGCCGCCTCTGTAAAGTGCTGTTCTCAACACAAACAACAGACGTCACATCTCAAGCCCCATCTCCAGCCTGTCAGGACCTTCCAGAGTTCCGAATGTCACCTCAGACAGTCCCTGTGCAGGCCTCAGATATGTCTATCATTCTGCTTTCTGACACTGGTACCTACCAATCACAGACCAACCAGTCTCAGCCCTGTGTCTCTCCCCAGCCTGTTCGCATTCGTTCTCGCCCAGGACATTTACAGGACTTTGTGTCATTTCATGCCAAGGTCCTGTAGGAGGGGGAAAATGTTATGTTCGCACATGCCTTGTTTAGTAAAGATTCATTGTTCTGAGATCATTTTGTTATGTCTGACTTATTAAAGTTCCTTTTGTCCATGTGCGGGTCTGGAAGACAAAAAAGTAAAGTGAAGGAGTTGTTGTACACACTGTGTTGGTGTGATTTTTAAAGATATAACAGATAGATCTTGTCATATCAACCATCTTCCATTACACATATACACACTGAAGCGGACTCTTATATGATTGATCCCAAGTAATTTTTGGTCATATCGATGAGACATAGATTTGAAAGCTGTAAAGGGCCTATTTTTTATTTGTATATATTCATAGTTACAACAAAACATTATGTTTTTGTAAAACTTGTAAAGCAGATAGGGGATGCTTTCTCATACTGACTGGCAAACCTGTCAGAAAAAAAAAACACTTTAATTTGATGGTCCATTTGTTGATTTTAGGTTACATTGCATCTACATGGCAGTTCAGTCCGCTGTGGCGACCCCAGATTAATAAAGATACTAAGCCAAAAAGAAAATGAATGAATGAATGCATCTACACGCCCACTAAATTTCAATAGATTATAAGTAGACTGATAGGTTGGGGTTAGGGTTAATGTAAGATAACATCCACTTGCAAAGTTTCTTAAAGTCAGTTAAATGTCTGTTGAAAGAGCAGTATCAGCAGATATTAAGCAGACAGTCTACTAATACTCAAATGGAGCATCAAATAAAGTGTTACTGAAAAAAAAAAAAACGGCTGAATCTCTGTGAATATTTGCCTCACAGACATGAGACATACCTGCATAATATCTGCATAAATCCTTAAATCTGCATCTTAAAATGACAAATGTTCTCTGGTTTAGTAATCTGCATGTACAGAATGCAATGCAGAATTCTAACACTTAACGGTTTCAGATCATCAAACAAATGTGAATATTAGTCAAAGATAACACAATTAAACACATTGTGCAGTTTTTAAATTAAGGTTTTTATTCTTAAAAGGAAAACAAAATACTGAACTACATAGCCTTGGGTGAAAATGTTTTTCCCATTAAAACATAATTTTATGTCACAGACTTCAATTTCTCTAGCCACACCCAGGCCTGATTACTATCACACATGTTCTCAATCAAGAAATCACCTAAATAGCACCTGTCTGACAAAGTGAAGTAGACCAAAAGAGCCTCAAAAGCTAGACATCATGGCAAAATCTAAAGACATTTAAACAAATGAGAAAGAAAATACTTGTGTCATGAGTAAAAAAGAGTGAACTCAAATGCAGAAAAACAACAAGTCTTTATTGAGGAGTGAGTCCCGGATAAAGCAAAAATCAAAGTAAACATCCAGTCGAGTGAGCACTGAGGAAGTGCCTTGGAAAAAAGCAACCAGACACTCGCTCACTAGCGGTCCTGGACACAAATACAGGGTGAGTATCAAAATAATATGCACACAAACTATCAATACCATAGTGACAAACATGAACGGAAATGATGTGGTATAAACAGGATAAAGGGAAACAAGAGACAGGTGGAATGAATTAGCTCAAATGACCTGTGCTCCTGTGACTGCAAAAAAAAACAGATGACAGAGCTAATCTGTAACACAGATCAGGAGGAGAGAGCAAAAGCATGAGGTATGGTGACAGTAAACCCCTCCCTCAAGAACACCCCCTAACGTTCTCTTAAGACTCACTATGGACCTGATGAAACTGATCAGTGAGAGTGCGATCCAGAATATCCAGAGCCGGAATTCAACATCTCTCCTCTAGAAAGAAGTACCCGGATGACCTACTTCCTCCGGCAAGATTCAGAAGCAAGCAACGGATGGACGCTGTGCTATTCCATGATGCCACGCAAGAGAATTCATGAATGGGAGTGAAGCGACGCAACTCACGTGGGTAGGTCCCACGATCATGACAAAATGGCTGATGTAGTACGTCCGAATTCCATTCATACTGCTTACATTGATACTGCAAGGTTTCCGCTACATTCATTTTTCCATGGTGGGGCGCCACTCCAAAATTCATCCCACCACGGCTACATTACAGCTTATCATTCAAAACATTGTCGTTTTTTTTAAATAGCAGGTTATAATCGCACCAAACCGTATTAAAAGGTAAGTAAATTATAACAAACTTTTCTGTAATTGTAGTAGTGCTGTGCTTTATTTGCACTGTTGCCAACTATTTTCAACGAAAAGGCGCTAAGCTTTTCCCAAAAAGTCGCTAGATTACGTCATACGCTAATTTGCATATTACTGACATCATCACGTTCTATAATTTCTGTTTGTTTAACAGCCTATGGTCAATAAAGGGGTATTTATATTTGCACTATGCTTTATGTAAGCATGGCAATTTAACTAAATTTATTGCTGTTTGAATACAGTATATCAATATAGATGTGTAGTGAATTTGCAGTAATCTCTCAGACGTAATAAACTCAGACAAGTTCTGAAACTCTCACTTCAAATATCTGTGATTGTGAACCAGAAAAGAATAAAGGGTCAAACTAAATTGTCAAAATAAAGGAGAAGCAGATCGGTTTGACTGTACAAGGGAAATACCTTCACACTGCCGGTGTTAAATCATTTGCCGTCGGTACGCAGAGGAGTGATCTGCTGTCAGGATAATTATACTTTATTTATAGATAAAGGTCTATGGCTCTGCATACAACAAACAAAGACTTTATCTTGCTGGAGTTTATAGCCGTTTCACTTTACCTCAGGACACATTAATGCCGCTCTATTGGTCTATTGGAGACATTCATAAATATTCCTAGCCAATCTAATAAATGTTGGAGACATATTCACTACATAAACGCGCTAAATTGCACTTGAGCGTATATTTGGTGTGCAAGAAGTTTTGTACATGAACAGAGGAAATCCTTGCGCAAGCAAAAAAATCTGCATGCTCGTATTACATAAATCCGATCTCGACTTGTAGTACTGCGTCACGACATTTGTCATTGAAATAACGGCATAGGTAGTTGGTAGATCAAAAGGCCTGCCGCCACAGCTGGAAAAAATCCTAGAGGAAACACTGTACAGTATAGAACATACTTTTTAAACAACTGAGTAGTACGTTTAAATTCAAATGCAGTAGCTACTGAGTAGTAGGCTGTTTCAGACACAGCCCATGTGTTTCTTAAGCTGCCCCAAATGAGTGAAATTCTGTACACACTGATCATGTCTACGGTTTCTCTCCAGTGTGAATCCTCTCATGTGTTTTCAGGGTTCCTGAGTGAGTAAACCTCTTATTGCAGTGTGAACACTTGTACGGTTATTCTCCCGTGTGAATCCTCTGGTGCTGTTTCAATTTTGCAGCTGTAATAAAAGTTCTCTCACACTCCAAGCACATATACTCTCTCACTCCAGTGTGGATCTTTATGTGTTCATTGAGGTGTGATGATTGACCGAAACTCTTCCCACACTGAGTGCATGTGAATGGTTTCTCTCCAGTGTGGATCCTCATGTGTTTATTAAGGTTTGATGAATCGCTGAAACTCTTCCCACACTGAGTGCATGTGAATGGTTTTTCTCTGGTGTGGATCCTCATGTGTCTATAAAGCGATGATGATTTGCTGAAACTCTTCCCACACTGAGTGCATGTGAACGGTCTCTCACCAGTGTGGATCATCATGTGTTGATTAAGGTGTGATGATTTGCTGAAACTCTTCCCACACTGAGTGCATGTGAGTGGTTTCTCTCCAGTGTGGATCCTTATGTGTTCTTTGAGGTGTGATAATTGGCTGAAACTCTTCCCACACTGAGTGCATGTGAATGGTTTCTCTCCAGCGTGGATCCTAATGTGTTGATTAAGGTTTGCTGTTTGGTTGAAACTCCTCCCACACCGAGTGCATGTGAATGGTTTCTCTCCAGTGTGGATCATCATGTGAATCTTAAGATTGTTTTTGCTTGCCAAACTCTTTCCACACTGAGTGCAGGTGAATCGATTCTTGTCTCTCATTTTTAAAATACCATCAGCCTCTAAATGAGTTATGTCCTCAATTTTGATATGATGTTCCTCCTCTTTCCTCTCCTCATACTCTTTAATTGGGTCTGAAATAAAAAAAAGTACAGTTTTTAGTAAATCATTAAAACTCTCATCAAAAGCTGAAGTGAAAAGGCACTAAAACATTGGCTACACAACCTTAAATTTGATGCACATTAAATGTAAAAACACAGGAGATCATATTTAGGTTGATTTTGTCATATCAACCTCCTGGGGTCCATTATACGCATACACATTTAACCCTCTACCGCACGCATTATGATATATCTATAAAAAAATTTTTGTGAGTGGCGCAGTAGGTAGTGCTGTCGCCTCACAGCAAGAAGGTCGCTGGTTCGAGCCTCGGCTGGGTCAGTTGGCGTTTCTGTGTGGAGTTTGCTTGTTCTCCCCGCGTTCGCGTGGGTTTCCTCCGGGTGCTCCGAGTTCCCCCACAGTCCAAAGACATGCGGTACAGGTGAATTGGGTAGGCTAAATTGTCCGTAGTGAATGAGTGTGTATGGATGTTTCCCAGAGATGGGTTGCAGTTGGAAGGGCATCCGCTTCGTAAAACATGTGCTGGATAAGTTGGCGGTTCATTCCGCTGTGGCAACCCTGGATTAATAAAGGCGCCGAAAAGAAAATGAATGAATTAATGTTTTTCTTTTCTTTAATTGGCTTAACTTAAAGTGCTGTAAAAAATTATTATTTTTTTTTTTTAAGGTACTTTATGATATGTTGCCATATGGCAACAACGTCCAACAGTGGATCCAACTTAGAAATTTAAAATTTAAAACTTTCCTTATAATTAAACATTTTGTTGTTTGAAATGATTTAATTGGTGTTTCAGTATCATAAGCTTTAACTCAGAACTTATAAATGACACCTTCTACATACTTTCCAACAACTCATATTCCAACAGCTTTCATTCATTCCATTCTTTTTTTGCTAAATATTATTAAAAACAAACCTAATATTGTATTATCATGTGTACAACATACAGTAAATATAACATTTTCTCCAGTAAATATTATAACAAATAAATAACAAGTCTAATATATCCAGATGCATCCGAATAATGTAGCTACTAGCTAACAATATTTATATATTATACTATACTACACCTGTCTTATCTGCCTCTGAGCTAACTTACTGAACTGTCTCTATCAAATGTCCAGTCTGCATCATTCTCATGGTCACTAAAACCCATCTCACCCTCACTTTCATCTGCAGGAAGACCATAGAACATGCGATGCTCGCTAATACACTGTTCTCTGTATTTATCTCTGTTCAAAAGTAGTATTGCCATTAAAACTAGATTTTATCCATAATGCAAATGCCATTAACACATGACTAAGACCCCTTTTACACTAATGCGTTTTCGTTTTAAAACGCATAAGTTTTGCTACGGTTACGCCATCCGTCCACACTACGCCAGAGTTTTCGAGCCGCAAAAATGGAGCGTTTTGAAAACGCTGGAGAGGCCGTTTTCATTCTAAAACGCTGCTGCTCCGTCTCAGTGTGGATGGGGGAAAATGGAGACATCTGAAAACGGAGGAGGGGCTTCAGACATTCGCCTATCTGATTGTGGCTTTTCCTAAATATTAAGTAGCCTTCACACAGTTCAGTCCTGCATCCGCTCCTTGTAAGTTTAGACTTCGCAAGTTTGATATGTTAAGCAGACTCCCGAGGACGTATCGGGTAAAACTTCAGAGGGAACAGTGTACTTCATAACCTCATTCACATCACTCTGGCTACGTTGTTCTTAACAATAAATAAAAACATGATATAAGGAACTGCCTATTTTCATTTTGATATTAACTTAACAGACAGCAGAAATGTTGAGGCGTCGTGTAGCTGCATATTTATATGAGCGTCATCTTCAAGCATATTTATAACAAAACGGAGCCGATAACATTATTGCCTCCTTTCATTTTCATTGAAAACACAAAACATACCCTCTCTTTTGCTGAATATCAGTTTTAATAATCAATAATGTCCATTATAAAAGTATAACGTACAATAAGTTTATACATTATAGGAAATAAAGGCAAACAATCAGTCAAGAATGAACGTGGTTACATTAATTATTAACTTATCTTTGCGCTCAGCCAAAACACGTTACCTGAGAACAAGTAATAGATTCAAAAGACCAAAGTCTGGGAATATGTGGTTAGATAAAGACAACAAGATGAATTAAATCTCAAGTTTAACAAATATAGTGAGATAAGATCTAGCAGGAGATCCTTGAAGACCAGTCCCACGAGCACAGCTCTCATCTGGCTAGATATGCTGCAGCGCATGCCAGTGTGTGTGTGTGTGTGTGGTCACGTGATGTGCGTTTTCAGTGGTGTTGTGTAGACGGAGAGCTGTTCAGAAACGCTGCGTGAAACGCTAGTGTGGACGCGGATCGTTTTCATTCTAAAACGGCATTTTAAAACTAAAACGCACTAGTGTAAATGGGGCCTAAATCAACATTATATTACTAGCTTTCATGTTGTTATTGTTAAAACTTAAAAGTTCACAGCTAACCCTGCTAGCTAGCTAACCCATTGCAATATTGCATGTTCCACTATTGCAATGTTGCCTTTTGGCAACACATACATTTGATCCATCTACAAAAAAATTATTTGATTTTTTTTTTTTTATTGAGTTGTGAATATGTCATCATAACTTACTGGAGGTGATGTTTCAGATTTTTTTTGGATCTGACATGATTTGATCCTTTGTTTTTACTGATGTTTACATTTGCATTTAGCAGCTACTTACAATAAATGCCAGTCTGACATAAATCATGCTACAGAAAAACACAGCATGTCATGTGACTTAACCAAAGCACATAATTGGCTACACTAAGGACTTCTTTCCAACAACAAAAAAAATATATGTTGGTCTTTAAGAAACAGTGGCAGGGAAATGAAAATAAGTATCATGTTGCTACAGGGGCGCCGCTAGCAATTTTGGGCCCCATGAAAAAATATGAGGATGGGCCCCCTACTACCAAGCTAGTGTAACGGAGTAAAGAAGTGAGTTAAATTAATGCCTAAATGGGGACAGCGCCCTCTACAGTGTGCGTGTTGTATTTAGCGTGTGGAGTAGAGATCGCCCGCAGCAGAGTTAATGGAGTATTGCTGTGGGTAAGTCGCACGTTTCACTTGGGTGGAAAATGACCATTTATAAGTGTCTAAATCACATACACATCTGCTTTATTAGGAGTTTATTATGAATGTTTCAATTAATATATTGGGACAATGTTGAGTTGTGTTTGGCGTTGAGTGTGTTGCTCAATCTTCAGTTATAACGTGTTTGTATAACGAGGCCTGATTGTGATCAATTTGTGTGCTGTCTTGTGTTTTATATAGAGATGGTTGTATTCTTTGTGAACGAGCCCCTATTTATACACGCTGTCTGTCTCCATTGTACAGGTATGTTGTTAAACGTTATTAATTAAATGTTTGTAAATGTTTTAGTGATTCAAAACGAGTTGCTAATAGTCTCCACTAGGTGGGGATGTTTCCTTTCTTTTTGAGTTGAATTGTATTGCTCTGTATTTCTCAGTCATTGGACATTGAGAATTGTCATTCATTGATTTGTTATTTATTATTCAAAGTGTGTTATGTTTTACATATTGAGACTGTTAAAATTGACACTATTTACACTATACGATCACAACGTTAAAAGAATTTAATTGGCATATAAAAATACATATACAACTGTTTTAAATAAAACAGAGCAGAGCTAATGGAGCATTACTGTGGAGATGGTTGTTTTCTTTGTGAACGAGCCACTATTTATCCACGCTGTCTGTCTCCATTGTACAGTGCACAGTAAAAAGACAGCCCAGGCAAGACCGTCACACTAGCTATCCAAACTCTTTTGTCTGCAATGTTGTTATACTGACCTATGCATTTTATTATTGGTGTTGTCCACTATTATCAGTTTTTAGTAAGAGAACGACCAATGCTGTAGCTGGCATATGATTTATTGTTCAAATGTAAATGTAGTACAAAAAAAGAAAC
Organism: Danio kyathit; assembly: GCA_903798195.1. NCBI lineage: Eukaryota > Metazoa > Chordata > Actinopteri > Cypriniformes > Danionidae > Danio > Danio kyathit. Next base: position 905,692 of record CAIGQS010000007.1, read on the forward strand.
AATAATCAAATATTCATACGCATGTGCGTGTGTAACTGAGCACATGCAGTAAAGTAATACAGACAAAATTCTGCAGATTTATTATGCCGTTCACTATGGGCTACTTTAACAATCTAGGCTCAAAAGACTGGCTTGAGGAGCATCCTGGCTATGACATATTTAAAAGATACATAATTAATTCAAAACCTGTGTGCATGGACATGGAGATATTGTTTTATACTATTCTGCTGATATGGTATGAGTTTGACTAACCAGTTATATTGCTAGAAATGGTCCACTGGGCAAAAAAAAAATTTAATAGATAATTATCTTTCAAGGAAGTCTAGCTTGATAAATTGTCACCCTGCCTGCCTTTAAAAATCACAGCTAAAGTTTTGTCTTTGAGTTTTATGTTTGCTTTGCTGTTATACCTAATATCATTCTACATAATCAACATTGTGGAAAAATAACAGTCATTTAATACGTATGTATTACGCAGTTAATGACGTTATGTAAGAATCTAATTGTTGCTGTCCTGAGATTGTATGTAGAGCGGTCTACAAACTTATGGCAAGTGTTGAAGCTGGCCTCTGCTGATGAAACTGCAAACTATCTACAGTAAACTTTCTTTTAATTGAATTTCTGACTCCTGCTCTTCTTCATCTGATAGACTGGTCATTTTTGGGTTAAAACTGTTGTTCCCCTACAAAGTGTATTTATGCATGCACACTATAATCTGCTGTTTTACTACACTGAACTCCATATAAAGACATAAACTTTTTTTGTACAGGCCTATCTAAAGGGTTAATGCTGCCAACTGATGATCAACAGTAAAAATGACACATTTTACCTTTTCCCAACACGGAAAACACCAACAATCTAGAATGGATAATTATTTGGTGTCATGGGTGGCTTTGTGGTTAAAAACGTGGTTATAATGAAAGTCAATGGGTCAAAGAAAGCCAAGAACATAATGAAAGGGTATAGGGCTGCACAATTAATCGTATTATTATCATGATAACGATATTTGTGGCCCACGATCAATAATTAAATATCATCACGATTTTACAGTATAAACACCAAGCCGTTATTTTAATAGTGGAGTGGAGGTTACGAACTGTAGCACAACAAGCATTAGGTGACTGCGTCTAGATTACACGTGTTTATTTTTTTTGAGGAATGTAATGTTGATCAGGTAGTCTTTGCTCCTGTTCAGTCCAAACTTCCCAAGGTAACACAACAAACCTCATTAACCCTCTTAAAAGCCATCACAAAGTGGCTGTCATCAGTGGGTTAATGAGCTCAGGAGCTTTCTGCTTTGCATTTTTCTATGCATTACTAAACCAGACAACATTTGTTTCGTAAGTTAACCAAATATTCGCTGAGATTCAGCAGTTTTTTTTCTGACGCGTTTGCCAGTCATGTAGACAGAGGACACTATCCAATTGTTTCAGTGTAAAAAAAAAAAAAAAGAAGAAGAAGAAGAAAAAGGTCATTGTGGCCCTGTTCACGCGGGTATTCAGGTTAGTTTTCATCAATCTGATGCAACTTTTATCATTTACAAGAAAAGAAAATGCAATTAAAAGTTTCAGATCAATTACCCAATTTATAAAAATTATAAATTATTTTATGCATTAAATAATGAAATAGATCACTAATTTCCTTTATTTTCCGATTAGACCATGCACTTTATTCTGTTTTAATAGGTATATATGCTTTTTTAAATAACATTCATTTAACAAATATTTTAGCAGATTGAAAGCAGTTAAACTATCTTGTTTTTTGATTAAAAAATGTATGTAAAAGATCAGGATTTGATAGTGCGCCAAAAACACAAGCATCCAACACATGCATCGCTCTCATGCCACGTTTTCAAGGATAAATTCACGTCTGAGTGCTGCTTTGAAAAGAATAAAATTATTAAAAAGCACATTAAAGACTACACACATAAAATAAAACATTCACAAAGGTGTATCTTATGGAAAAACACTAATTGACGGGCGCTGCTTTTGGTTTTAGAAGAATCAAGCAGGTTTAAAAAAATCTAATCTGCAGAAGAGAAATGAAAAAAATTTTGCAAAAGGAAAAGATTAAACATTTCGGGACTGTTAAAAGAACATTCTACTTCATATATTCAGTCGACTCCAATACAACAGCTAAGATTATGAATGACGGAGTGTAAAGCCGTCTCTCCTGCGTGCTTCAGCAGCGCGTCCCGCTGTTTATGAATGAGGAGGCGGAGAGAACAGTTTCACCTCAAGATATTGAAATAAAAACTAACACCGAACTGCTCAGCACGCTCAAAAAGTTTAACTAAAATGCACAACTGTTGTTAGTTGCACCCGCGGGAAGCACAATGAACCGAACACGCCATTCTTTTAATTCAATATTCGTACAGTATGTGAACCAACCGAAGATGCTTTGTCATGTTGGTCGCAACACTCTGCTTTATAACTTATTCGTTTATTACAATATTTACACTTGGCTTTGCCATCGTTCTTTACCACATGTAGCCACTCATTTGAGCACATCTTGCGGTTCATCTCTAAACCAATGTTTAGATAATTATTGAAGGTGCTCTCCAGCGGCGAAGTTCCTGGCAGAGTAGCAGGTGAAAAAATGTGCATGCAGAAATTGGACAAGACGAATCAAAATTTAGGTTATACAAGTATTGGATTCTTGGTATCTAACCACCGCCCAGTTTTATTACAAGTTGTGTTTTTTTTATATTTGTGACTGTGAAATTTATTAAGAATATATATATATATATATATATATATATATATATATATATACATACATACATACATACATAACCACACACAAAGGAATTATTCATCGTGATTAACATTTTGAGCAAAATAATCGCGATTATCATTTTTTCTGTTATAATGCAGCCCTAATTCTTCTTATTAAAATATATCTGAATGAGGATCAAATGACTGAGTTGGTCTCTGAGAATGAAAATTAACCTGTTTGTTCCTGCAGATCTTCCCGTTTGACTGAATGTTTCTTCAATCTTCACATCTTCACTCTCCTCTTTAATAAACGCCATCTTTATAACAGTGTGGAGATCAGTCGCTTCAGCAGGAGTTTTTCTCTGTGTTTGGACACTTTATCCTATTTAAAATGAACAAAACAATATAAATGTTCAGTTAAAATAAATAAAACAATGAACAGAAACAAAATAACTTCTCTTCAACACTTGCTTCAACAGTTTCTTTATATGAGAGTCATTAACAAAAAGAAATCAGGTAAAAGAGTAAGTCTGAGCAAGAAACAATAGCCACAAATGAGCTGATTAAAACTAGTAACGTTACTCCATTTCTTATATATAGTGATGAATACTTAGAATGGACTGACATTATGCTATTTAATAAATTAAACCTTCATTAAAACACTTATTACACACATTTCTGTTCCTTTATTTAAACAATAGCCCTCATTACTGTGAGTAAAATAGTACTTAGTTGTATAAAGGGATAAAATAATATTGTCAACAGCAGGTACATCATTTAGCATCAGATGAAAACCCTGAAACTTTAATCAATCGGCTTATATTCATGTAAAAGCTTTAAAACAAACCTTTCTCCAGTTGAATCGCAGCGCGGGGGCGGCGCAGCCTTATGACGTCACGCACTACGGCAAAATAAAAGTCTTCTTTTACCTGGCGTTTTATTGGCGGTTCGTATTCTTGAATGGAGCATTACCGCCACCTACTGTGGGTTATGGATCAGAGACTCGTTTATTTACCTCTAGACTCTTCAAAAACCCGAGCCTTCGATTTTGCTGCATGTTCAGCTCCTCCATCTACAGCTCAGGTCCTTCACAACCGAGACAGAGAGAAAGATAGTAGTAGAGAGAGGAAAGCATAATCAGGGCCGCTGCTGGCCAAAATGGTGCCCTAAGCAGAATTTTACAGTGGTGCCCCCACCGAGAAAAAAACAAACACGTACACAAAAATATGCATTGAAACATGTATTTATTTATGTGTATTTATATATATATATATATATATATATATATATATATATATATATATATATATATATATATATATATATATATATATATATATAATGCTTTACATAAAAAATAAACAGACATGTCTTCTGCAGGAGCTTTCCTTATTTTCAACCATTTACAAAAGGTCATTAACAAAACAAAAATTATACTTAAACATTAAATAAAATCTTTACATTATAAGATAATGCTTTACATAAAAAATAAACAGACACGTCTTCTGCAGGAGCTTTCCTAATTTCAAATATTTACAAAGGGACAGCCCTGCTTTTTCTGGCAGCAAAGTCATCAATTAGCTCATCATATGATAATGTCTTTGCCAATTCAGAGTTGATGCTTATTATCGCCAATCCACTCAAGCGCTCTTGTGCCATAGAGGAGCGCAAGTATGTTTTGATGAGCTTCATCTTAGAAAAACTTTGCTCAGCAGAGGCAACGCTCACGGGAAGTGTTACAGCGATGCGCAGAGCAATCCAAAGGTTTGGGTACAACTCTTGCAAGTTGTTGTCATGAAGAAATGATAGCATCTCCAGAGCGTGGTGGCAACTTTGGGAGGTTTATGATTTCTTGAGCCAGCTCTTGACCATGAATATCAGAACCTTCTTCCCCCAGTGTCAGAGTTTTCTCTAACACAGTGCAGTGTGTCTGTAATGTCTCTAACTTGGCTGAAATCAAGGAGCACTCCAAATCTTGCTTTGACCTGAGTGAAAATTTCAAATCTCTCTTGAAGTGACGCCAAAGCAGAGTCAACGATTTAGACTGCAGCATCTTAATCACCTGGTTAATATTTGTTAGGATGTCAAACCATACAATTGTGCATATCAAAAACCTGAATGAAGCCACTTCTTCTGCCAGGGCCTGCGCCTCTACTTTGGCAACGGGATCATTCATGGTTTGCCGTACTTCAATGAGAGCATCTCTGATCTCCTTCACTTGGTATCTGACAGCTGTAATGCTTTGCAGCCTGCTTTCCCACCTTACATCACTCCAGGACTTTAATGTGAGATGGACATGCTTTAACAAGATGCTCCATCGCTGTGTAGATCCTGAAAAATATGTAAAGAGTTTCTGCACATAACCAAAGTATCCAACAGCATCCTTTGATGCCTTTGCTGCGTCTGCTATCACAAGATTCATTGAATGTGCTCCGCAAGGTACAAACAAAGCTCTTGGATTTTTCTTTAATATCCTGGCTTGCACACCTTGACTTTTCCCTTTCATATTAGCACCATTGTCGTAGGCCTGTCCCCTGCAATTTTCAAAAGGAATCTGAAGTTCCCGAAGCCTGTCAAATATCACATTTGACAGATTTAATCCAGTGGTTTCCAAGACATCCATATAGCCTAAAAAGTATTCATCAATCTCTGGCTTATGTTCTAAAGTCACAGAACGCAATACTACTGACATTTGTTCTTTGTGACTTGCATCTGGTGTGCAGTCAAGAATAATAGAGTAGTATTTTGCCAGATTAATATTGGACACAATGGTTTTCAGTATTTTGTTGCTTATGAGCTCTATCAGCTCATTTTGGGTTTGCTGTCCAAGATAATGTGTGCGTGTGCTTTTGTCCTTGATTCTTGACAAATGAGTTTCCATCACAGGATCAAATAGTGCAAGAAGCTCGACCTCCTTGAGAAAATTCCCATTGTTTGAATCATAAAGATGTTCTGAAGAGCCCCTAAAAGCAAGATTTCGTGATGCCAAAGATATTGTGATGCTGACTAATCGTGTGAGGACATCTCACCATCTTTTCCTCTCTGCCTCTAAAAAAGTCAGTTCTTGATGATCTATTGTCTTCTTATTCTTTAAGCGGTTCTCAAGTTCCCTCCATTTCAGCATGGATTGTGTGTGGTCTATGCTATTGTCGTGACTCCTGAGAGTCTTGCTGAGGTTGGACCAGTCACTGAAACCCTCCCTTGACAGATTTGTGTCTTTTAAACTGAAGAGTTTACAGGCAAAGCAAAAAACACAGTTTTTGTTCTTTGAATACATGAGCCAGCTTCTTAAAAACTTTTCTCCAATTGAGAGTACACGGTGAAATTGCATATGATTAAATCCTCGTCCATCTTTGTCTTTTGGGAAAGAAAAATCTGAATCTACTTTATATGGTCCTCTCTGTACAATTTCAAGTCTATCCAAGTCTGTGAGGTGAGATTAACAACTCATGAGTTCATGTTAGTCTAGAAGTACTTGAGACTGAATTAATGTGTACAGACAACTCAGTAAGTGCAGGTGCATACCATCACTAAGATGTAGATGAATTGAAGTCATTAAAATTCACCAAGAACTTTATTTAGCTTATTTTTTTCCAAATACAACAATCAGGTGAATCAACTGAATGATCAGATCAGATCATTTAAATGTTACATGCGGTTGAAAATTAACAAACTCAAAACAACATTTTTTTTTTTCAAATGTTCAACAGATCACCAATAATCAAAATATTATATAAATCAAAGACCGAATTAACTAAAAAATTCAATCAAATAAAAAAAATGTTCACACAACAGCAATGCAAACATACAACCTTGGGAATTGTGAAACACAAAAACTGCCTTGTTCACATTCAGCGTAATTCAGATAAAAACTCACTTTTTGAAAATATCAAGCAGGGCATTGCTCTCTTTCAACTGCTTTATTATCTCCATATTAGACTGAGCAAGACAACGTGTGAGACAGAGATTTGCAAACTTCTGAACACTTTCTCCCTTCTTGAAGGTTGCCCTTAAAGATCTGAATTCAGTAGGGTTTGCTGTTGCCAACTCAGCAATAGGGGCTTGCATGACTATAGTATTTCTATCAATCTTAACTTTGTTGTATGCTTCAGCTTTACTTGAACCATTCCTAACCAGTTGCAAAACTTTGTTGTAACGATTGATGGAGTCTTCAGGGGTTCTCACTGCAGAAAGAAAAAAAAAAAACCCATAAAATTATATATTATAAACTTTGGTCTAAAACATACTTTTTTGAGGGGGGTTTAACTTAGAATAAAAACATGAAACTTAAATATTAAACCAAAATATCAACTAGCATGAGCAGCAAATCTACAGATTTTTGAATGATTGTCTGACATTTAAGACTAAAGTAATGCTGCTGAAAAAGCTTTATAACCCAGAGGAAAGTAAAATTTTACAATACTTACAGTACATACAACACAGTCCTTTCCAAAGAAAAAAAGTAATTTTCTGTTGTCATTTTTTTTCACACTGTCTGTTTTAACTGTATTTTTGATCAAATATATGCAGTCTTTATAAACAGAAAACCTTGTTTTTAAGAACAAAAATATTACTAACCCCAAACTTGAGATTTGAACTACGCCCTAGACATACTGACTAGATATCAAATAGAATAATTAGACAAACTTTATACGTGTATTCATTCATTCTAGTCAAGTTTGACGACTAGTCTTTTTTTGGCTTATATTTTAGATATCTAGAAGATTTTAATCTACACCTCAAATTCAGCCTTTTTCAGGCAAGAAAATCTGTTTGTACAACTATTATACAAATTTTAAACAAAATTGCTTGCAAAATCTAACCTGCAAATGGGGATGATTTATATTAATAATTAAGTTATTTGTTAGAAGTAGTACTTTAAATCACATAAGGGCAGAATTTTAGAATTTCTGAGTTAGAATTTCTGTATAAGTATACATTTAAATTTGGATAAACATACCTCATTTGAAATCGATCATCTTTGTCTTGGATTACTTCTTGCTCTTTGACTTTTTACCCTTTTTCTTCTTCTTTGCTGCAGGTTCAGAATCTGATGAGTCTGTCGATTCGGATGAATCTGAAGATGTATCAGTGGACTGATTCTCCTGTGATGTAGCAATAGTGGATGATGATGCAGTTGGGGCAGGTGAATTAACAGTTTCACACCTCATATTAAGGGCTATGACAGAGAACGAAAACAATGTATTGAGAACAGAAAACTACAAGTCAATTAATAATTTAATCACACTTAATGTAGTGATACTTTGAAAAGGCATATTTCTTAATTTATATTCTTTTTATAATATACACTCAAAATATATATTTTTTACTTGTTCAAACTATTTAATTAAAATGAGCTGAATCAACACAAGTCTTGATATTTCATTGGGACAACTTAATTTTTTTTAAGTTCAATCCGCATAAATTTGTTAAAAGTGTTAACTTAATTGATTTGTGTTGGGACAACAAGAATGAATTGTGTGGAACCCTGCATTTTTTACAGTGTATGCCAAATACGTTAGCATGATGTCAACAACCATTCATATGATAAGGTATATAAAATAGTGTTACTTTAATGAAAAAACATGAAAGAATGAAAGAACACAAAAATGAAAGAAACACAAATCTACCATCCTCCAGTCTTGAACGGAGATAATTCCTGTCGTCCATCAGGAAGTCAACTTTCTCTTGCAAATGAAGTATCTTCTCCTTTTGAATTTCAATGTTTTTTTTTTTTTGGCTTGTTCAAGAGATAATTGTGCAGTGGGTGCTCCTTTTAGAAAAGAAACCAGTTATATAAATTTGTTCGAATGAATGAATGAATGACTACATATTGTCTAACATTAACTAGGCATAATTAAAAAAAAAAAAACAGAGATAGTTCACCAAACAATGAAAATTTCCCATTAACTTACTCACCCACAGGTCATCCAAGATGTAGGAAGCCTTTGGTCACACTTTATTTTGATGGTACGTTTGTTGAATTTAAGTTACATTACATCTACATGCCAACTAATTTTCATTACATTATAAGTAGTCTAATGAAGATTATAGACTGTTAGGGTTGGGGTTAGGGTTAGTGTAAGTTGACATGTACTTGCAAAGTTTCTTATAGTCAGTTAAATGTCTGATGAAGAAGCAGTATCAACAGATATTAAGCAGACAGTCTACTAACACTCAAATGGACCATCAAATAAAGTGTTAATAAAAAATAAAGCAAATCTGAAAGAAGATTTTTAGTTGAATCCGTAGTGATTCATATAATGCCACCGAACAGGGATTTTTTTTTTTTTCAGATTAAAAATAAGCACATACAAACTAGTACAAATCAATAGCTTTGGTTATAATATTGATGTAATGAAGTCTTGTTAAGCAAAATTAGCAGTCCGTGTAAGAAATGTAACATTACAATATTATTAGTTATCCCTATTGAATGACGTGTATGAATTACCACGTACTGCAGATTCAGCAAAATCTTCTTTAATGTTCAACTGAAAAAAGAGAAAAACTCACTGCAGGTGAGTAAATTAACCAGAAATTTTCATTTTTGGGTGAACTATCATTTTAAGTCAACATGTTAAAAGACAAACTCACATCTAGTGTAAAACAAAAAGTACCAACAAATAAAAAATGTAAATTTAACTATTATATTTGTATGATTTTTTCTGCAATATTCAAAGTAATATTTAGAAAAGACTACCAACAAACCTGCCGTATCCCTGGTTGGCTGTACAGCAGGCTGAAGAACTGCAGAATTAAAAAAAAAAACAAAGTATATATGTAATATGAAATATCATAAAAGTTTTTGCTATGAGTGAATTTAACTTTTTTCTTTTTTTGCTAATTACAAAAATACTTTGGTTTCTGTGATTTTGTCTAAAATAAGTTGTAATCACTTTCTTCCGTCCTGACAATGATTGTTTTTTCATAAATAAATATGATGAGCAATAAATTACAAACTGTTTATTTGTATACATTTAAAATGTATTATTAATATAGGGCTGGCAGTTCACATGAGTACTAGGGTACTCTTTACTGTCTGTGGATAACCATGCCATTCAGCCACCCTGAAAACCTTGTAAAGATAATGGTTAATGGTTCAAATCTTATTTTACAGCAATGACATTAATTTCTATATAGTTAAAAAATGTAAACAGAATAAATAAGCATTTAATAAACTTATTTTGTTCAGCTACAGTAGGCAGTAGGTTTATTTAACATAGTAAGAAATATTAAAGAAAATGAATTAAGTGTATACGTAAAACACTGCAAAAATCTGTCTTATTAAAGGTTAACTGATTATTGGCTATTTAAAGATCCAAAAGGAATTAATTTAAGTGTGGTAAGTGATTAACATTATAAAATGAACCATTCAAGTCATTTAGGGTGCTTTCACACTTCACAGCAAAATCCTCAGAGTAAAATTTACTCAGTTCAGAGAACATTTGGTCCCTCTCTAAATTGAGTAAAATTTACTCAGCAGCAGAGTTAAAGATAATGAGACAATGATGGGGTTAATTAAGTGATGATTGAGCACTGATGATGAACACCTGCTGTTAACAAGCAGAAACAGAAGAGAAGCAGCAGCAGCTTTGCTCATTGATTACCTGATTGACTTTATTTCTGTCAGATGTTCACAAAAGTCCATATGAGATTTATTGAGAATTAACTGTTTTAGGTATTTACATTTTACAAAAAAAAAAAATTTTTTTTTTCCCCCGAGGCCACCATCATGGAGAAAAGTGGTAGATTTACTTGGGCTCTTTGAGTTTTAATCTTGATTTTTCTTAGCTTGCTATGACAAGTATAAAGCGAGCAATTATGATCAGATTGACTGATCTTGTATTGATTTTTACTCTTGATAAAGTGTAACAGTATAAGAGGTTATGTTTGACTTTGTAAATCATGTATAAATGATGGTTTATCATGTAAGATACAAAATTGAGTGTTTTTCAAGTGACTGGACCTCAGCTGTGGTTTTATACATTTTTAAGACACATTGAGCATCTGAATCACTTTAGAGACACAAACATCAATAATCAGCGTCTCTATCTCAACAGTGGTTAGAGACTTTGTATTTTTTTGGCTGCAGTGTCTGCTAACATTCATCCATAGTTCCCAGCATGCACTGTAGAAAAAAAAAAACTCACCATAGTTGAGAAGCATACGCTGATTCATTATGTCTGTGTGTTTTGAGTGTTTCAGATGTTCAATGTGTTTTATGATCTGATAAAAGTATTGTTCTATTTTCTTGATACAGTGCTACTTTTGTGATAAAACACTATTCAGACTTAATAGGTCAAAACCAATTTTACTGATTTGACCAGTGACTAAATCACCACACAATCAATTATCCAGAGCACAATTGCTCTCTTTATTCAATATTTGCCACAATACACTATCTGGCAAACAAAGAGAAACCAGCATTAGAAATCGAGTCAGAGCCCAAATAAAGCAACTACTGTTCTCCTCAATGGTGACAGCTTAAAACACAAAAAGTGGTGTTTTTTATTGTTATTGTAAAAAATGACTTAGTTCTTAATAAGATCACTATATGGATTTTTGTAGAGTGTGGCAGAAGTAAGGCCAAACAGGTTGTTAATAAGTAAAGCTGCTGTTTGTGGAGTTGCTTAATGATCCTCTGCTGAGATTTTGAGAGATTTGATGTGTTTTATTTCAGTTTATTTCATATACGACTGTGACTGAAGTCAGTTGTAGTTTTATGTTTCTCTTCTCTGTTTCTGCTTGTTAACAGCAGGTGTTCATCATCAGTGCTCAATCATCACTTAATTAACCCCTTTATCGTCTCATTATCTTTAACTCTGCTGCTGAGTAAATTTTACTCAATTTAGAGAGGGACCAAATGTTCTCTGAACTGAGTAAATTTTACTCTGAGGATTTTGCTGTGAAGCCGCTTGTCTGTGGCAGCTGACCCCCTATTGCCTGCCAATGTGCGCCCCCCATCTCCACCACCTCAGCCAGGCCCAGTTCACCAGTACCACTTGCCCAGTAGCACTGTGGGCCAGGCTAAACTAAAAAGGAAAAGGACAATTTTGTCAGCTCCATCAATTTTGCAACCAGCTCAGATCCAGCAAGCACAACGGCAACTTTTTCCTGCTCCACCACCAGGGACTCAACTGGTCATGCTGATGCCAGTGGCCCCACAGGGGTCCCTGCTGGTTTCTGCTCCACCCGCTCTTGGGTTTGGCCTCCCTTCTGCCCCTCCTGCCATTCCATCCGCCCCTGGTACTGCTGCCGCTCCTGTTCGTAAACTGACCCGCAAAGTCCAGCATAATACATGTAAGAAATGTGGGCAGTTTAGAACAGCGGAGACTGGACACAGCCAGTACAAGGGCATTATATACTGCCCCTCTGTAGAGGCATTGCCGAAAGAGCAGTGGTTGGAAAAAATTAAAAAAGGAGAAAAATAATAAAAATGTTCCACAAGACCTGGACACTTCCTCAAGTGTTGATTTTTAACTGACATTTTAATTTTTTTCAGGGGTCTTTTGTTTTACTTGTAGTTTTTTTTTTACTTTAAATTATAATAAAAAATGTACATTTGTAATTTATTTATTTTTATCATTTATTTTAGAATTTAAGTTGTCTTTGCTTCTTTGGTTATTCTGGTTATTTATTTTTGTTACATTTATTTGCACATTTTGTATTATTTTTATTTATTCCAAGAAACATATATTTATGTAGATTGCTGTATTTATGTGTGTAGTTTTTCCTCTTCTTTTGTACTTCTTTGCACTTCTGTTGAGCTATTACATTGTAAATGTAAATAATCAGCTATGACAAATTTTAAATAAATGTTTGGTCATTTTAACTGTTTCTCTGCTTGTATTTATTTGAGTTGGTTGTGTTTTGCTGTAGTATAATTCAAGTAAAATACTTGGAGCAGAAATGTACTTAAATACAAATATTTTAAAAGCTAATAAAATACGTATAAAAACGTAGTAAATAGCATCAATCAAATATTAATAATACAGAGTAACTTTTTTACCTGTAAATAAATTATTAAAAACTAAATAAAAAAATACAAACTATAATTAAAGTTTAAAATTTATAATATACACAAGTGTTGTTGCTAAAAATGGCCATAAAAGCAAACATTTTCCTCTTTCCCCCCTTATTCTTCTTTTTTTCTTCTCTTTTTTTCCCTTTTTTCTCTTTTTTTTCTCTTTTTCTTCTTTTTTTTTCCTCTCCTCCCTTTCTTCCCCCTTCTTCCCTCTCTTCCCCCTCCGTAACAGACTATTGTTCCCCAGCTTTGGCGCAATCGGTTAGTGTGTTCGGCTGTTAACCGAAAGGTTGGTGGTTCGAGCCCACCCAGGGACGAAGTAAACTTTTCGCCGCCTTGCAACGGCTAACACACGCACTGGGCGTAGATCCTAGGCCTCATCCACTGTATAGCGTTACAAGATGACATCAGGATTTAGCAGAAGATTGTTGTCCGCTGGATATATTGGCCAATTTTTTTATTCCGGTTGGTTTAAAAACACTATCAAACTTTACACAGATAATGAAGGTATTGCTGGAAACAGGGACTAGCCTTGAAAGAGCTTCTACAGCAGCCCGGCTAGCTCAGTCGGTAGAGCATGAGACTCTTAGGCCCAATCCCAATTCTATTTTTGTACCCCTACCCCTTCCCCTTGGCCCTTACAACCGAGGGTTAAGGGGAAGGGCTTCAAAACTTACCCCTAAGAATTGGGACAGTACTTCAACACCTGCACACGTCATCATATGTCATCACGATCTATTGCTTCATATGAGATCAGACGATCGCGACTACTTTAGTTATTCCAGTTGTGTTATTTTGTGGTGTTTATCTTCAGGAAATCACTGAAGGCATATATTATGTTATCATAACGATCTAATGTGGCAATAAGATCGTAACTGTACTCTGTATTTACACAGTGGCCATAGTCATCTATGTAAACACACTAAAACAACATTAACATTATAGCAGACACTGTAAAAAGCTCATTTTCAGCCACTAGACTGCTCTGACAGGGTATTCGAGTGTTATCGAGTGACAGAATGTTGTAGGACTGCTGTACAGGAGTTATGATTAGGGATTATAGATCGCGAAATTTAGCGTTTTTTTTTTTTTGCGTTTTTTTTAAAAAGCATGACGGTAAAACATGAACGCGGTTATGAATATAATAAAACATATGTTTGTTTGTCGTAAAAATTCGTAATAATGACAAAAAATACTCATTTGTGGATCTCCTTACTTCCGGGTGCAGTGAAACTGCCGTTGTGGCAGGTGTATTCTGGGAAATATTCTTACCCCTCCGTTTTAAGTGTGCTCCTGAAAAATCTTCGTTCGAAGGGGTGTATACCCCTTGCCCTTAGCCCTACGCCTTCAAGCTAAAGAGAATTGGGACACCCCTACCCCTTGGCGGGCACGCGCAAAACGAGGGGTAGGGGTAAGGGCTAAGGGGTAGAATTGGGATTGGGCCTTAATCTCAGGGTCGTGGGTTCGAGCCCCACATTGGGCGTTACTATTACCTTTCCCTCTCTGTTTCCAGCATCTTTCAGTTGGCTCTTCGTTTATATTTATTCAGCAGACCCTTTGAGACAAACTTCAGCGTTTCTACCTCTGTAGGATAACTTTCTGCAAGTCTCTGTGGCGCAATCGGTTAGCGCGTTCGGCTGTTAACCGAAAGATTGGTGGTTCGAGCCCACCCAGGGACGAAATAAGCTTGCAACGGCAGACACGTGCACTGGGCGTAGATCCTAGGCCTCATCCACTGTATAGCGTTACAAGATGACATTGGGTTTAGCAGAAGATTGTTGTCCGCTGCATGTATTGGCCAATTTTTTTATTCCGGTTGGCTTAAAAACACTATCAAACTTTACACAGATAATGAAGGTATTGCTGGAAACAGGGACTAGTCTTCAAAGAGCTTCTACAGCAGCCCGGCTAGCTCACTCGGTAGAGCATGAAACTCTTAATCTCAGGGTCGTGGGTTCGAGCCCACGTTGGGCGTTACTATTACCTTTCCCTCTCTCTCTCCAGGAGCTTTCAGTTGGCTCTTCATTTGTATTCATTCAGCAGACCCTTTGGGACAAACTTCAGCGTTTCTACCTCTGTAGGATAACTTTCTGCAAGTCTCTGTGGCGCAATCGGTTAGCGCGTTCGGCTGTTAACCGAAAGGTTGGTGGTTCGAGCCCACCCAGGGACGAAATAAACTTTTCGCCGCCTTGCAACGGCTAACACACGCACTGGGCGTAGATCCTAGGCGTCGTCCTCTGTATAGCGTTACAAGATGACATCAGGATTTAGCAGAAGATTGTTGTCCGCTACATATATTGGCCAATTTTTTTATTCCGGTTGGCTTAAAAACACTATCAAACTTTACACAGATAATGAAGGTATTGCTGGAAACAGGGACTAGTCTTCAAAGAGCATCTACAGCAGCCTGGCTAGCTCACTCGGTAGAGCATGAAACTCTTAATCTCAGGGTCGTGGGTTCGAGCCCACGTTGGGCGTTACTATTACCTTTCCCTCTCTGTTTCCAGCATCTTTTAGTTGGCTCTTCATTTGTATTCATTCAGCAGACCCTTTGAGACAAACTTAAGCGTTTCTACCTCTGTAGGATAACTTTCTGCAAGTCTCTGTGGCGCAATCGATTAGCGCGTTCGGCTGTTAACCAAAAGGTTGTTGGTTCTAGCCCACCCAGGGACGAAATAAGCTTGCAACGGCAGACACGCGCACTGGGCGTAGATCCTAGGCCTCATCCTCTGTATAGCGTTACAAGTTGACATTGGGATTTAGCAGAAGATTGTTGTCCGCTGCATGTATTGGCCAATTATTTTATTCCGGTTGGCTTAAAAACACTATCAAACTTTACACAGGTAATGAAGGTATTGCTGTAAACAGGGGCTAGCCTTGAAAGAATTTCTACAGCAGCCCGGCTAGCTCAGTCGGTAGAGCATGAGACTCTTAATCTCAGGGTCGTGGGTTCGAGCCCCACGTTGGGCGTTACTATTACCTTTCCCTCTCTGTTTCCAGCATCTTTCAGTTGGCTCTTCGTTTGTATTCATTCAGCAGACCCTTTGAGACAAACTTCAGCGTTTCTACCTCTGTAGGATAATTTTCGGCACGTCTCTGTGGCACAATCGGTTAGCGCGTTCGGCTGTTAACCGAAAGGTTGGTGGTTCGAGCCCACCCAGGGACGAAATAAGCTTGCAACGGCAGACACGTGCACTGGCGTAGATCCTAGGCCTCATCCACTGTATAGTGTTACAAGATGACATTGGGATTTAGCAGAAGATTGTTGTCCGCTGCATGTATTGGCCAATTATTTTATTCCGGTTGGCTTAAAAACACTATCAAACTTTACACAGATAATGAAGGTATTGCTGGAAACAGGGACTAGTCTTTAAAGAACTTCTACAGCAGCCCGGCTAGCTCACTTGGTAGAGCATGAAACTCTTAATCTCAGGGTCGTGGGTTCGAGCCCCACGTTGGGTGTTACTATTACCTTTCCCTCTCTGTTTCCAGCATCTTTCAGTTGGCTCTTCGTTTGTATTCATTCAACAGACCC
>CAIGQS010000007.1:929185-941685 GCA_903798195.1 Danio kyathit
TAATCATCTGCTGATATTTAATGATTTAATCATTTGTTGACTTCAGGTTATTTCATTATAAAGCTGTGACTGAAGTTTCAGTTTTTTTATGTTCTGTTCTTGTTTTTTCCCTCAGTATTCTTCATGTGTTCATCGCTAATCCTCAATTATCATTTAATTAGTCATTTAATTAATTCATTTACTTCAGCTTTGCTCCATGTTTCTTGAACACTCAGTAGTGTGGACACTTGGAAGTGTTCAATTAAAACTGAGGTATTTGCTCTGGGGTTTTAAAGGGTTTAAAGGTGTGAGAGGTAAAAACACAGTGTAAAATGTATTTTAACAGTAATATACTGTTATTTTAACTACGGAAGTAGACTGTAAAAAACAGTAGATTGCTGGCAACCACAGCTGCCAGTAGTTTACCGTTAAATCAAGGAAAAAACAGTATTTTACTGTAAAACCTGAAGCAAATTTCTCTGTGTGTCACCGTTGTGGAGGAGAGTAGAGCCAGTGTTGAGTCAAAGATGAACAATGAGCTGATGATGTTATTCTGCATGTTTCTTTACTAAGACAGTGGCTGTTTAGTTGTGCTGCAGTAAGAATCTCTCTGTGTTAATTCCAGCTTTACATGTTTGTGTGCTGCTGTGAAATTAAGACATTTGGGTTAAAAGGAAATTTCAATTAACTAAAATAAGTTATCATTATAAGTATGCTTCTAAGCATATATAGCACATTACTTTATTAACTCATACAGAAGTTGGCCAATTTGAGGCAGTCGCTTTCAATGAACAAAATTAATTCACTTGAGTATTGTGTATATCAATGTAGTTCATGTATTTTTACAGCAACATACTGTAAAATAACAGTACATTACTGGCAGCTGCAGTTGCCAGCAATGTACTGTTTTTTAACGGGACAATTTTTAACAGTGTATAGTAGCACCAATTTATTGAGCAGGTGTACATTAACAGCTTTATTTATACACAAACTGTCTTCCAAACAGGATCAAACAACTGCGGGGCCTCAGCTTCGTTCCGGTTGCCAGGTGAACTGAGCAAAACCATCCCTGTGCAGGACCAGAGATGGATTGCCCACACCATATTTCACTCTGGCAAGCTGCGGCCAGATTTACAGCTGTGGTATGAGCCCCCTGGTCCAGCTCTTATTTACCACCAGACACCAACACCTGACAGGTTCTTCACCCACCGGTTAATGGTGTGGATGCCCTACCACCTGTGGAAGGTGAGGTTCTCCTGCCCAACTTGTGGCAAGAATCTGACGGGTTATGGTGTCCCCAAGAGGACTCGAAAGGTCCTGGACATTGACAGATACTACCTGATGTGACTGAGACACTCAGGTGCACCGTGTGTTCTCTGAACTATCTGTCAACAAGTCAGACTGTCCGGGAACCAGCTTGACCTGCCACACCAGAAATGTTCCGACTGATCCTGACCCGCAAGTAAGTAAAGCAGAGTAGAAAATGTGGTAGTTATGTAGACCCAACCACTGACCCTCCAATTGAACCTGCAACTAATCACAGCAACAATGCGCATTTCAGGTATGCCTGTGACATCCGTGTCATTAGGTTGCTCCGGGACAGGACATGGGCAACAGTCCGGCTCGACTGGTGAAGCAGCTGAGAGAGAACCATGGGAGGAATGGCTGAAGAGGTTGGCACACTATCTTGGAGAGTGTGCTGACTTTGTTGATCGACCCAGCCTCTTTCCCGTGGCCTGCCAGGAGCCTCCAGAGCCCATCGACATCCCCACCAGTCGTTGGCTACTCTCAGTGTATGGCAGGGACATCTTCTCCAGGCTAGACCACATTAAAGCCAGCATCACATCCATCTTTGGGACTATATTAAAGATGGATTCTACCAAACAGGTAATGCATCACTGACTCTGTGTTAGGCTTGAATGTTTTTTATTACTATATTATTGCCATATTATTATTGTTGTCTGTGATAAAATTCTAACATTAATGCTTTGCTACATTTATAAATTCCAGATCACAAAGAAGCTGGCTGGTCATGGACGGGGGACAGCGCTCTGGGTGACCTCCATTAGTAATGAGATTGGCCAGATTCTGACCAGTGTCCTGACAGTGCAAGAGGGGCCAGGCCTGGACAGAATGGTGGCTGGTGTCATGGAGCGGTACCGCCCAGGCAGCTGTTCCACCCCCAGTGCTGCTCTATGTGGACTGTGGCTGCTGCATAAATGAGGGAGCGACCAGTAAGCTGCAGAATAGGTTTGGAGAATGGGCCAGATCTTCACATAAGGCTGGACATCTGGGCATTTTATGAGGCGGCTGGCTGTGGGCTGCACCACTGATGCCCATCCCCTATACCCCACCTTTATGGGATGCCTGTCCGCCTGTATTTTTGAGTGAGATGCAGGAGATCTCAGCCTGTTGCGGCAGGCTAAAAAAAACAGCTGATGCAGGAGGGTGTGCCATCTATAAGTGATGACATGGTGGACAGAAGCATCACCAAAAAGCATCTCAGCCATTACTGCCGCAGGAGGACGCGTGGCGAGGAAGACACCATATGCCTGATAGAGAGGCTGCTGCAGGAACTCGGAGGAGCAAATGGGAGGGACCTTATGGGTGTGCCCTTAATGGACGAGGTGCGCATGGAGCACATCTGGCGTGTTCAGAAACGTCATGTCAGATGCATCCAGGATGTGCCTGGAATGCCACTCTATACAGAGGTAGGCACCACCACAAAGTCTGGAGTCATCCTGACAAAATATCGGTGCGCTAGAGGGTCCACATCCTTGGAGTCTTTTCACTGCCACCTGAACAGGTTCATTCCAGGTTGGTATCTCACATGTATGAACTTTTAGACAATTTTTAAAATGTAGAAAAGTGTGCATTTATATTATTTAGCTTTTTTCTGCTAGGAACCAGTGCCAATGCACTGAATTTTCAACTTTACCTCCTGGAAGGCCTGAACAGGTGGAACCAGGATCGAGGGACTGCGGCTGTGACCAGCAAGCCAGCATCCCTTCTCACGTACTCTGGGGATATGGCCCACTGTGTCAACACCAATAGCCTGAAGGTGTTTGGTCGGGCTTTTATACCAACATTCAGGCCTCCTGCCCAATACACCGGTATGTCTTACACTTAATTATGTGCATAATACTTTTGGTTTGGGGGTTTTCATTGTTATTTATTTTTATTTTTTATTATTTGCATCACCAAAGCCAACCATGCGGTGAGTGGCAAATACAGAAGTCTAGATATTATTGAATGTCTTTGTAGCATTATTATGGAATGCTTTAAATGTGATAAGTCATATATGTCTGTGTCTTTTTGTTCTCCATTTGTAGGAGAGCTGCTTGGTGTTGACTACCTCCTGAGTCAGACTGGACAGCCCATGGCATTGAACCCAGACTCAGAGGAGACAGAAGAAATGTTGGAGGATGTGGATGAAGGTGGGGAAGAAGATGAGGGCTTCGGGGAGGACGAAATATATGATATAACTGTGCCAAATCTCTCCGATGACCCAAACTTCTCCATCTCCTCCCACTTCCTGCCCTCCACTGAGCCCATTGCCATGACCCCAGCTGCTGTCTCTTCCATCCACCCTGCTGCCACCATCGCCCTGGCAACTACCTCCTCAATCCAGCCTCCACCGACCTGACTGCGACCTCCTCCATCCACCCTCCAGCCTCCACACTCTGGCTGCCACCTCATCCACCTCCTCTGCGGTTTCCACCGGCCCTGGCTGCTGCCTCCACTTGCCTATCCTGCTACTGCCTCCACCCAGTCTGCTGTCTCACCGCTCTGGCTGCGGCCTCCACTGCCTATCCTGCTTCTGCCTCCACCCAGTCTGCTGTCTCCACTGCCCTGGATGCTGCTGCACGCTCCACCCAACCCCCTGCCTCCTCCATCCAGCATGCTTCCTCCTCCCAGCCTGCTGCAATCACCATCTTCTCTGATGCCTCCTCCCAGCCTGTTGCCCACTCCACCCAACCTACTGAACCCTCCACCCAGCCTGATGCCTCTGCCACCCTGGCTGCTGCCTCCATGTTGCAGCAAAGCACTTCAACATCTGAGTATGGGGTATGTAAATATCTTGTAACCTATCTATGTTTACGCATCAACAGCCTATGTTTGTAATATATATATATATATAATATGTATGTATGTGTGTATTATAATTATTATTTTTATTTTTTTTAGGCTGTGGATGGCTCAGGTGTGCCAGGTATGGACAGAGTGGACAGCCTGGCAGAGTATCTTGTGGAGCTGAGGAATCAGCCCTCCCTTGTCCTCACCAACCAGCAGGTAAGAAATATAAACCCACTCTTTGTTCAGTCTTTAACTTGTCATACTTGCTTACCTTTTGCACATTTTTTTTTCTCATTTGGCATGTATTATCTGCTTTTTCTGTTTAGGTGAGCAATATTGTTGCTCTTTGGCAGAACCTGCTGGACTATGACAAGCAGAGGGTGGTGTTTGCAGCCAGGCATCAAGCAAAGCTGGACACCGGGAGGTTCAGGTCTCCAAAGAAGAGGCAGGAGTTTACCCCAGGAGTGGAGAGTATGAAGAGGCATGCCCTGACCACCTCTGCTCCACTTGCACAGTGGCCAGATTGCTGTCGCTTGGTCGAGACCATTTTTGTAAGGCTCTGTGCCATACACAGGACACCCAAAAAGAAGGGGACCGGCACAGTGACAAGATGGGATCTCATCCTGGCAGACTACAGAAAAATCAGGCGCAGCATTCTGGCCAATGCAATAGTGATGAAGCAGACCAACCTTCAACTGGTGGATGTGAGCCACACCACCCTGGTACAGTGGCATAATAAAAAAAGTTAAAAAGCAGGACACAGCAGTTGTAATGCAGGGGCTGCAACTGCCAAGCCGCTTGTCTGTGGCAGCTGACCCCCTATTGCCTGCCAATGTGCGCCCCCATCTCCACCACCTCAGCCAGGCCCAGCTCACCAGTACCACTTGCCCAGTAGCACTGTGGGCCAGGCTAAACTAAAAAGGAAAAGGACAATTTTGTCAGCTCCATCAATTTTGCAACCAGCTCAGATCCAGCAAGCACAACGGCAACTTTTTCCTGCTCCACCACCAGGGACTCAACTGGTCATGCTGATGCCAGTGGCCCCACAGGGGTCCCTGCTGGTTTCTGCTCCACCGGCTCTTGGGTTTGGCCTCCCTTCTGCCCCTCCTGCCATTCCATCCGCCCCTGGTACTGCTGCCGCTCCTGTTCGTAAACTGACCCGCAAAGTCCAGCATAATACATGTAAGAAATGTGGGCAGTTTAGAACAGCGGAGACTGGACACAGCCAGTACAAGGGCATTATATACTGCCTCTCTGTAGAGGCATTGCCGAAGGAGCAGTGGTTGGAAAAAATTAAAAAAGGAGAAAAATAATAAAAATGTTCCACAAGACCTGGACACTTCCTCAAGTGTTAATTTTTAACTGACATTTTAATTTTTTTCAGGGGTCTTTTGTTTTACTTGTAGTTTTTTTTACTTTAAATTATAATAAAAAATGTAAATTTGTAATTTATTTATATTTATCAGTTTATTTTAGAATTTAAGTTGTCTTTGCTTCTTTGGTTATTCTGGTTATTTGTTTTTGTTACATTTATTTGCACATTTTGTATTATTTTTATTTATTCCAAGAAACATATATTTATGTAGATTGCTGTATTTATGTGTGTAGTTTTTCCTCTTCTTTTGTACTTCTTTGCACTTCTGTTGAGCTATTACATTGTAAATGTAAATAATCAGCTATGACAAATTTTAAATAAATGTTTGGTCATTTTAACTGTTTCTCTGCTTGTATTTATTTGAGTTGGTTGTGTTTTGCTGTAGTATAATTCAAGTAAAATACTTGGAGCAGAAATGTACTTAAATACAAATATTTTAAAAGCTAATAAAATACGTATAAAAACGTAGTAAATAGCATCAATCAAATATTAATAATACAGAGTAACTTTTTTACCTGTAAATAAATTATTAAAAACTAAATAAAAAAATACAAACTATAATTAAAGTTTAAAATTTATAATATACACAAGTGTTGTTGCTAAAAATAGCCATAAAAGCAAACATTTTCCTCTTTCCCCCCTTTTTCTTCTTTTTTTCTTCTCTTTTTTTCCCTTTTTTCTCTTTTTTTCTCTTTTTCTTCTTTTTTTTCCTCTCCTCCCTTTCTTCCCCCTTCTTCCCTCTCTTCCCCCTCCATAACAGACTATTGTTCCCCAGCTTTGGCGCAATCGGTTAGCGTGTTCGGTTGTTAATTGAAAGGTTGGTGGTTCGAGCCCACCCAGGGACGAAGTAAACTTTTCGCCGCCTTGCAACGGCTAACACACGCACTGGGCGTAGATCCTAGGCCTCATCCACTGTATAGCGTTACAAGATGACATCAGGATTTAGCAGAAGATTGTTGTCCGCTGGATATATTGGCCAATTTTTTTATTCCGGTTGGTTTAAAAACACTATCAAACTTTACACAGATAATGAAGATATTGCTGGAAACAGGGACTAGCCTTGAAAGAGCTTCTACAGCAGCCCGGCTAGCTCAGTCGGTAGAGCATGAGACTCTTAATCTCAGGGTCGTGGGTTCAAGCCCCATGTTGGGCGTTACTATTACCTTTCCCTCTCTGTTTCCAGCATCTTTCAGTTGGCTCTTCGTTTGTATTCGTTCAGCAGACCCTTTAAGACAAACTTCAGCGTTTCTACCTCTGTAGGATAACTATCCGCACGTCTCTGTGGCGCAATCGGTTAGCGCGTCCGGCTGTTAACCGAAAGGTTGGTGGTTCGAGCCCACCCAGGGACGAAATAAACTTTTCGCCGCCTTGCAACGGCTAACACGCGCACTGGGCGTAGATCCTAGGCCTCGTCCTCTGTATAGCGTTACAAAATGACATCAGGATTTAGCAGAAGATTGTTGTCTGCTGCATATGTTGGCCAATTTTTTTATTCCGGTTGGTTTAAAAACACTATCAAACTTTACACAGATAATGAAGGTATTGCTGGAAACAGGGACTAGCCTTGAAAGAGCTTCTGCAGCAGCCCGGCTAGCTCAGTTGGTAGAGCATGAGACTCTTAATCTCAGGGTTGTGGGTTCGAGCCCC
The DNA here is from genome assembly GCA_903798195.1 of Danio kyathit. Classification (NCBI taxonomy): domain Eukaryota; kingdom Metazoa; phylum Chordata; class Actinopteri; order Cypriniformes; family Danionidae; genus Danio; species Danio kyathit. The sequence goes on from CAIGQS010000007.1 coordinate 936,264, forward strand.
ACGTTGGGCGTTACTATTACCTTTTCCTCTCTCTCTCCAGGAGCTTTCAGTTGGCTCTTCATTTGTATTCATTCAGCAGACCCTTTGGGACAAACTTCAGCGTTTCTACCTCTGTAGGATAACTTTCTGCAAGTCTCTGTGGCGCAATCGGTTAGCGCGTTCAGCTGTTAACCGAAAGGTTGGTGGTTCGAGCCCACCCAGGGACGAAATAAACTTTCGCCGCCTTGCAACGGCAGACACGTGCACTGGGCGTAGATCCTAGGCCTCATCCTCTGTATAGCGTTACAAGATGACATTGGGATTTAGCAGAAGGTTGTTGTCCGCAGCATGTATTGGCCAATTTTTTTATTCCGGTTGGCTTAAAAACACTATCAAACTTTACACAGATAATGAAGGTATTGCTGGAAACAGGGACTAGTCTTCAAAGAGTTTCTACAGCAGCCCGCCTAGCTCACTCGGTAGAGCATGAAACTCTTCATCTCAGGGTCGTGGGTTCGAGCCCACGTTGGGCGTTACTATTACCTTTCCCTCTCTGTTTCCAGCATCTTTCAGTTGGCTCTTCATTTGTATTCATTCAGCAGACCCTTTGAGACAAACTTAAGCGTTTCTACCTCTGTAGGATAACTTTCTGCAAGTCTCTGTGGCGCAATCGATTAGCGCGTTCGGCTGTTAACCGAAAGGTTGTTGGTTCGAGCCCACCCAGGGACGAAATAACTTTTCGCCGCCTTGCAACGGCTAACTCGCGCACTGGGCGTAGATCCTAGGCCTCGTCCTCTGTGTAGCGTTACAAGATGACATCAGGATTTAGCAGAAGATTGTTGTCCGCTGGATATATTGGCCAATTTTTTTATTCCGGTTGGTTTAAAAACACTATCAAACTTTACACAGATAATGAAGGTTTTGCTGGAAACAGGGACTAGCCTTGAACGAGTTTCTGCAGCAGCCCGGCTAGCTCACTCGGTAGAGCATGAGACTCTTAATCACAGTGTCATGGGTTTGAGCCCCACGTTGGGCGTTACCATTACCTTTCCCTCTATCTTTCCAGGAGCTTTAAGTTGGCTGTTCATTTGTATTCATTCAGCAGACCCTTTGAGACAAACTTCAGCATTTCTACCTCTGTAGTCTCTGTGGCGTAATTGGTTAGCGTGTTCGGCTGTTAACCGAAAGGTTGGTGGTTCGAGCCCACCCAGGGACAAAATAAGCTTGCAACGGCAGACACGTGCACTGGGCGTAGATTCTAGGCCTCATCCACTGTATAGTGTTACAAGATCACATCAGGATTTAGCAGAAGGTTGTTGTCCACTGCATGTATTGGCCAATTTTTTTATTCCGGTTGGCTTAAAAACACTATCAAACTTTACACAGATAATAAAGGTATTGCTGGAAACAGGGACTAGCCTTGAAAGAGCTTCTACAGCAGCCCGGCTAGCTCAGTCGGTAGAGCATGAGACTCTTAATCTCAGGGTCGTGGGTTCAAGCCCCACGTTGGGCGTTACTATTACCTTTCCCTCTCTCTTTCCAGGAGCTTTAAGTTGGCTCTTCGTTTGTATTCATTCAGCAGACCCTTTGAGACAAACTTCAGCGTTTCTACCTCTGTAGGACAACTTTCCGCACGTCTCTGTGGCGCAATTGGTTAGCGCGTTCGGCTGTTAACCGAAAGGTTGGTGGTTCGAGCCCACCCAGGGACGAAATAAGCTTGCAACGGCAGACACGTGCACTGGTGTAGATCCTAGGCCTCATCCACTGTATAGCATTACAAGATGACATTGGGATTTAGCAGAAGATTGTTGTCCGCTGCATGTATTGGTCAATTTTTTTATTCCGGTTGGCTTAAAAACACTATCAAACTTTACACAGATAATGAAGGTATTGCTGGAAACAGGGACTAGTCTTCAAAGAGCTTCTACAGCAGGCCGGCTAGCTCACTCGGTAGAGCATGAAACTCTTAATCTCAGGGTCGTCGGTTCGAGCCCACGTTGGGTGTTACTATTACCTTTCCCTCTCTGTTTCCAAAATCTTTCAGTTGGCTCTTCATTTGTATTCATTCAGCAGACCCTTTGAGACAAACTTCAGCGTTTCTACCTCTGTAGGATAACTTTCTGCAAGTCTCTGTGGCGCAATTGGTTAGCGCGTTCGGCTGTTAACCGAAAGGTTGGTGGTTCGAGCCCACCCAGGGACGAAATAAGCTTGCAACGGCTAACACACGCACTGGGCGTAGATCCTAGGCCTCGTCCTCTGTATAGCGTTACCAGATGACATCAGGATTTAGCAGAAGATTGTTGTCTGCTACATATATTGGCCAATTTTTTTATTCCGGTTGGCTTAAAAACACTATCAAACTTTACACAGATAATGAAGGTATTGCTGGAAACAGGGACTAGCCTTGAAAGAGCTTCTACAGCAGCCCAGCTAGCTCAGTCGGTAGAGCATGAGATTCTTAATCTCAGGGTCGTGGGTTCAAGCCCCATGTTGGGCGTTACTATTACCTTTCCCTCTCTGTTTCCAGCATCTTTCAGTTGGCTCTTCGTTTGTATTCATTCAGCAGACCCTTTAAGACAAACTTCAGCATTTCTACCTCTGTAGGATAACTATCCGCACGTCTCTGTGGCGCAATCGGTTAGCGCGTTCGGCTGTTAACCGAAAGGTTGGTGGTTCGAGCCGACCCAGGGACGAAATAAGCTTGCAACGGCGGACACGTGCACTGGGTGTAGATCCTAGGCCTCATCCACTGTATAGCGTTACAAGATGACATTGGGATTTAGCAGAAGATTGTTGTCCGCAGCATGTATTGGCCAATTTTTTTATTCCGGTTGGCTTAAAAACACTATCAAACTTTACACAGATAATGAAGGTATTGCTGGAAACAGGGACTAGTCTTCAAAGAGTTTCTACAGCAGCCCGCCTAGCTCACTCGGTAGAGCATGAAACTCTTCGTCTCAGGGTCGTGGGTTCGAGCCCACGTTGGGCGTTACTATTACCTTTCCCTCTCTGTTTCCAGCATCTTTCAGTTGGCTCTTCATTTGTATTCATTCAGCAGACCCTTTGAGACAAACTTAAGCGTTTCTACCTCTGTAGGATAACTTTCTGCAAGTCTCTGTGGCGCAATCGATTAGCGCGTTCGGCTGTTAACCGAAAGGTTGTTGGTTCGAGCCCACCCAGGGACGAAATAAACTTTTCGCCGCCTTGCAACGGCTAACTCGCGCACTGGGCGTAGATCCTAGGCCTCGTCCTCTGTATAGCGTTACAAGATGACATCAGGATTTAGCAGAAGATTGTTGTCCGCTGGATATATTGGCCAATTTTTTTATTCCGGTTGGTTTAAAAACACTATCAAACTTTACACAGATAATGAAGGTATTGCTGGAAACAGGGACTAGCCTTGAACGAGCTTCTGCAGCAGCCCGGCTAGCTCACTCGGTAGAGCATGAGACTCTTAATCACAGTGTCATGGGTTTGAGCCCCACGTTGGGCGTTACTATTACCTTTCCCTCTCTGTTTCCAGCATCTTTCAATTGGCTCTTCGTTTGTATTCATTCAGCAGACCCTTTGAGACAAACTTCAGCATTTCTACCTCTGTAGGATAACTTTCTGCAAGTCTCTGTGGCGCAATCGGTTAGCGCGTTCGGCTGTTAACCGAAAGGTTGGTGGTTTAAGCCCACCCAGGGACGAAATAAGCTTGCAACGGCAGACACGTGCACTGGTGTAGATCCTAGGCCTCATCCACTGTATAGCGTTACAAGATGACATTGGGATATAGCAGAAGATTGTTGTCCGCTGCATGTATTGGCCAATTTTTTTATTCCGGTTGGCTTAAAAACACTATCAAACTTTACACAGATAATGAAGGTATTGCTGGAAACAGGGACTAGTCTTCAAAGAGCTTCTACAGCAGCCCGGCTAGCTCACTCGGTAGAGCATGGAACTCTTAATCTCAGGGTCGTGGGTTCGAGCCCACGTTGGGCGTTACTATTACCTTTCCCTCTCTGTTTCCAAAATCTTTCAGTTGGCTCTTCATTAGTATTCATTCAGCAGACCCTTTGAGACAAACTTCAGCGTTTCTACCTCTGTAGGATAACTTTCCGCAAGTCTCTGTGGCGCAGTTGGTTAGCGCGTTAGGCTGTTAACCGAAAGGTTGGTGGTTCAAGCCCACCCAGGGACGAAATAAGCTTGCAACGGCAGACACGTGCACTGGTGTAGATCCTAGGCCTCATCCACTGTATAGCATTACAAGACGACATTGGGATTTAGCAGAAGATTGTTGTCCGCTGCATGTATTGGCCAATTTTTTTATTCCGGTTGGCTTAAAAACACTATCAAACTTTACACAGATAATGAAGGTATTGCTGGAAACAGGGACTAGTCTTCAAAGAGCTTCTACAGCAGCCAAGCTAGCTCACTCGGTAGAGCATGAAACTCTTAATCTCAGGGTCGTGGGTTCGAGCCCACGTTGGGCGTTACTATTACCTTTCCCTCTCTGTTTCCAAAATCTTTCAGTTGGCTCTTCATTTGTATTCATTCAGCAGACCCTTTGAGACAAACTTCAGCGTTTCTACCTCTGTAGGATAACTTTCTGCAAGTCTCTGTGGTGCAATTGGTTAGCGTGTTTGGCTGTTAACCGAAAGGTTGGTGGTTTGAGCCCACCCAGGGATGAAATAAACTTTTCGCCGCCTTGCAACGGCTAACACGCGCACTGGGCGTAGATCCTAGGCTTCATCCTCTGTATAGCGTTACAAGATGACATCAGGATTTAGCAGAAGATTGTTGTCCGCTGGATGTATTGGCCAATTTTTTTATTCCGGTTGGTTTAAAAACACTATCAAACTTTACACAGATAATGAAGGTATTGCTGGAAACAGGGACTAGCCTTGAAAGAGCTTCTACAGCAGCCCCACTAGCTCAGTCGGTAGAGCATGAGACTCTAAAGCCTGGTTTATACTTCTGCGTCAAGTGATCGCCGTAACCCACGGTGCAAGCCTCGCGCGTAGCTGAGCATTTATACTTCTGCGCGCTGTTTCTGTTTCTCTGCAATACATTTCCGAAACACTAGCTGGCAGTAGGTGTTTATGTTCCTCTGTGTCGAGTTTCTTCGCTGGTTATTTGTTTTTCCTGAACACTTCCTTAGTGTTTAAGTGGCTCAAACTCGCTCATTTTGAGGCGGGAACCGTCGGACGTGGAACAATTTTAATCATGAGGTAAACACAAAAAAACAGTCTCCATCCTGAGCTCCTTCACGGGACTCCACACTTGTAAACACTCGCTGCATCGGGCGCGCGGCTCTCACCTCCGCCCACACTCGTCAGCGATACCAAGCCGATCAATCACAGAGCTTGTGCTACGCGTACGCGTTACATTTTTTGAGAGGTGCACGTCAACGATGCCTACGGCCACGGCGAGGGGCTATGCGTCCAAGCGTAGGCTGCGC
>CAIGQS010000007.1:946685-1227351 GCA_903798195.1 Danio kyathit
CAATTAATTTGATATATTATTATATTCATTCATTTAGCAGCTCGCTGACTTCTTTGAGCACATCAAGTATGAAAGCCTCTGCAGCTGTACGTTAATAAAGATGGTGGTTGGATTTAGGGTTATGCTGTAGTAGGTATACAGTAGGTGTTAATAACTGTGATGGTTGGGTTTAGGTGTGGATGTTAATAACTGATGGGTACATCGCCATAGTTTGACATGTGGGTCTCCATAACTTCAAGTTACGCCTCTACTACAAGTTATGCCCCCTTCATGTTATGTCCCTGTCTTGCAGTCCGCAGACAGACCCTACTGGGAAATACAGCACTAATTTAAACATTATTAAAAATAAAAATTACAAGAATTCCATTGTTTTCAATTGGGAAAATGTATGTTAATTAATGCATAACGTCCCTCTCAACATTCAAAATAATATAAATATTATAGAAATTTGAATAAATTAGCTAAACAAAACAACAACAGTTGGTACTTTATTGTTGTTCATCCCTTTTTGACCAGCTAAGACCACAAGTTTGATTCCCAAATAAGGAATACCAGACGGTTAAAGCTGTACTAGAGACCACACCATCTAGCAGGGATGATGATTCATTTCAGCTTATCCAAGCAAGTGGAAATTATTCTTAGAAATTATTTTTTTGTTACTAAAGCACTAAACATAAAACAGATTTGAAATTCAATGTTGTTTTTCCACATTAAATGTTTTTTTTTTTTTTTATCTCATACATAGTACACCTAAAATAAATGCTGAAATAATTACCCTATATTCTGCAACCTATTTATCATTACCGCAACCAATGTTCATTAAGTGTTATTTATTTATTTATTTTTAATCGTTTGCTTTTCAATGCATGTGCATAATCTACAAGTTATGTCCTTTCAGGTTAGCCACATCATTTTTAAAATACATCAGGTTTAATCAATATATATATATATATATATATATATATATATATATATATATATATATATATATATATATATATAAAAAAGGGTTGTCAGTTGTGTAGGGTGTTTCGGTAATGAGAAAAACAATTAAAATAAAAAACCCTGTTAATTAAAAAATAAATGTCATTTCAAAATCTCAAGTAACTGTACATGACTGTTAATAATCCCTTTTTAAAAGTCAATGTGAATTCGCTTTTTTAACAGAGTTGATTTTTCAGACTGTTGCGGTAATGAGATTTTTCATTACTTATTTTTGCAATTATGCTCAAAAAGGTACTAAATGATATGTATATATTTTTAAATTAATGTTGACAAATGCTCCAGACTTTGTTTCAAATATCTGCAAAAACTAAAAGTTAATTTAAACATTTTTTTAAAATTCGGTTTGAAAAATTTTAAACTAAGTTTTCGCGAGAATCACCCATTTATCTTCAATTAATGATTCAACAATTCACACATAAAGCATCACGTTTTATTATACTGTAGGTGTATTATTTTTGAAAACCTATTCAGTGACATCATTTTGTGTTTGTAATTGCTTTTACCAGCGGTAAAAAAAAAAAGCGGTAAAAAAAAAAAAATCACCAGCGGTGATTATTATTCTCAGGATGGCTGCCTCGGTGTGGAGCTCTTCAGTGTTTGCAGTATTTCTGTTAGTCTGTCCTGTTTTATGTTTATCAAACACGATCAGTTATACCAGGGACGAGCTGCTAAACATTCGGCAGTGCACACCAACTAATCACCAACTGGATTTTGATTTCTCTGGCGTTTTGCGGAACATTGTCATCGGCGGAGCAGCTGCTTTGTGGAAGAGATACAAGACCCGGAGGCGTGGGAAAAGAGCCGGCGCGCTCGTCAGGGTGAGACAGCGCGGCTTCAGAACGGCGCTGCCTAGCATCCATCTAGCAAATCTCCACTCTCTGCCTAACAAAATGGACAAACTACTTCTGCTCTCATGCAAAAACAAGCACTTTAACAACTCTGCTGCGCTGTGTTTTACAGAAACCTGGCTAAACGAAGCCATTCCGGACAGCGCATTACACTTACCGGACTTTCAGCTGTACAGAGCAGATCGCGATACAGAGTCAACGGGCAAAACACGCGGTGGTGGGACATGCTTTTACATCAACAGAAGGTGGTGTACGGATGTAACTGTGTTAAAGAAGATGTGCTGTCCTGATGTGGAACTGCTTTTCATTAACTGTAAGCCGTTTTATGCACCGCGGAAGTTTTCCTCGTTTATTCTCATCAGTGTTTACATTCCACCGCAAGCACACGTGAGTACTGCATTACAACAGCTGTCTGATCTGATCACAGACACTGAACAACGACACCCGGACTCTGCTTTTATCATTCTTGGTGACTTTAATCAGGCAAAACTCACACATGAGCTGCCTAAATTCAAACAGCACATTACATGCCCCACCAGAGACAATAACATTTCGGACTACTGCTACACCACAAAAAAGGATGCATATCGCTCTGTCGCTAGAGCAGCTCTCCAACCACTGCCTGGTTCATCTTATACCAACTTACAGGCAAAAACTTAAAACTACTAAGCCAGTATTAAGAACTGTTAAGAGATGGACCAATGATCTTACAAGCCTGTTTTGAATGCACTGACTGGAGTGTTTTTGAAGCTGCAGCCACCGACCTAGATGAGCTCACAGAGACTGTAACATCATACATCAGTTTCTGTGAGGAGTTATGCATCCCTACCATGACCTACTTATCATTTAACAATGATAAACCATGGTTTACACCAAACTCAGACAGCTTCGTCATGCAAAAGAGGATGCCTACAGGAGTGGGGACAGGATTTTGTACAATCAGGCCAGGAACACACTGACAAAGGAGATTGGTGTGGCTAAGAAGAGCTATGCCAAAAAGCTGCAAAACCGGTTTTCTGCCAACGACCCTGCATCAGTGTGGGAAGGCCTGAAAGCCATCACGAATTATAAAACACCAGCCCCCAGTATTGATAACAACAGAACATATTCAGCTCGTTTGCAAGATGTTTATTGTAGATTTGACACCTCTGACCAGACACCTCACACCCGCCTGGACCATCTCCCTACACAGCCATTAACACCTCCAGCCATCTCCCTCTCCCCCCCTGCACTTCAGATCAGTGAGGATAATAGGCGTCAGATCCTCAGTAAACAGCCATCAACACCTACAGCCATCTCCCTCTCCACCCCTGCACTTCAGATCAGTGAGGATAATGTGCGTCAGGTCTTCAGTAAACAGAAGAGACGAAAAGCACCAGGTCCAGACGGTATTTCACCAGCCTGTCTGAAAACTTGCGCGGACCAGCTCGCTCCCATCTTCACACAGATCTTCAACAGATCACTGGAACAGCGCAAAGTTCCATCCTGCTTCAAATGCTCCACCATCATCCCAATACCAATGAAATCAAAGATCACAGGACTCAATGACTACAGACCTGTTGCCCTAACATCTGTGGCCATGAAGTCATTCAAAATACTGGTACTAGCTTATCTGAAGGACATCACTGGACCTTTACTGGACCCCCTGCAGTTTGCCTATAGAGCAAACCAGTCTGTGGGTGATGCAGTCAACATGGGACTGCATTATATCCTAGAACATCTGGACAAACCAGGGAACTACGCAAGGATACTGTTTGTGGACTTCAGTTCTGCCTTTAACACCATCGTCCCATCACTGCTCGAGAACAAACTGACCCAGCTGTTTGTCCCTAGCTCTGTCTGTCAATGGATCACCAGCTTTCTGACAGATAGACAACAGCTAGTCAGAATGGGCAAAATCACATCCGACAGCCACACCATCAGCACTGGTTCCCCCCAGGGATGTGTTCTCTCCCCACTGCTCTTCTCCCAGTACACAAACGACTGCACCGCAAAAGACCCCTCCATTAAGATCTTGAAGTTTGTGGATAACACTACTGCTATCGGCCTCATCCGGAACGGTGACGAGTCTGCATACAGACAGGAGGTGGAGCGGCTGGCTTTATGGTGCAACAACAACAACCTGGAGCTGAATACGCTCAAAACAGTGGAGATGATAGTGGACTTTAGGAGAAACACCCCTGCACTCCCCCCACTCACCATCATGAACAGCACTGTGGCTGCAGTAGAGACATTCAGGTTCCTGGGCACCACCATCTCTCAGGATCTGAAGTGGGACATTCACATTGACTCCATTGTAAAGAAAGCCCAGCAGAGACTGTACTTCCTTCGTCAGCTGAGGAAGTTCAACCTGCCACAGGAGCTGCTCGTACAGTTCTACTCAGCTGTCATCCAATCCGTCCTCTGCACTTCAATAAACGTCTGGTTCAGCTCAGCTGCCAAACCCGACCTCCGTAGACTACAGCGAATAGTCCGGACTGCTGAACGAATCACTGGCACTACCCTTCCTACACTTCAAGAACTGTACTCTTCCAGAGTGAGTAAAAAGGCTCACAAAATCACTCTGGACGACTCACACCCAGCACACTACCTGTTCGAACTGTTATGCTCTCCTTCTGTGCAATAAATGTGCAATACTTTCTCATATGCACTTGTACACAGCATGTTTAATGTTTATTGCCTTTTCTTTTCTTGTATTTAATTTTGTGTTGTCACTTGTCACTTTATGTACACTGGAAGCTTCTGTTGCCAAAACAAATTCCTTGTGTGTGTGAAGCACACTTGGCAATAAAACTGATTCTGATATTACCCAAGGATGGAGAAGGGGTAAGCGGGGTGGAGGGGCAGGGGTTTGGTGCAGTGGGTGGCAGAGGGGTGTCGCGGACGAAAGTGAAGAGGGTTGGGGAGTTGCAGAAGAAAGTGAACAGCGGACGGGTGAGGAGGGGGATTGGTAAAATGAGGTGCCGGATCAGATTTCAGAGGTGCCGGATCCGGCGTGTTCCGGCACAAATTAAGGTCCCACCACAACTTTTCTCGTCATCATTGTATCTTACAGGGAAGCCAAAATGCTTTCATGCACACGATTTGAATGACGTGAGAGGCGATCTCTCTGCAATGGTTATAAATGTTGGATTAACCAACAAATTCAAAATAAATTATTAATCCGCGGGTCACGTGCGTTCCGAACCGTGAGTTGTGATCCATACAGATCACGGATCAACAGTGATCCGTTTCACCACTAGTCTGATCAGTTGCTGAAACTCATCCCACACGGAAGCTGTAGTCACACTAGAGTTTGAGCATGCGAAATTCTGTTGTACAGCGCTGCGAAAAGGAGCGGGAGTAAACAAGATGATTAGACATAAAAAAAAGTGAGCGATTGGTCCATATTTTATATTTCTGTCCAGAGAGGTCATGATTTTATCTTCCATTGGTCTCACAGTCAAGTGATGCAATTTCGCAGGTCAGAGTTCACCAAGCTTGAACTTTGCAACGTAGTTGACTGCGAAACTTGACACACGAGCTTGCGTTTCCGGTCTGACGCATTCACGTGCATATGAATGGCTTAAGTGCAAATGAATGGTTTCTCTTCAGTGTGGCTCATCATGTGTAGATTAAGGGATGATGATTGGATGAAACTCTTCCCACACTGAGTGCATGTGAATGGTTTCTTTCCAGTGTGGATCCTCATGTGTAGATTAAGGGATGATGACTGGATGAAACTCTTCCCACACTGGGTGCATGTGAATGGTTTCTCTCCAGTGTGGATCCTCATGTGTAGATTAAGGTTTGATGATTGGCTGAAACTCTTCCCACACTGGGTGCATGTGAATGGTTTCTCTCCAGTGTGGATTTTCATGTGTTTATTAAGGTTTGCTGATTGGTTGAAATTCTTCCCACACTGAGTGCATGTGAATGGTTTCTCTCCAGTGTGGATCCTCATGTGTTGATTAAAGTTTGTTGATTGGCTGAAACTCTTCCCACACAGAGTACATGTGAATGGTTTCTCTCCAGTGTGGATCCTCATGTGTTGATTAAGGGATGATGATATGCTGAAACTCTTCCCACACTGAGTGCATGTGAATGGTTTCTCTCCAGTGTGGATTTTCATGTGTTTATTAAGGTTTGATGATTGGTTGAAATTCTTCCCACACTGAGTGCATGTGAATGGTTTTTCTCCAGTGTGGCTCATCATGTGTTCATTAAGGTGTGATGATTGGTTGAAACTCTTCCCACACTGAGTGCATGTGAATGGTTTCTCTCCAGTGTGGATCCTCAAGTGTAGATTAAGGGATGATGATTGGCTGAAACTCTTCCCACACTGAGTGCATGTGAATGGTTTCTCTCCAGTGTGGATCCTCATGTGAATCTTAAGATTGTCTTTTCTTCCAAAACTCTTTCCACACCGAGTGCAGGCGAAACGATTCTTGCCTCTCCTTTTCAAAATACCATCAGTCTGTAAATGAGTTTTTTCCTCAATTGTGACAAGATGTTCCTCCTCTTTACTCCCCTCATCCTCTTCAATTAGGTCTGAAAAAAAAAACATTTAAAAAAACATTAGTCTTCATTAAGTCTTAAAAACTCTCATCAAAAGCTGAAAAGTGAAAGGACACTGGAAACATTGGCTACACGCACTGTAATTTTGATGCACATTAAATGTAAAATAAATCAGATCATATTTAGTTTGGTCTATTAACGTGTACACATTTAAGCATATTCAATTCAATTCATCTTTTTTTATCTAGTGCTTTTACAATGTAAATTGTGTCAAAGCCGCTTAACATAGAAGTTATAGTAAACTGAAACTGTGTCAGTCCAGTTTTCAGAGTTTTTTACATAATTGATCATACAAGTCATTTTGGTCATATTGATAAGACAGATTTGAAAGCTGTAAATGGCCTATTTTTATTTGTATATATTCATAATTACTAAATGTTTTTCTAAAATTTGTTAAGCAGACAGGTAATACTTGTTCATTCTGTGCCTGACTGGTAAACACATCAGAAAAAAAAAAGTTCTGGGGTGACAGCTGAACAAACAGCTGAATATTTGCCTCGCAGACATGAGACATACCTGTACAGCATCTGCATAAAGGCTAGAATGTGCATCTTTCCCCTTGTGTGCTGTTGGGTCATTTTCATCCATTCTTAATTTGGCCAAAACTTTCTCTGTGTTTCAGCAAACAGACTGATATTTGGGGACATCTTATTGTGACAAGTTCTCAGAAAATGCTTTGAAAAAAATAAAAACCTCAATACACTCTAGGCAAATTTACTCCTTTTTCGTTATATTCATGGCTGTTTTTTTCTCTTTTGACCTCTATTATAACAACATTTTTTTGACTGCAAATCCATGACAGCATATAATCATGCATTTATGATTGTTGGTGTTTTCTGTGACGACAGTCAACATTGTTTAATTGGTCTTTACCCATGGGACAACAAAAAGAAAATGGGTGAGAGTATAAAGGAAGAGGAGGAGAGTTGAAGAGGGAAGCATTATGTGGTGTCTGGAAGAAAGAGAAGTTGACTGAACTGTTGCAGTGCGGGAAAACGAGTAAAGAAACCAGGTCGAGACGAGCAGTGTAAACTTAACGACTGGCTGTCAGAAACAAACAGCGAAAGTATGTATCGAAGCACATGTCTTGTTACTGAAGTGCTCGTGACGTCTGTGAACGAGTGCATCACCAAAGACTTCAGTGCAGTGTGTCCTGAACAAAATCAACTTACCGATTTATCTCGCTGGCATGAAGTCAGCTGCCGAAAGCCTTTATCCCACAGTCGACAGTGTCGAAGTTTCCTGTTAGGCACCCGTGGCTGCTGCTAAGAGCTATATAAATGTAAGGAATTATTATTATTATTATTACTCACCGGCTGGGTTCGTTGACGCCCTCTACCTTCACATCCACACCTCCACATATGCCATTCCCCTCTCATTTCCCCTGACCCCTCCGCTCCGCGGGTAAGAAGCAAAAGTTTTTGTTTTCTTTGCCCAAATTCTCATTTTATTTCTCTTGTTCCATTCCGGACTGCGCATTACACCTACCGGACTTTCAGCTGTACAGAGCAGATCGCGATACAGAGTCAACGGGCAAAATGCGCGGTGTTGGGACATGCTTTTACATCAAGAGAAGGTGGTGTATGGATGTAACTGTGTTGCAGAAGATGTGCTGTCCTAATGTGAAAGTGCTTTTCATTAACTGTAAGCCATTTTATGCACCGCAGGAGTTTTCCTCGTTCATTCTCATATGCGTTTACATTCCACCGCAAGCACACGTGAGTACTGCCTTGCAACAGCTGTCTGATCAGATCACAGACACTGAACAACAACATCCGGACTCTGTTTTTATCATTCTCGGTGACTTTAATCAGGCAAAACTCACACATAAGTCGCCTAAATTCAAACAGCACATCACATGCCCCACCAGAGACAATAACATTTTGGACCATTGCTAAACCACAATAAAGGATGCATATCGCTCCGTCGCCAGAGCAGCTCTAGGACACTCCGACCACTGCCTGGTTCATCTTATACCAACTTACAGGCAAAAACTTAAAACTACCAAGACAGAATTACGGACTGTTAAGAGATGGACCAACGACACAGAGCAGGTCTTACAAGCCTGTTTTGAATGCACTGACTGGAGTGTTTTTGAAGCTGCAGCCACCGACCTGGACGAGCTCACAGAGACTGTCCTACATGTCATACATCCGTTTCTGTGAGGAGTTATGCATCCCTACCAGGACCTACTTACCATTTAACAATGATAAATCATGGTTTACACCAAAACTTAGACAGCTTCGTCACGCAAAAGAGGATGCCTACAGGAGTGGGGACAGAATTTTGTACAATCAGGCCAGGAACACACTGACAAAGGAGATTGGTTTGGCTAAGAAGAGGTATGCCAAAAAGCTTCATTTGGAAAAAGCTTTTTACTGCCAACGACCCTGCATCAGTGTGGAAAGGCCTAAAAGACATCACTACAAGACACCATCCCACAGCATCGACAGCAACAAACATCTTGCAAACAAGCTGAATATGTTCTACTGTAGATTTGCAACACCTCCAGCCATCTCCCTCTCCCCTTCTGCACTTCCGATCAGTGAGGATAATGTGCGTCAGATCTTCAGTAAACAAAAGAGACGGAAAGCACCAGGCCCAGACGGTGTTTCACCAACCTGTCTGAGAACCTGCGCTGACCAGCTGGCTCCCATTTTCACACAGATCTTCAACAGATCACTGGAACAGCGCAAAGTATCATCCTGTTTCAAATGCTCCACCATCATCCCAATACCAAAGAAGCCAAAGATCACATGACTCAATGACTACAGACCTGTTGCCTTAACATCTGTGGCCATGAAGTCATTCGAAAGACTGGTGCTAGCATATCTGAAAGACATCACTGGATCTTTGCTGGACCCCCTGCAGTTTGCCTATAGAGCAAATCGGTCTGTGGATGATGCCGTCAACATGGGACTGCTTTATACCCTACAACATCTGGACAAAGCAGGGAACTACGCATGGATACTGTTTGTGGACTTCAGTTCTGCCTTTAACACCATCGCCCTATCACTGCTCAAGTACAAACTGACCTAGCTGTCTGTCCCTAGATCTGTCTGTCAATGGATCACCAGCTTTCTGACAGATAGACAACAGCTAGTCAGAATGGGCAAAATCACATCCAACAGCCGCACCATCAGCACTGGTGCCACACGGGAGTGTTCTCTCCCCACTGCTTATCTCCCTGTACACCAACGACTGCACCGCAAAATACCCCTCCATTAAGCTCTTGATGTTTGTGGATGACAGTACTGTTATCGGCCTCATCTGGACTGGTGACGAGTCTGCATACAGACAGGAAGTAGAGCGACTGGCTTTATGGTGCAGTTACAACAACCTAGAGCTGAACACGCTCAAAACAGTGGAGATGATAGTGGACTTTAGGAGAAACCCCCCTGCACTCCCCCCACTCACCATCATGAACAGCACTGTGGCTGCAGTAGTGTCATTCAGGTTCCTGGGCACCACCATCTCTCAGGATCTGAAGTGGGACATTGACATAGACTCTTGTAAAGAAAGCCCAGCAGAGACTGTACTTCCTTCGTCAGCTGAGGATGTTCAACCTGCCACAGGAGCTGCTCGTACAGTTCTACTCAGCTGTCATCCAATCCATCCCCTGCACTTCAATCATCATCTGGTTCAGCTCAGCTGCCAAAACTGACCTCCGTAGACTACAGCGAATAGTCCGGACTGCTGAACGAATCACTGGCACTACCCTTCCTACACTTCAAGAACTGTACTCTTCCAGAGTGAGTAAAAGGGCTTGCAAAATCACTCTGGATGCCTCGCACCCAGCACACTACCTGTTCAAACAGTTGTAAATATTCTCCTATTGTGCAATAAACGTGCAATACTTTCTCATACGCACTTGTACACAGCACCTTATAACAATATACAATGTAATACTTTCTACATTTGCATTGGTACACAGCACCTTAAAACCTGTATATTTACAACAAATCTGTACATACAATTCAACATCCAGATATTTTTGACTTACTGCATCACCATGTCACCATGTACACTGCTAGAAGCTTCTGTTGCCAAAACAAATCCCTTGTGTGTGTGAAGCACACTTGGCAATAAAACAGATTCTGATTGTTTTGTTTTCTCCCCGTACTGTTATTATCATTATTATTATTCCTTTTTTTCAAATCTGACAAATCTGCTGGCGTGAAATCATTTGCATTTTTTCCTGTCACTTTCATTTGAGTTATAAGTGATGAGGGTATTGTGTTTCGTTGTGTTTATTGTTTTATTGTAAAGACGCAAACTGTTGAGGTCCTCACGTGAAACTTAAAATTCCGTTTAATATTGCTCTTATCCTAAATACTATTACCTTAAACCTACCTATACTGGAAAATGAGCATTTAAGTGTCGGAGTCTAGCTGTTCTGAGCGTAATTCAACTTGAATCTGGATGAATTAAGGCTGAAGCAACCATAGGGAGGCGAAATCCACTACTAGCCTCCATGCTAATGTTAACCCCGAAGTGCAAGCTGCATCTAAGAAAAAGACGGCTCCGGCGAGAGATAACAGTGTGGTCCTTCAAGCTATTGATGCACTAGAGGGCGATTTGATTGTAAAATTGAAGAAAAGGCCGTTGCACAATCAAATGAACTTTGCAATCAAATTGACCAGCTTCAGACAGAGTTACGCAATGCTGTGGAGCACATTAACGCCAGAGTGGAAGCAGCAGAAGAGCGAGTGACTGGTCTGGAGTCTGTGTTGGGTGGATACTCTGACTCTCTTACTACTCTGGAAAAAGAGTTTAGTATCGTGAAAATAGGAACTGGCTCTGCTGAGAGACCAGAACGAGGATCTTGAGGAGAGGTCTCGCCGATCAAATCTCCGCATTACGGGAGTTAGAGAAGGACAGGAGCATGGCAGACGCGTGACGGAATTTGTAGCCAGGCTCCTGAAAGATACCCTGAACCTCGAGAAGACTCCACTTCTGGACCGGGCATACCGCACTCTACGCAGCAAACCAGTGGACGACAAGGAACTGCCATGCGGCTTTGTGATTAAATGGCACTACTTTTCTGAAAAAGAGGATATATTGGAGAAAGCCATTGAAATGAAGGCAATCACGACAGTACACTGGGCTGTCAAAGACAATACAAATGTTAATGTCACTCTCCGGTTAACTTTTAAATGACCACTATAGCACGTTCGTTGTTGTTATTTCTAGTTCTCAAGTATATTTTGTCAATAATGGGGTAGCTTTGTAGTAAAACATCCAGAGCTGTTCAAATTGTTTTGTTTTATATGTGAGGTCCCACATGGTAAGCTAGTTAAGAGTGGGAGTAGCTGGAAGTGTGTGCAAGTTTACATGCAAGGTTTCAATATTGTGTTGTTTTGTGGTTATAAGTGTATGTGCGATCACCACTATTTTTTCTCTCTATTTTTTCTTTCCTCTCTCTCCCCCACACTCCCCTACATACAAAACCCACAGATTTTATTATGCGAGTTATTTATGCATGTTTCTGATAAATTTTTTGACAGCCCTTCATAAAATGGGTGTAGTAAAGAATAACTTCACCAGTTGGAATGTGCGGAGCTAAATCACCCAGTGAAACGAAACAAGGTGTTCGCATATCTTAAGCTAAAATCTGATATTGTATATTTACAGGAGACTCGTCTGTTGAAAAAAGATTATTCTAAACTTAATAGAGGAGGCTATACACAAATATATCATTCTAACTTCAGTAGCAAAAGTAGGGGCGTTGCTGTACTCATGCATAAGAATGTACAGTTTGTTATGGAGTCAAATGTGAATCTTATCGTCCGATCAGCTTGCTCTGCTGTGATTATAAGATCCTGGCAATCAGAGTGGAGTCAGTCATGAGAAAGATAATTCACCCAGATCAAACTGGTTTTTTTGTTGGGAGACAGTTATCTTACAACCTTCGTTGCTTATTTAATATTATTTATTCACCTAAAAATAATACCAATCCAGAGGTCTTAATTTCTTTAGATGCCCACAAAGCATTTGATAGAATAGAGTATATCTATTTATTTACAGTGGTTAAAAATTTGGTTTTGGCCCTGGATTCTGTTCCTGGGTTACAATTTTATATTCCAGGTCCTAAGCATCCATTCAAACAAATAACATCATTTCTTAATGCTTTCCACTCTTTAGGAGAACGAGACAGGGCTGCCCTCGGTCCCCTCTGCTCTTTGACATTGCTGTCGAACCTCTTGCAACCATATTAAGGAACTCAGATGTCTTGCAAGGAATTTTCAGAGAGGGACAAGAACATAAGCTCCTGCTATATGATCTTCTTCTTTTTCTGTCAAATCCAGATACATGTATTCTAAAAGCTCTTACAATAATTTCAGAATTTAGAAATGTTTCTGGATACAAAGTCAATCTAGCAAAGAGTCTCCTTTTCCCTATCAATGACAGAGCACAGCAAATGTCTGTCCAATCCTTTCCATTTTCAGTAAGTCCTGATAAATTTGTATATCTGGGTGTGAGTGTGACACGCAAATATAAGGATTTGATCAATAATAATTTTAAAATGACATTAGACAAAGCCAAACAAGACATGACGCGGTGGTCAACCCTTCCTTTATCTTTGGCTAGGAAAATCAATTCCATTAAAATGACAATCCTACCAAGATCTCAGTTTCTATTGAACCGCCAGCTTATCCAGCACGTTTTACACAGCGGATGCCCTTCCAGCCACAACCCATCACTGGGAAACACCCATACATTCTCATTCACACACATACACTAAAGACAATTTAGTTTACCTAATTCACGTGCTTGGGGGAAACCGGAGCACTCGGAGAAACCCATGCCAACGCGGGGAGAACATGCAAACTCCACACAGAAATGCCAACTGACCAAGCCGAGGCTCAAACCAGTGACCTTCTTGCTGTGAGGCGAACATGCTGTCCACTGCGCCACCACACCTTAAATTATAAATTATTATTAAACACTATTTAAGCTGTTATACAGTAAAATAAAACCTACTGTACTTATTGTATTCAAATGAATGAAACTGCTTTGCTTCTAAAGATCTCCTCGTGTACATTTATTAAGCAAAAACACTTTATTTTATACATTTTTACTGCGCTCCTAAAATTCTTTAATGTGCTCCTAAATTTTTCAACTTAGGAGCGCATGTGCTACTCCTGAAAAAAGTAAGCGTCAAGCCCTGATACCTGTCAGCTAATCACTTAGAAATCATTGCCTTTTCTTCTTTATTGGCCAGACGCCTGACTCTTCTCAGGTGGAAAAAAACAAACCCGCCATCCCACAAACACTGGATATTAAAAGTGTTATCACATCTTAAACTCGAACACAATAAGTACACCATCCGAGGTTCTACAAAAAAGTTTTATGAGATTTGGCAGCCTTTCCTATCCTACACTGAACGCTCAGGGGTTATTACATCCTAAGTGAGAGTTTATCCCTAATTTGTTTTATCTATTTTTATTTCTTTATTTTTATTTTTCTCTTATTCTTTATGGGGTGTGAGTATGTCTGTAGCTATGTACCATGTTAATTTGTTGTTCAATATGTGTGTTGTGGAAAAATTTAAGACTTTTGAAAAATCAATAAAAAATATTTGAATAATAAGAATATAAGCAGTACTAAAAATAGTTTTTAGAATGAGTAACAATTCCATTAATCTAGTTACATTACATGTCCCTGTCGAAGGTCTGTGAATTTAAGATAATTATTCATTAAAGAAGAACAAGCTATTCTCGTACGTGACTTTGTCCATTGTGTGACTGAACTGTAGGCAATAGCTGTTTCAATCCAAAAATGCAAATTAAATTTATTTGCAAAACTGTAATATCGCATAAAAGACGTGCGAATAAAGCAGCGTTCTAATCCAATGAATCAAAGAGAACAAAATCGTCACTTCCTGATTAACTGGCGCCAAATATCAACAGTAAAAACAGAATTTACTGCGGTAGAAGAAGCTACATGAATCTTTTCTTTATTTATTAAATGACTTTCACCTCAGAGGACAATGCTGGCACACAATGAACACGTGGTGGCGTTTGAAGCCATGAGACACGGAGAACAGACGCTATTGACATGCTCCAGATGCTCTGGAGGTCATTAATAATATAATAACATTAATACTAAAATGGTTAAGGCATTTTAAAAGAACCAAAACAACATTTCAGATGTTTTACAGTGTGCTCAGCCTGCTGGTTTGTCCATTCACACACATTTTCATCATCATATGATCTCTTATAACAAACCTTTTTTAATACACATACTGGAATTTGTTCAGAAAAAGTGCTTGCGTAGTTTACGTAAGTTTCTTTTCTTATCGAGTAAAAAGTTTATCCTACTCAGTTATGCGCATGTTTTATGCCTATATTTCAAAAGTTATGTGCATCATGACGTTTCCATCAATCTTTTTTTTTTATGCTCATAGCCTATCCAAACTGCACATAAAAATAGGTGGCTGGAAACGCAAGGCTAAGTGAGAAATACCGCTTCATCTTTAAAAAAAAGTTTAATATTAACATTAACTGATGAAGGATTCGGATTTCTACCATCCCATCCGGTTCCATCCATCTCACCGTGGATGTTTATCCTTTCCTCATCATCTTATTTCTCATTATTTTCATTAAAGATAATTAATTGATTATTTGAACGACTATTTAACTTTGCATTGATTTCAACTAATGAATAACTTAAATACACTGCTTTATGTAAGAATGTTCAGTGCATTGCCTGTCTCTTTGAAACTATTTTCAGGAGACACAAAACTAGGTCAGAGGTCACGGAGACCTTGAGTGGAAATGAACTGCTGAGGACTGGAAACAACTTCTATTGTTTCTAGTGTTATTTCTATGAGTTAATTCTATCTAAAATGTCTTAAGTGATTTTGCTATTTTTACGGTTTATTCTTTTAAAGTGATTTTACTTTTTATTCAAGATAGACTTGGTGTAGTGAGAATTTAACTGTCTGAATGTAGATTATACCGGTTTTTAACCAGTTTTGATAAAGACGGCTGAGAAGTACACTCAACCTTGGATAAGAAACAGATTGTACTTTAAGTGTGTGTGCTCTATTTGATTGTAGATACTTTTAACAGGTCTGGAGTCAGCTCTAAACAGTCTATTGAATGTCTGACGTTTATGCTTAAGATATTGTTCAGAATTGTACGCACGCACCCACGTGGAAATTTTCCTAGTCTATCTGTGTTTTAACCAATCAGGGTAGAACACTTATATGTATGACGCAGATAATGACGTTATGTGAGAGTATAACTGTTATTGATTTGTGATTGTAAGCAGAGCGGCCTAGGAACTCATTGCGAGTGTTGAAGCTGGCTTCTGCTGATGAAACTGCAAACTATCTTCAGTAAACTTTATTTATTTATTTATTTGAATCTCTGACTCTGGCTCTTCTTCATCTGACAGACTGGTCATTCTTTGGGTTAAAACTGTAAATACCCCAACACTGATAACACTTATAATTAATATTATGTAAGTATATATATTACCCTGCTTTCTCCAGTTTGACAAACCTGCCATTTTGAAACAGAAAACCCAGAGTTTCTCTCATTTCAGGGTTAAAATACTTTGAGTTTTTACCTAACCTTCTTTCTGAAACGGGGCCCTGATCTCATATGCTATAGTTTTAGAACTTCAGTTGCCGATTGGAGAAATTACCAGGAATAATAAACGGCTACTTGCTCTTCAAACAAGTGTGTTTATGACTATACATACAAAGAAAAATAATACAATTAGAAAATATGACAAGTAACGAAAGAAACTGATTCCTGTCTTTCAATGAGTGCTTATGTGCATTTAGGAGAACTAGGCAGCACACTCAGGGCTGCAAGATGGATTTAATTTAGTATTCTAGTATTATTAAAATATATCTGAATGAGGATCAAATGACTGAGTTGGTCTTTGAGAATGAAAATTAACCTGTTTGTTCCTGCAGATCTTCCTGTTTGACTCTGAATGTTTCTTCAATCTTCACATCTTCACTCTCCTCTTTAATAAACGGCATCTTTATAACAGTGTGGAGATCAGTCGCTTCAGCAGGAGTTTTTCTCTGTGTTTGGACACTTTATCCTGTTTAAAATGAACAAAACAATAAAAATGTTCAGTTTAAAATAAATAAAACAGTAAACAGAAACAAAATAACTTCTCTTCAACACTTGCTTCAACAGTTTCTTTATATGAGAGTCATTAACATAAAGAAATCAGGTAAAAGAGTAAGTCTGAGCAAGAAACAATAGCCACAAATGAGCTGATTAAAACTAGTACTCCATTTGTTATATATAGTGATGTATACTTAGAATGGACTGACATTATGCTATTTAATAAATTAAACTTTCATTAAAACACTTCCCAGACAGCACACATACATTGGGCCGACGTCGTGCCGATTTTCAAAATTCCATCGGCGCGATGTCGCTCAGGGAGCGTTTGCTAATTGGCAATATGTCGCCGCAACGTCGGCATATGATCGGAAATGCTGTACGGCCGATGTCGGTACGACGAAACCGGAAATACCGGCCGCGCCGCGGGGACGCGCTTCACCGGCGTTTTGCTCATACTTATGGACCACCAGCTGCAGCTGCTGCTGGTTTATAATAAAAACGACCCACCACTCTCAATAACAGTTGAAGATTTATTAATGTTTTCACAAAAAACAAACAGATTAACATACTTTTATCACACATAACCATGCTTTACCACATTTAAAACAAAATCAAACAGTTGTACTATAACTATGGCTGAACTATACTGTTGCAATAAAGATTTTAAATACAAAATCCATTACAGCAGTTACATTAGAACCATAGTAATATTTACAAGTACTTCAAATCATGTACACTCATGGTGGCTACAGTTTTACTATAGTAAAAACACAACTAACTTGTGTAAGCACATTTCATAATGCTTATAATTTCTTAAATAGTGTTTAAAAAAGATTATAATTTTAAAATATAAGATAATACCAGTCATGTGTTCAGTATCTAAAAGATTTTCTTCAGGGAGTTACAATAATAAAAGAGTACACAAACACAAAATAAATACAAAGCAAACAATATTTACAGTAGTAAATAAAATCATACAAATTAAAATTATTTTCTGATAAAATCTTATTAAAGTCTAGTCATGTGTTGTTAAAATTAATTTTTATAAATGGCATTTAACAATTTGCAATCTCCTCTGAACTAATAACACATCAATATTATAAAATAACAATACTATCTCAGAGATAACCAGTTCATTTTTCAAGAAAACTCTGATGCACGACACAAAACAGATTTTGTCATTATATATATATATATATATATATATATATATATATATATATATATATATATATATATATATATATATATATATATATATATATATATATTAAATCTGTTTATTATATATATTATTATATATTATATTATTATTAGCCCCCCTGTTTATTTTTTCCCCAATTTCTGTTTAACGGAGAGAAGATTTTTTTCAACACATTTCTAAACATGATAGTTTTAATAACTCATTTCTAATAACTGATTTCTTTTATCTTTGCCATGATGACAGTAAATAATATTTGACTTGATATTTTTCAAGACACTTCTATACTGCTTAAAGTGACATTTAAAGGCTTAACTGGGTTAAGTTAACTAGGCAGGTTAGGGTAATTAGGCAAGTTATTGTATAATGATGGTTTGTTCTGTAGACTATTGAAAAAAATTAGGGGGCTAATAATTTTGACCTTAAAATGGTTTTTGAAAAATTAAAAACTTCTTTTATTCTAGCCAAAATTAAACCAATAAGACTTTCTCCAGAAGAAAAAATATTATCAGACATACTGTGAAAATTTCCTTGATCTGTTAAACATCATTTGGGAAATATTTAAAAAAGAAAACTGGTTGTAAAACTGGTTGTAAATTGTGTAGTGTTCTGAGAAAACAGACAAAATAAAAAGAAATATACAGTTGAAGTCAGAATTATTAGCCCCCGTTTATTATTTTTTTCTCCAAATTTCTGTTTAACGGAGAGAAGATTTTTTCAACACATTTGTAATCATAATAGTTTTAATAACTCATTTCTAATAAGTGATTTACTTTATGTTTGCCATGATGACAGTAAATAATATTTGACTAGATATTTTTCAAGACACTTCTATACAGCTTAAAGTGACATTTTAAGGCTTAACTAGGGTAATTAGGTTAACTAGGCAGGTTAGGGTAATTAGGCAAGTTATTGTATAATGATGGTTTGTTCTGTAGACTATCGAAAAAAATATAGCTTAAAGGGGCTAATAATTTTGACCTTAAAATGGATTTAAAAAAATTAAAAACTGCTTTTATTCTAGCCGAAATAAAACAAATAAGACTTTCTCCAGAAGAAAAAAATATTATCAGACATACTGTGAAAATTGCCTTGCTCTGTTAAACATCATTTGGGAAATATTTAAAAAAGTAAAAAAAAATTCAAAGGGGGGCGAATAATTCTGACTTCAACTGTATATTAAATAACCTGTCATTTAATTTTGTTTTATCTTGTAGAATGTTGCTTACACATGAAAGGGGATATATAGGTGGAATAAAAAGTGTGTCGCTATCATCTAAAGTGTTCTTGTATGTTGTCTTCATCTTTAGTCTTCACAAGTGAGGCTGGACCCAAAGTGGGATTGCAGTAGCCAAATCTAAACCTTGGAG
Source organism: Danio kyathit (assembly GCA_903798195.1). Classification (NCBI taxonomy): domain Eukaryota; kingdom Metazoa; phylum Chordata; class Actinopteri; order Cypriniformes; family Danionidae; genus Danio; species Danio kyathit. The sequence goes on from CAIGQS010000007.1 coordinate 965,767, forward strand.
TGGGAATCCTAAAATAAAGCAAGACACCAAAAGGAGACAGATTAGCATTGCAGCAGTTCATATTACCTCAGACAAAAAATATTTGTTTCATGACATATAACTGGAGTATTTGTTATGTAAATGCCTAGCTAAAATGTGTAATTTAATTTAAATTTAAACTTAAAAAGTGTGTCTGAGCTTTAATTTTCAGAAAAGCCATTTGAAAGTTAAATTCCCTGTGAGATCGTAATGAATGTTTTTTTTTTTTTTTTTTTTTTAGTATCATTATGTTAGTATAAATGTGTATCTAAACAGATGTCCGACCTTCAGATACCACATTACATATATGTAGGCTATAGAGGAGGATATATGAAGAAATAACTTATGATTTTTTAATGGAAAAAAAGTGCAATTCACTTTAATCCTTGTAGTGATTTTAACATTACTTTTCTCTTTAATATTGCAAAAATGACTAAAAACTATTTGATCCTGCAGACAGGGTAACTGTAAAAACAATTCAATTGAAAGAATGAGCTAACATAAAGGACAGATTTTTGTGAGCGTATGAAATTCCAAAAATGTATAGCCTATATACATGTAACAAGTAAAAAAAAAGATAGTCTGTTTAATAATGCTTTAAGGGTTACATGATATTTAATGCATCTGGATATCCATTTCCCGGAGATGCATTATAGATTCAACTCTCTAATTAAATGCACCTGATGCAGCTAATCAAGTCTTTTAGGCTTATTTGAAAACTTAAATGACATGTCTGACCATGGTTGGACAACGCTCAGTGAGAATACTTTTTTGCACAAATTCTTTCTTGCTAAAGAAACATGTCTGATTGTAATCAATCATCAAAAAGCAAACATTTTTGTTTCAAATAAATACTATGCTTTTAAAAATAAACTTTTCATACATCAAAAATCCAGAAAAATATGAAGTTTATTTAAAATGTTTTATATTTAAAATAACCAGCTTGAGGAGAGAAACAGTACATTGGAATATTTTTTTTCTGAAGGATCATGTGACACTATTAATTATATACATTATATTAATTTCACAGTATTATTGTTTGACTGTATTAATTAAATAAACAAAGGTAACACTGTCAGAAGAGACTTTACCATACCAACCCAAAACCTATGAAAAAGTAGTGTATGTTTGAGATTTTACTTACTAGTCCTATTGGACTTTGGAGAGGTTGTCTGACAGGAGGGTCCCTTCAACTCAGCAGAATAGTCAGCATAGACCAATCTAGTGATAAAATAAGCAATTTGTCACATATTCCAGGTTTAAAAGAAAGAAAAAAGCTAAAGCAGATTTAAAATGCAGAAAAAAAAGAATATAAAACTGTTGTACTACTGCTGAGATAGCAGAATAGAAATGTACAATTTAAGGACACAACCCAAACTAAGCATGCTCAAATGGTTAATTTACCCAAATGACAACTGCTGCTCGTTATACTAATATTAACTGTTAAGGAATCAGATTAATATAAATGAATTGACGTGTTTATTTTGTGTCTGACACATTAAATATTGCATTTTTAAATATTGATTCATTTTAAGATTTGCAAACAACATACAGAATTAACAACAGAACCTGGATATATCGTCAACAGCAGCGTTTCCAAAAACATAGAAAAACAGAATATAGGCCAACTGAATAAAAATAATAAAATAATAAGGGCTGCACTAAATATTTTCACTTAAATTTGAATTAGGCTTCTAAACGAAAACTCTGACTGAATGCTTTTAATAACTGGCTAGGCATGGGCAGGTATAAGATTCTGACGGTATGATAACCTAAGATAAATATATCACAGTTTCACGGTCTTGTGATTACTGCTCTAAAATATGTTCTTTTACATCTCTGGGTAAAAAAAATTGCTACTTTTTCCCATTGAACACAATATGTTATATTTTAAGAAATATTTAAAATATTTTGAAACAATAAACATGCCATGCTAAATAATAATTGAATTAAAATAGTACTATCTTCATTAGTTTCAAAAACACTGATTTCTTGTAAAGGTATAAGTATAAGCGGGTCTTTTGCTACTGTAGATAATGTTGGCCTATTTTTTTTTAATCTTTGATAACACGTAAAAAAACATACAGTGCATCCGGAAAGTATTTATAGTGCTTCACTTTTTCCACATGTTTTTATGTTACAACCTTATTCCAAAATGAATTAAATTCATTTATTTCCTCAAAATTCTACACACAATCCCCCATAATGACAATGTGAAAAAGATTTTTTGAAATTGTTGCAAATTTATTAAAAATAAAAAAGCTGTAAAATCACATGTACATAAATATTCACAGCCTTTGCTCAATATTTTGTTGATGCACCTTTGGCAGCGATTACAGCCTCAAGTCTTTTTGAATAGGATGCCACAAGCTTGGCACACCTGTCTTTAGGAATTTTTGCCCATTTCTCTTTGCAGTTCCTCTCAAGCTCTATCAGGTTGGATGAGAAGCGACGGTGTACAGCCATTTTCAGATCTCTCCAGAGATGTTCAATAGGATTTAGTCTGGGCTCTGGCTGGCCCACTCAAGGACATTCACAAGTTGTTGTGAAGCCACTCCATTGATATTTTGGCAATGTGCTTTGGGTCATTGTCCTGCTGGAAGATGAACCGTCCCCCCAGTCTGAGGTCATAAGCACTCTGAAGCAGGTTTTCATTCAGGTCGTCTCTGTACATTGCTGTATTCATCTTTCCCTCTATCCTGACTAGTCTTCCAGTTCCTGCTGCTGAAAAACATCCCCACAGCATGATGCTGCCACCACCATGCTTAACCGTAGGGATGGTACTAGCCTGGTGATGAGCGGAGCCTAGTTTTCTCCAAACGTAACGCCTGGCATTCACTCCATAGAGTTCAATTTTAGTCTCATCAGACCAGAGAATTTAGTTTCTTATGGTCTGAGAGTCCTTTCAGATGTCTTTTGGCAAATTCCAGGAGGGGAGTGGCTTCTGTCCGGCCACTCTACCATGCAGGTCTGATTGGTGGATTGCTGCACAGATGGTTGTCCTTCTGTAAGGTTCTCCTCTCTCCACAGAAGAACGCTGGAGCTCAGACAGAGTGACCATTGATCACCTCCCTGACTAAGGCCCCTTTCCCCGATAACTCAGCTTAGATGGCCGGCCAGCTCTAAGAAGAGTCTTGGTGGTTCCAAACATCTTCCACTTACAGATGATTGGGGCCGCTGTGCTCATTGGAACTTTCAGAGCAGCAGAAATGTTTCTGTAACCTTCCCCAGCCTTGTGCCTCGAGACAATCCTGTCTTGGAGGTCTACAGACAATTACTTTGTTTTCATGCTTGGTTTGTGCTTTGACATACACTATCAACGCTGGGACCTTATATAGACAGGTGTATGCCTTTTCATGTCCAATCAACTGAATTGACCACAGGTGAACTCCAATGAAGCTGCTGAAACATCTCAAGAATGATCAGTGGAAACAGAATGTACCTGAGCTCATTTTAGAGCTTTACGGCAAAGGCTGTGAATACTTATGTACATGTGATTTTACAGCTTTTTTATTTTTAATAAATTTGCAACAATTTCAAAAAATCATTTTTCACATTGTCATTATGGGGGATTGTGTGTAGAATTTTGAGGAAATAAATTTGATACATTTTGGAAAAAGGCTGTAACATTAAAAAAAGGGGAGAATGTGAAGCGCTATGATTACTTTCCGCATGCACTATATACTAGGGATGCTTATATGGACTGTTAAACCTTTAGGATGCGTTTTTAATCAAAAGATAGTGAAGGGCGGTAGTAAGTTACCTTTCTTGTAGAATTGTGCTTTAAATAAAGAACTTTATGTTGACCAGATTTTTAGTTATAATTTACAAGTCAATATTGCCTATATGGATAGTAGAGGTGTGAACCTACACAGGTCTCACGGTTCGGTTCGGTTGCGATTATTATGGCATTGATTCGGTTCAATTCGATATCTCGGTGCATCACGGTGCATTGACGATTCTTCCCTGCTGAAAAAACCAGCATATGCTGGTAAGGTATGTTTTGATGCTGGTATGCTGGTTTTAGTGCTGGTATTGCTGGTTTCAGTGCTGGTCTTGCTGGTCTCGATGCTGGTTTTGCTGGTCTCGATGCTGGTCTTGCTGGTTTCAGTGCTGGTCTCAAGGCTGGTCTTGCTGGCCTGAGTGCTGGTCCTGACCAGCATTGAGACCAGCAGGACCAGCAATGAGACCAGCAAGACCAGCATTAAAACCAGTAAGACCAGCATCAAGACCAGCAAGACCAGCATTGAAACCAGCAAGACCAGCATACCTGCATCAAAACATACCTTACCAGCATATGCTGTTTTTTTTAGCAGGGAATTTCCATACGCAGTTTTATATTTTCTTCACAGCACAGCAATTCTTGTATTAAAATGTATAAATACTGTATATTTATATACTATTTGTAAAACAAGTTTGTCCCTTAATACAAACAGTCAGATATATAAACTGTACCTTTAAACAACACGAGCATTTATAGCAAATAAACAAATATAAATATGCCGCTCGCTTTCTGAGCCATGTCAACCAAGATCTTTCTTACACCCCTTTGATTGGTCACGCGCTCAACAGAAAGGGCTGTGATTGGCTCTTACAGGCTGGCGCTCTTCACAGATGCACTCATGGACCACAGTGAGAGAGAGAGAGAGAGAGAGAGAGAGAGAGAGAGAGAGAGAGATGGAGATTACTTTCATTCTCTCAATCGCAGTGAAATAGGGGCTTCTGCTGTAAGTGTCAGTGAAACACAGTCCAGCAAACACACGCAGTGAAATTGTGCACAGTTTCTGAGTAGTTTCAGAGCTTTTAAGTAGTTGGAGCGTTGCAAATACTCGCGCTCGTCTCCCTCGCTATAGTAAGCTACGGCGACATAGCGCATATGAGATAAATTACGTCAGTACATAATAACCGGTTATGATTATTACTGAACCGATACCAAATTGTCCGCGTCTGCATCGCTGTGCACCTAAGAAACTATTAATTTTGACACCCCTAATGGATAGTGATTTTAAAAAAATGAACATGTAAAATTGCAGTGTTAAACGCAATCCTGTCAAACATATTAGGCGCACCAGTGCAAAAAGTTAGTCTAGAGCACTGGGAATGCTGGTGTAGCTCTAGTTAAATTCAGTTCAGTTAAAACTGCATATGCGCCAGGTCTCAAGTATAGGATTTAGTATTTAACTAATCTGTCAGTGTTCCACAACTCAACATTTACTAGTCTGTATTAGCCATCTCAGTACTGTACATTACTGTACACTGTATATTATTACCTTGATACTTAAGCTTTCTTTAAAAATATTTTGTGTTCAAGCGACTAATTAATTCTTTCATTTAATTTTTTCAGTGTACGAATATAGCTTACACTAGGCACGCGGCCACTCTCTGGCCACCCAAGTATAAAATTCTGGCCTAGCCACTATAAACTACCTGTCTGTCCTGCTCCAGAGCCCTTTGTCTTGTGGGTCCTGGAAGGCTGCTTGTATGTCTGGATACAGCTGCACAAGTCTTTTAACATTGATAATTAGAGCCTCTGCACATCCTCACAACCAGATCAACAGAATGATCAGGATGACCTGAAAAATATAACCAGCTGAAATCAGTTGAAATGTATTTTGTCTTGCCTAAGTGACGATGACACAGAAAGGATTTATTTTTCACAAAGGATGTGCTGCTACCTATGAAACGGAAACGGTCTATGATGAATGATGTTTTTAATCCTGGATCCTTGCTGCCATTCACTCAGAGATGGTTTGGACATTTGATTGTGTCTAAATGAATTTAAGTTACAGAAACATTGATAGCAGGGCCATTGATCTTGTAACTTATACAAATTGTTCAGAATTGAACAAGTCAGCAAACAAAACTAGTAAAAGTTATTAATACTAATCTCGGCTCAACTTTGATTAGCTGTCTTGTTTCTGCTGCCCAGACAGTCTCTCAACCTGCTGATAAAAAAGGGAAAATTATGGTATTTTTACATAAATTAAACTGCAAACATCTGAACTATAAGATGGTAAGCAATGAGCGTCTTTTCTTATAAGCAACTCACTGAATTATTTGTCACTGGTAGTACCTAAAAACCAAACGTCCCGAGTTTGGCTCATAGCTGTCCACATATCTGCCCGGTAGCTTCTGGTAATACCGAAGACATTGATCAGCTGGTCCAACTGAGATTGGAGTTAAACTGCAATCAGGCATCCAATACTGCAACGAAAGAGAAACCCAACTTGGGTTTACAATTAACACAAAATTTAGGAGCAAAAATGTATTTATTAAGATTTTTCAACAACTAAAGGCCTGTTTACACCATGCATGATAACGATAAAAATGTAAATGTATGCAAATTGTATAATGTCCCATACACACATTTCAAGTAATTGTGCAGTTAATTCTCATATTGTGGTTTGCGAGAGCTTTAAAATATTTTTTCTTCCTCAAAATAATCTCTACTGAAAGACAACAATATATAAATATAATTTAATAAGAGTTAAACTGATCTATTAACATGTCTGTCAGGAGCTGATCTACCTTATGATTTATTTTTTGCATTATGTTTTTTTAACAGGTAAATCAATACAAATTGAATATACCAATATATATTTGTACAAAAAATGGTTAAGGTAGTAACGTTCCTTAAAGTTAAAGTACATATTCACATTAGTCATCTCTCTACTGTTACATTATACTAATCACTGTTACATACAGTGGCCAAGAGGGCAAATGTGCAAGTTATAAAACACAGGCAAAGCAGACAGCAGTCACTTTTTCTGTTGTGGTCTATGCTATTTGTGAGATTGTGTGTGTTGTCAAACTGATGAAGAACAGCCCCTCTTTTGCTCATCACTGTCTGACAAGTGTCTGGCAATCAGTAAAAAGTATACTTGCATATAAAGATGTTCAGCAGCTACATGGCTCTTAGATTAACCTTTGACCTCCTTTTAGTTGATGTGGAAAACAAAAGCAAAAGAGAGAAAAGACAAAACATCACTGAATGTTTTCTGAATTCACAAAATGTATTCATTTAGGGCAGTGTATTCATTCAGCAGTGTAAATATACAGTACATGTAATTTATAGCTATGATGTAAAGCTGAATTTTCAGCATCCTAAATCCTCAGTGTCACTTGATCTTTCAGAAATCTTTCTAAGATGTTGATTTAGTGCTTGAGGTTGAACTAATATAATGGTGATTATCAAATAATGCTGATTTGCTGCTCAAGAAACATTTTATGATTCTTAACAATGCTAAAAACAGATGTGATGACAAAAAAATTTCTATAAACGTTTTTTTTTTTCCAACATTTATTGTTAAATAGACTACAAAGCTTAAATGGTCAAGTACACTACCACAGTCAGTGAGATATTTTAAGAAATGTATATTTATATTCAGCAAGAATGCATTAAACTAATCAGAAGTGAGAGTGTAGATTTGTTTCATATAACGTTACTGTTCAATTTAAACTTTTAATTCATCAATGAATCAAAAAATAAAACAAAATGAAAACCACAAATATTACTTCATCAGCAGCAAATCTGCAAATTTAATAAGTTCTGAAGAATCATGTGATGATTTAATACCACTCACTTGTTTCAATGTCAAAACGTTCCTAAAATAACTGCAATAAAGACAAGTAACAGATGCATAATGATATAGACATGTAACGTACATCAAGATATGCAATGGAAATTCATATTAATTAATCCTCTGCTTAAAGTTACCTGTTTCCTGCATCTCTGTGATCAGCTACCTTCAGATATTGAGAAATCTTGTATCTTATTTTCTGTAGCAGGGGGTTATTCTGTCACTCCTGAAACCACAGAACACTGTTTTACTTAACATTTGTTTAAGATACCATAAAATATCAAAACATGATTGAACTTTTGATTCACGCTCCTTCACAGTACAATGCATATTTTAGGCTAAATAAAGTACTTTCAATAAAACATTGACCTCTCATCTACGCATAAGGAAGTAATAAAAGCCAAAACTTTAATAAACAAGTTTAACAAGAGCTAAGTAAGTTAACGTAATGTTATCCCGACGCTAACGTTACCAGTGCTAAGATGCACAGCAAAATCCTCAGAGTAAAATTTACTCAGTTCAGAGAACATTTGGTCCCTCTCTAAATTGAGTAAAATTTACTCAGCAGCAGAGTTAAAGATAATGAGACAATGATGGGGTTAATTAAGTGATGATTGAGCACTGATGATGAACACCTGCTGTTAACAAGCAGAAACAGAAGAGAAGCAGCAGCAGCTTTGCTCATTGATTACCTGATTGACTTTATTTCTGTCAGATGTTCACAAAAGTCCATATGAGATTTATTGAGAATTAACTGTTTTAGGTATTTACATTTTACAAAAAAAAAAAAATTTTTTTTTTCCCCCGAGGCCACCATCATGGAGAAAAGTGGTAGATTTACTTGGGCTCTTTGAGTTTTAATCTTGATTTTTCTTAGCTTGCTATGACAAGTATAAAGCGAGCAATTATGATCAGATTGACTGATCTTGTATTGATTTTTACTCTTGATAAAGTGTAACAGTATAAGAGGTTATGTTTGACTTTGTAAATCATGTATAAATGATGGTTTATCATGTAAGATACAAAATTGAGTGTTTTTCAAGTGACTGGACCTCAGCTGTGGTTTTATACATTTTTAAGACACATTGAGCATCTGAATCACTTTAGAGACACAAACATCAATAATCAGCGTCTCTATCTCAACAGTGGTTAGAGACTTTGTATTTTTTTGGCTGCAGTGTCTGCTAACATTCATCCATAGTTCCCAGCATGCACTGTAGAAAAAAAAAAACTCACCATAGTTGAGAAGCATACGCTGATTCATTATGTCTGTGTGTTTTGAGTGTTTCAGATGTTCAATGTGTTTTATGATCTGATAAAAGTATTGTTCTATTTTCTTGATACAGTGCTACTTTTGTGATAAAACACTATTCAGACTTAATAGGTCAAAACCAATTTTACTGATTTGACCAGTGACTAAATCACCACACAATCAATTATCCAGAGCACAATTGCTCTCTTTATTCAATATTTGCCACAATACACTATCTGGCAAACAAAGAGAAACCAGCATTAGAAATCGAGTCAGAGCCCAAATAAAGCAACTACTGTTCTCCTCAATGGTGACAGCTTAAAACACAAAAAGTGGTGTTTTTTATTGTTATTGTAAAAAATGACTTAGTTCTTAATAAGATCACTATATGGATTTTTGTAGAGTGTGGCAGAAGTAAGGCCAAACAGGTTGTTAATAAGTAAAGCTGCTGTTTGTGGAGTTGCTTAATGATCCTCTGCTGAGATTTTGAGAGATTTGATGTGTTTTATTTCAGTTTATTTCATATACGACTGTGACTGAAGTCAGTTGTAGTTTTATGTTTCTCTTCTCTGTTTCTGCTTGTTAACAGCAGGTGTTCATCATCAGTGCTCAATCATCACTTAATTAACCCCTTTATCGTCTCATTATCTTTAACTCTGCTGCTGAGTAAATTTTACTCAATTTAGAGAGGGACCAAATGTTCTCTGAACTGAGTAAATTTTACTCTGAGGATTTTGCTGTGTGCTAACGGACTTTTACGAATTCTAACCATTTATATAACATAAATATTCAACAGAATATACATCAATTACCAATAATAAAAGTGTGAGGAACAGTTTTATGTAGTATTTGCTTTGTTTTGGGGACTAAACTTACCTGAAAACAATGAAAACCGCAGCGTGAGAGAAGTTTTGTTGTCCCTTTCAGGTGTCGTTGCCTCGTTTCCCATAGCAACTACCTCTCCCGCTCCAGTGAGACGCGCGCGCACACATCAAAGTCATGCAGTATTTACATAATTAAACATGATCACTACATAAACAATTTAAATAATAACTTTTTATATTAAATTAGTTTTATATAACCTAGCATCTTTAAAATGAGCTTACAGTATTTTATAGCCTACTAAACTGTTATAAAACAAAGTCACACTTTATTTGTGCCTCAGATTCACTGTTAAAAATAAATAAGCAATAAATATAAATGCATGTATTTATAAAATAAATATTTCACTCTCTAAAATGGTGTTTAATTTAAAATAAACAGCCTAAATGCAGAACAGACTTTGATTTTAACTTACACTGGGGAAAAACAGCAGTTTACACAGAGGAAAAAAACCCGTTTTTATTATTAAAAAAACAGTCAAACAACAATGAAAAAAAACTTTTTTATATGACATGAATTGAAATCCTGTATTAAAGGCATTTTGCTCAGGTTTAATGCGTTTATGTAGGTTATTTAAAGCTGGACCGACAGACGCAATAGACATGATGTATGTCGCGTTTGGTTAATTTAATATACACGCGAAAACTTACTTGTAAACCAAATATGTTGCCGGATTCTTTCATGGGCACGAGAGATAAAGTGCTTATGAAGTGCTTCGTCGGCCTCTGGTCGTTAACCGATGCAGAGCCGACGTTTGATGAGCTGGGACAATAGAACACACGACCGAATTATCATGCTTATGTTTGGCCGACCATATATAGATGTTAGAATTAAAGGGGCCGACGTTTTGAGCTTCGGCCGACGTCGGCCCAACGTATGTGTGCTGTCTGGGTGCTTTGCACAATCAGAATCCCCCACCAGCCGAAGCCCAGTATACCTAATAAATTGTCCTTATTTTGCCTGCACCCCTGGTGTATTGTCTGTCCATGACTTCAGGATCTGTCTGTCTTTGCTGCTGTGTAAGTGGGCGGGGCCGCAGGTTTAAAGTTGTGCGCGCAACCACTATGTTTCTTATCGGCGTCACGCCGAAATGGCTGAAGATTCGTTGTCAAGACGATTTGTTTAAACCACTATGAGTCGACTCTTTTTTAGATGAATCAATAGTTTTAAACACTGTCCACTTTCAGATTTAAGCTTTAGCTGGATATTTCACTTCACTTAGAGCTGTGTTACACACTACATGAATGGTCATTTTCAAAAACCCATAATAGGGGCTCTTTAACTCACAGTTTTCTGCTGTTGGTTATATTCTCAAAAACAAAAATATTACCCAGAATGCACTGTTTTTAACAGAATATTACTGTTTTAGTGAAAAAACATTATTTTACTGTAGAATCTGACCGTTTTTTAACAGCAATTTTTACAGTGTATATTATAAGTTAATAACTAATAAAATGTACTTGTTTTCTAACTAACAATATAGTAACTGTAATAAATATGCATGTTTCTCACTGTTGATTTTAACAGAATAACTCACATTTACTGATTAGACCTTATTGTAAAGTGTTACCAGCTGTATTTTATAATCCATTTGCAATTAAATTTTGAAACATTTGTATAAACATATATTAATACTCAAAGTAGTTTTTATATCTGTGGTGAATATTGTGATCTTATTACTGCATATCCTGATAAAAGCTTCAGCAAATAATTGCAACTAGAAAAGTTAAAGTCATCATAAGGCTGATGTTAGCTGCTGCTCTGTTACAGTAATTGTCAATGTGGACTCCAGCAGGTCTACATGTTCTGTTAAGAGACTGGATTCTGAGAGCGAGATCCTGTGAAGTGTTCATCAAAGCTGAAGAGAAGAATTGGATCAGCGTAAGTTTGAAATGTGACAGAATGTGTGTCTCTGTCTGTCTAGAGGGATCGCTCTGACTGTGATTTTGGTGTCACATTTGGGTTCAGCAACTGTCCAGAGTAGGTGGATGTTCAGTCCGAGCCTGAGTAAAAATGTCATGAACAGGTACATATGAAGAGTTTCATTGCAAAACGAGATGTATCCATTTTGAGAAATGTTGGTTATTTGACATTATTATTTAGGACATCAACAGTCAAGTTCATTCACAATTTTTGTGCATTAAACTATTACTTGAGCTCAGTGAAGGCCAGGAACACAATATTCTTCAAATCCAGGATATTTTTAATATAATTTTATGTTCATAAGTAGTTCATAAATGTCAAAAACCATGCCGAAATGCAACATATTTATCTTAACATTGTCAAACATCTTAAATTGATTAAAAAAAAAACAATACATCATAAATATATGGAATAATATTTACAAAGATTGATTAATAATAATAAGATTCTGAGTTAGTTCTGGCCAGAAACAACTTTTTTTTTTTTTTTTGCAAAATGCTATATATCCACATAGGCTATACTGTATTCTACTACTGTAATACCATTAAGAAAAGCTAGTGAATCAGTGTTTTGTTTGTGTGTGTGTGTGTGTGTGTGTATTTTTGAGTGTTCTTCAGATGCCAGTGTGTGCCTTTTAGTCTACTCTTCCCCACTGTGGACATCACTGGTCACAGCCAAGCGGCAACCTCCCGCTCTCCCTCGGGAAGCCAATACGGAAGTAACTAAAACTGCAATTCATCGACTCGCCTGGGAGGCTGGCTCCAGGAAGACCAAGAGCTTTCTTTCTGCATTGGTAAATTGGCCATTTTTACAGCTGATAAAAACATGTTTACAGCCTGGTACAAACGATGGCTTTGGTGCATATAGCTATGATTACCCTTCATGACAACTGTGAGGGGGGTGAATTTTTTTATAACTCATCCGTTTAGTTTTTATTAGGTTATATTAAGTTTGCATAATTAAGGGCGTGGCCACTTGAGTGACAGCTAGCCCTCGCTGCTCGCTGTCTCGTCACCTCAGCTGATTCTGGCTAATTAGTCGCTGAGCTCGGCATATAAATCGTGTATTTGTTTTGTTTAATGTTTCTTTACACCGTCATTTGCCTTTTGGAATTATTTCCTGCAATTATCAGATGATATGGCATGCTGTGTGCACTTAATTGTGCTTACAAACTGTTCAAGTTGCCTTCATTTCACAGGTGAGTGAAATTATATACTTCTATACCATCTCTATAAATGTATTTGTTTTATTTAAGATCATTTATCATTTAAATGTTCTTTAGACCAGTATTGCACTCCAGAATCTGACAGATTGATTAGCTGTAGGCTATGAAATAGTCATCTGAAGCGTTGTCATACAGTGTTAGTGCTGGATTTTTATAAACAGCCTTGCATTTACTAACACAGACTATATCTGAAGTGTTTGATAGTAATTCGCGTTTTCCTCTTGTCAAAAAACGTCATAAGAACAATGTTTAGTGGCTCAATGTGTTACAACAGTGTTTTAAAAAGTTTATTGATATGGTGTACAACCAAGCACATGTGGTCAGAACACAAACGAGTCACAGGTAATGAAGTATTAAGCGTTCTCCCAAAGTAATAAATCTGTTTTAATCCAGGTCTAAGCAAAAGGCTGAGAATCCAGCATGTGTCTGTAGCTCCGCTCACTCTCCGCCTCTTTGCCCTTATTTGGTATGCCGCGTTCGGTGCGATGACGCGCTAACAAAATGGCGACGGTTGGCCGCGCCTACTTGTGGCTTCTTTTGCAGTGTTCAGAAACCTATGGGTGACGTCACGGATACTACGTCCATATCTTTTACAGTCTATGGTCACAGCCAAAGCATGATTGTAGAAAGCCTCGACGTTTGCTGGGGCACCAATGGCTTTAAGCAGGCTAATGATGTCCTTCTTCACAGCCTTCACTGTGGTCATCATGGGCAGGGTATCTGCTTTATCATGGCCCCAGTTGTTGCCTCTCTTCTTATTTCTTAGCGACAACTTTTAAATGTGTCAAAACAATTAGCTGTATACTAATACTTTGTATTTAACAAAACATTTCTTAAAAAAAAATAAAAACTATAAAAAAACAATTGACATTTAAAAAAATAGTTATTGTCATTTGTCTAAAACTACACAGCAAAAAAATCAGTGTACATTTAACTCAATTTAACACTCCTTGGGTGTACATATGACTCCCTCCATTTTGGAGTTAAAATAACACTTTCTGAAGTGTGAAATTTGTACATTACTCACAGAGTTCATGTGTATATACACTGTTAAAAAAAATCTGTTAAATTTACGGAAAAATACCAGCAGCTGTGGTTGCCAGAATTTTTCCGTAAAAAAAAAACGGAAGTTTATAGAACTGTTTAAATTTACGAAAAATAACCGTATTTCATGAACTGATACAATGTTCAGTTAAAAAAAAACGTAGCTTAGTGCATAAAAACATAAAGTCATTCAATGCACTAATGTGTTCATGTGTGTTTACAATTAGCAAACAGATTTCCACTGCATTAGTAACTACACAGTTACATTTAAACAAAAGACAATGCAGCATAACATCAGATACGCTCAGTTCATCTTGGACTTGCACACAGATGCTACTATCCTCCACAATGGTGTCACAAAAACCGTTTTACAGTATTTTGCTGTTTTTTTCTTGATTTTACAGTAAAATACCGGCAGCTGTGGTTGCCAGTAATCTACTGTTTTTAACATTTTACAGTCGTAAATTCATGTTACAGAATATTTCCGTTAAAAATACATTTCACAGTCTGTATTTTTTATCGAACACATTTAACCCCTTAAATCCCAGAGCAAAATCCTCACTAGTGTCCTCCTTTCAGAGGGTTGAACACTCAGACAGTGATGAAGTTAATGAGATAAATAAGTGTCTAATTAAAGGAAGATTGAGAATTATTGATGAATAACTGTTAACAAGCAGAATCACTGAAGAAAATAAAACACAAAAAACAGCCAAAACCAAAGATAAAATCAACTGAGAATAAAACTCTAAATAAAATAATCATTAATAAAAATAAAACAAATTACACAATAAAAATGTCATTTCTCAAAATCTCAGCAGAGATCATTAAACAAATCCACAAACATCAGGAGCTTCACTTATTATTGACCTTTGACTTTATTTCTGTCATGTGAACAAAAACTCTTAATGAAATTCCTGTTGCTCATCAAGTCACCATGATGGAGGACAGATTCTGCTTTAGTTGGGCTCTTCAACTGTTTGTTCTGACACTACTTTTTATTTTGGCTGCTGTAATTAATTGTGTTAATCACACCATTTGTATAGCATGAAAAGCCAAAAGAAAAAAACAATAATAAGTCTGATAAGATTAATTATGATATCACCCCCACCTGCTCGTGCACTCATTGAATATATTGTTAGTTATATGTAAGAAATAAATACCATATGTGAATGAAACCACTTGAACTACAGCAGTCAATGACTGTTTACCAGATCTAAGTACACTATTCACAATGAGAATGTTTGCTCTATGGCAGAGCTTAAAAACACACAGACATCAACAATTAGTCTTTGAATCTCAACAATGGTGACAAATAAAAAATAAAAATCAACCCAGAACAATACAAAACACTGTACTGAAATATTACACCCGAAGAACAAGATAAAATAAAGGAAAAGAAAGAGATTGTAAGAACTTTAAGCTGCATAATATATTCATGCAGCAATGCATGCTGGGATTTTTGTACTATGCTGGCACCCAGCATGCATTGCAGTATGAATTAATTAAGCAGCTATTTTTTTTAGCAACCATGGTTGAGGTTCATATCCTGATTCTTGATGTCTGTGTCTTAATATGCAGCTGGCGATCTCAAGGGTTTGTGCATGAAATTAATTAAATTTTCATTTCTTATTAATTCTTCAATTGTTTGTTGAACCTTCGTGGGAAACTGTAATATATCCCAAACAATTTCAAATAAAACTATTTTCTATGGCTGAACTTATGAAATACTAGAAATTATGTCTGTAATGTTCAAGTACACACAGTATAGTTTCTCACTGCCTTTCTTGCTAAAACTGATGAGTTTCAGAAACATTAAGACAGATGAGTAAAGGTTCAAGAGCCCAACTAAAGCAGCCTCTGATCTCCATGATGGTGAGGTCAAATGAAATATTTTCAATAAAAATATAAACCTCTGTTGATTATCAAATATTCTTGCAGATATGAGAGAATTGAAGTCAAACTGTAATCAGTGAAGCTGCTAATGCTGTTATTTAATGGAGATGTTTAATCCTCTGTTTTAATTCAGTTGGTTTGGTGTGTGTCTGTAGTTTTATTTCTTGTTCTTTCCTTCAGTGATTGTGCTTGTTAACAGCAGGTGTCCATCAGTGTCTGAATTCAGTCATTTGTGGTCATTCACTCTGTCTAGTGGACTAAACTAATTGACTAATTTAGGGACTAGTGAATGAGGGTGTATGGTGAGATTTCAGACACTCTGATTAGTTTCTTGAAAACAAAGGTTAGGTCTGTTACAGCTATTTTCCGTATTTTGTACAGAAATGAGCCGTTAATCATTTAACAGGTTTTTACTGTAGATTGTACAGACTTTTACCATAAAAATTACGGACATTTTTTACAGTGTAAGCTAATAAGTGCATACTGCTTTTGATGAGAATTATTTTATTATATCTTATAATTTATCATCAAGGCTCGTAAAACATAATGGTTTGATCACTGTTTGTACGAAAGAACCGGTTCGAGTAATAAAAACGACTTCCCTTCACTAGTGGGAAATACACTGCATATTGGGTTAAAAGTTTAACACTGAAAAAAAAAGCCTCCTAAATATACGCTTTTCACACTCATGGATTGAAATGTACTCCGGGTTTTAACACTGAACAACACCAAAAAAAATCACACTGTATATTTAACACCGGAATTTTTGCTGTGTATGCACAGTAATCTGTCCTGGCTAAAGGTCCCAGATCAGCAGTTAACTACACATAAATAGGGAGCTAATCTAATTTTAGAGCAATGTTATTTTAAAGGCTGGAAATTAAACCATATTAACAAAAATAATTACAAGCAAAAGAAAGCAGGTGAAAAACACACCATGTGCGATAATGAAAGGATGATCACACGCACACGGTTAGTGTTAGGCCAATTAATAATCTGTTCAAAGAATGGTCAAAGCGAAAGCAACCGGTGCTGGAGCTCTTGATAGCAGCAAGACTGTCGGGTGCATGAGGATAACTTTTTGTCTAGTCTATTTGAAAGAGAACCAATCACACCATTTGCGTTTCCAGGCACAGCTTCACGCAAGGAAACGGGAGTGTGCACGTGTTTTAAACAGTCACACGCATCACATCAGCTGTTGGCATGAGTGATCAACCTCTCATTCAATATTCACCTGCTTTCTTTTGCTCACACAAAATAGGCTATAAATAATAGGTGCAACCGCATAAATAAATCTTCAGATAGGCTAAAAAATAAACTCACAAAAGACACTTAGAAATGTAGCCTTGGAGACAGGTACCTTGTGATGGGGAGGAGCGCAGGACAACCGGCAGTATTTCACTAACCTCCCTGGCCTTCTTTTTGACATCAGCGGAGAGTCGTTCCATGCTGCATTTGCTTATTGTTGACAGACGCAGGATTTTATACGGAGTATTTTATCCTGGTCCACTTTTGTAGCGTTTTTATACATTTTTGAGAAGTTGAAGGCTACATCTTCATCTGACAGTTTGTCGGCATGACACAGACCAACATTACTCGCACGATGACCACAATTAATCTTCGGATGTTTACCCTCCTCTGAATGCCTTGCCCGTTTGGTTTTCCCCCCTTTGATGATTTTCTTAAGATACCTTCCTTTCTCCCAACTGCAGCTGGAATGACCGGCTCCAATCCGTCATCGAAATCCATGACAGACTCTGAAGCTTTGATTCTCTGACCGACAGACACCTGTTGACCGGTGACGTAGCCTACTTGACTGACAGCTTGCCTACCGTTTAACAATTAAATGGTAAACGTTTTTTAGTTAGCCTATTGAATCCTCTTTTTAAAAATATATGTTTTTTAATTTCATATTATCATTAAATCAATGAGCAAACACGGAGCACTTCACCAGCGGTGACTCTCTTCCCAGGGGATGCTGAGCTCGCGCAGCATCCTGAACGTTCTATAACCGTAATATCGCACTTTGTAAAGAACTCGCGTTTTGTGAAAAAATACATTTTCACCGACGGTGAAACAACGTCACTATATAAACGTTGAACCAATTTGCTAAATCGAAAGGTAATTCAACATTGATCCAACCATAGACCTGACGTTGATTCAACGTTGAATCACCGGCTGGGATAGGAACAGATGACTTGCAAGGGATAATAACAATTGTGCATCCTGGCAGAAAAAGTGCACAGCCATGCACACATTTAAAGCCATTTCATAATAGGTGACTATTAAACTGCTGAACATTTAAAAAATCAAAATCAACATCTGATTTGTGTTTACAGAATAAATCAAGTTACAGCAAGATTAAACTGTTTATTGAATATAAACTAAATGAACCAAAAATGTGAATTGAAGTTACACTACACTTCATGTGACATAAAAATCTAACTATTTTCACATTATGAAACTAATTTTAGTATTTAAATATGTGATCTGAGATTACAAAACACATGAAATTATATCACAGTTTAAATTTGATTCCAGCTAATAAAACATGGATATTTATATGAACATGAAAATTACTTTTCCTTAGATACATCGGATAGATATATAGATAAAACAGAAAGAAAAGGGAATTGCAAAGTGGTATAAAATAGCAAGACAAATCATGTTACATTCACACAGACTGACAGAATCACCTTAACTTACATATATCAGTTAAACAAACCCAGTTATTTTAGGTGTTACCACAAGATGTGAGTTTGTGACAATTACATTTTTTTTCAGTGCATATAGGTAACTGTATGAGCCCATTAATGGGTGTTTCATAACTTTATTATTTCACAGGTTTTCAAAAAAAGGATTGCATAGACGGATTTATAAATTAATTCTCTAATGAAATCCAGCATTACAATACAGTGTAAACCCAAACTGCTAACTTTACTAGAGCCCTAGTTGAATTAACGTAAAACTTAAGGTTTTTCCTTTGCACTAAACTACTTACACAAGCTTAAACCAAACAGCCCTGGTTGAATTAACATCCCACTAAGCAAAATTGTGCACTAGTAACCCAAATCATATACACTTCTACATCATATACAGTTCATAAATCAATACACTTAAGTGTAGTTTTGAGAAATACAAATTAAATTTAAAAAATTAAAAAAAAAGGATTCTAGGTATATTTTCTTGTTTTAGGTATGCTAATATTTAAAGTATATAAACAGAACACATGGATATATTAATTTCTTTTAAAGATACGTATTCATAAAATTGTAATTAGAGGAGGGAGTGAATGGGATTTTACCACAGGCACAAGAATTTAACTTTAAGTATTCGGTAACTTCAGTTAGTGGATTATTATGTTGACTAGTAATATGCATTCTCTGCTAGTGGTATGTTTATTTCTGTTTCTTCAGCACACGTAAAGCTACTTGCTCATGAAATCAAGCTTGATTGAATTGGTTTGGTTAGATTCCTCATCAGTTGCAATTGCCGTAATTTCAGTTGAGCCAAACTGTATTTCCAGCCTGATCCTACGATTCATGCCCTTGTTCGTATTTGGCATGTCTACCGAAAAAGATCCAATAAACTCCAGCCCCCATTCATCCACATACTTGACCTCCAGTCTTTCAGAGTTGTAAAATTTGAATAATGTTGCTGTTTGTGTAGGATCTACCGGATATCTGATTAACGTTCTAAGCTCATTGCTGAGAACTGACTCTCCTTTGGTAACAAGCTTGTCAAAACAGACATCACAGTACACCTGTCCAAGGCTGTTTACATATTTACTTTTGCCTTTGTGAATTGACTCATTGAAGATCAGACTTGAACAAAACCCATACGTAAGTCTACTGATGCGGGATTTCACCACTGCAGTGTTTCTGCCAAACATGACTGCTCCTTTTAAGATTGCTACCTGTGGATCAACAGGGCAGAGTATTTTGTGCTTTGAGCCAAAGCACTTACGCATATACTCAAGCAGAACTGGACTTTGAGAATATCCTCCAACAAACAGCAAGTATTCAATTCTCAGCTCTGTTCTTTTCAATATCCCTTTAATGCTTTTTTCAATTGCACTGAGACTGTTATCAAAAAACCTTCTGAATTGTTTCTTTTCATATATGATTGCACCATCTTCCCATGTTACTCCACTACAATCTTTGAAGAGACTTTCAATGGCCTGCTCTTTTTTGGCAAGATCATGCAAGGGTGCTGGACACCAAATGTTAAAATTTTCATCACATGATTTTAAATGAGCAATTTCCCACTTTAATCTGAGTAGTGAAGAGGGGTGTTCTTGCTCAAACTGTTTGAAAACTTTCTCAGAGAAAACATCTTTTAGAAAAGAGATGATGTTCTGATCTACTGTCTGTCCACCCATGCCATTTCCTGATGCAGCATGCAGTTCCTTCAGATTGTCTTCCTCCACCACCTCATGCACTGTTATGTCAATGGTACCACCTGCAAAATAAATGACAATTACTTTGTCATAAATTCAAAAAAATACAACAATGAGTTGTCTGGTGACTCGGTGGCGCAGTGGGTAGCACTGTCGCCTCACAGTAAGAAGGTTGCTGGTTCGAGCCTCAGCTGTGTGGAGTTGGTGTGGGTTTCCTCTGTGAGCTCCGGTTTGCTCCACAGTCTAAACACATGTGCTATAGGGGAATTGAGTGAGCTAAATTGTCCGTAGTGTGTGTGTGAATAAGAGTGTATGGGTGTTTCCCTGTGTCTGGATAAGTTGGCTGTTCATTTCGCTGTGGCGACCCCTGATTAATAAAGGGACTAAGCTGAAAAGAAAATGATTGATTGAAATGAGTTGTCATAAAACATTAACACAAAATTTAAATATTAACAACACCTAGATCATTTTAGCCAATCTAATACTACATATCGGGCTGTCATGGTGGCACAGTGGGTAGCACGATCACCTCACAGCAATAAGGTCACTGGTCAAGCCTTGGCTGGGTCAGTTGACGTTTCTGTGTGGAGTTTGCATGTTCTCCACATGTTGACGTGGGTTTCCTCTGGGTGCTCCAGTTTCTTCCACAGTCCAAACACATGCGCTATAGGGGAATTGGGTATGCTAAATTGGCCATAGTGTATGTGTGAGAATGGGAGTGAGTGGGTGTTTCCCAGTGATGGGTTGCAGCTGGAAGGGCATCCGCTGTGTAAAACATATGCTGAATAAGTTGGCAGTTCGTTCCGCTGTGACGACCCCTGATTAATAAAGAAACTAAGCCGGAGAAAAATGAATGAATGAATAATAGTACATATTACATCATATTTTGATTACTAGCCATATTATATTCAAAAGGCCTCCACTCCTTTCAAACCCTTAAGAATGCCTTTACACAAGTTCCTCTCCTGGTACATCCTGATCCAGCACTACATTTCATGGTTGAGGTAGACATCCACTACGGGAGTAGGAGCTGTGTTCTCTCAGCGGCATGGCATACAACCTAAACTCCATTCATGTGCCTTTACATCCAGCCTGGCAGAAGTGAATTACGGCATTGGCTATCATGAACTCTTGACAAGAAAACTCGATGAACACTGTCGCCTGAGTACGAATCAGCCACACACCTGACAATCATCACTGTCGTCATCCCTACACTACATCATCACTACACTTCATAAGCCCCACTCACAGCTCCCTTGTTCGGCCTCGTCTATAGTACCAGAAAGGACTGAACTTCCTGTACACGGTCAGTGTTGATTCTAAGCTCTAAGTTAATTACCTTACTTATCTCATTTGATCTCCTGTGTCTCTCCTAGTGTGGTGTCTCCTGGTTCTTCTTCCGGCAAAGCCAATATCTCCGGTTTATGTTCATCAAATGTTATCATCTGTATATTCAATGTCTATTCATAGTCATCACTAAATATAAATCAGAGGTAAGAATTTATCATACATAGCCTCATTTCAGTTGTCAATGTTTGTAAAATATATATATTGATTATATATCAGAAGTTGAGTCAACCATACAGTTAATGATATTATATATATCTTTTAATAGTTCAGCTAGACAGCATGCTTATTCGACATAAAATGTGAATTTACTGGTAGGAATGACATCAAGCCCTTGTCATGATTTCAGCCCTTCCATGAAAAAAATCAAGCTCAATCTGGAGGTTATGAATATCAAAAGAATAGACTTTATTGAATATTACAATAAAACCAGGAAAGTCCAGAGCAAACCCCAGAGCAATCTGCAGTCTCTCCACAGGACAACCTGAAGTGACTGTAGTCTGTGCATTCTTAATACAGATTTTCTCTCACCACTTCTAGGTGCTCTCGTTTTAACTTTGATCACCTTAGGATCTTTTCACCCCAGAGTTATCTGTACTGAGATGCAACCTCTTTTAAGTATTTACATCCGACCTTCGGATGAGACGTTAAACCGAGGTCCTGAGTAGGGGTGTAACCCCGGTGTCCTGGCCAAAGTCCCTCAATCGGCCCTTACCTATCATGGCCTCCTAATCATCCCCATCCACCGAAGTGGCTCTATCACTGTCTCTTCACTCCACTAATAGCTGGTGTGTGGTGAGCGCACTGACGTCGTTGTCATGTGGCTGCCGTCGCATCAAGTGGATGCTACACACTGGTGGTGGTGTGGAGAGACTCCCCTCATGATTGTGAAGCGCTTTGGGTGTATGGCCATACACCATAAATGCGCTATATAAATACACATTACATTACATTACATTACATGATGGTACATTGATTTGATAGGTCACTCACTCTTGTGAAAAACCTCTCATACAGCTTCATATGAGTGTTTTACAAATACAGTTATTGATTTTTCATATAAAATCATTCTCCAGCCACTCCTCACAATGGTAACCCCACCCATTCTTCTGCACGACACCCATCCTACACACACCAGATGTTGCCTTTCTTCTCAAAATACACCACCAGTTGTCCCCCTTTTTCCTCAAAGTACGTCACTGAAAGTGTCCGAAATACCATCATCCCAGATCAGAAAAATGGACTCTCTCTTTGACACCTATATTAGGAAGTGGTTGGACCTCCCACACTGTTTCTCGGATACAGGCCTATATGGCAATAGCGTACTACAGCTTCCTCTGAAGTCCATCAGCCATGGATACAGGCTGGATAAGGATACAAGGATAAGGCTGTTGCCCAGGGCAAGCAAGGAGCATGGACCACTGGGAGGACATCATCAACAGGGCCATAACCTGGGCAGATATTTGGTGAACACTGCAGTCACAGCTAAGTTTCCTCGTAAGAGCAGCATACGATACTCTCCCTTGCACCCATAATCTTTTGCAATGATTGAGAAGTGAGGACAAATGCCCTCTGTGCAACAAAGCCAATTCAGGCCTGTAACATATCCTGTCAGAATGCAATGTTGCACTGACGCAGGGCTGCTTTAGATGGTGGCACAACCAGGTGCTAAGAAAGCTGGCAGAGCATCTGGAAAAATGCAGAGTTCAAGCAAACAGCACATCAGCATCTCCTTGGCCAAACATCAGGTTCCTAAGACCAGTGGAAGTGGGGCAGGTGGGAGATGCACATTGACTTCGACTCACAACTCATCTTTCCAACTGAGATCATGCAAACAACATTAAGATCAGATGTAGTAATTTGGTCAGCGGCAACTAAGAGGGTTCTTGTGATCAAGCTGACTGTGCCATGTGAGGAGGGAATGGCAGTGGCGCATGAGTTCAAGCAGCACAAGTACTCTGACTTAGCAGCAGAATGTAGAGTCGGGGTTGGACAGTGACAGTACATCCCATAGAAGTTGGGTGCAGGGGATTTGTTAGGAAGTTGGTAATTCATCTTGTCCGCTCTACCAGGGCATCTGAAATGAGTTTGGGGAGAGCTATTAAAGAGTTGGCTCAGGAGGCAGAGAAGGCAAGTTACTGGACGAGGCTACATAGGAGGAACGAGAATTGGGGCATGGTACCCCATTAAGGGCAGCTGCAGGGGGTGGCGGGCAGACATCCCCACAAGCCACTGCCCAACTGCAGCTGAACCAAAAGTGCACTGGAGGAGGTGCTGCAGGCAGGAATATTAAGCAAATATTGCTACTTCATCATTCATTCATTCATTTTCTTGTCGGCTTTGTCCCTTGCAGGGTCACCACAGCGGAATGAACCGCCAACTTATCCAGCACGATTTTACGCAGCGGATGCCCTTCCAGCCGCAACCCATCTCTGGGAACTTCCACACACACATTCACACTCATACACTACAGACAATTTAGCTTACCCAATTCACCTGTACTGCATGTCTTTGGAATGTGGGGGAAACCGGAGCACCCGGAGGAAACCCACGCGAACGCAGGGAGAACATGCAAACTCCACACAGAAACGCCAACTGACCCAGCCCAGCCGAGGTTCGAACCTGCGACCCAGCGACGTTCTTGCTGTGAGGCAACAGCACTACCTACTGCGCCACTGCGTTGCCCAAATATTGCTACTTGTACAATGAAATTTTATATGGTTATATAGGCTATGTTTACTACACTTTTGGTTCCTTGTCGCTGTTGCCTTTGTTTAGTTGGCGTCAGTAGAACTGCACTACAGTTGAATCACATTCTTCAACTATGACATTCTTATTCAACCAATAATTCACAAACAACATAAAAAATAAAGATAATCCAAAGCACTATTGATGTATTATTCAAATAAAATTATATCTGAAGTGACTCCACCTCTTCTATAGGACTTTTCCATTAGCAAACAGTACAGTGAATATTATAAAAATACATCCTAACATTTGAACAATAAACACAGTTATAACAATGAACATGGTTACATGGTTATTTTTCCTACAGATATATTTTGTTACCCTAGAAGACAACATAAAATGCATATTATATCAACTGTATTCAATAACATGAAAGTCTCTTATCTCTTAATTTCTCGAAAGACAAATTCATTATGTAACCTCATAATTTTTATTTTTAAAATAGAACAGTGTACCTCCACAATCCACAACCATGTATTGGGTTCCAGTACTCTTTTTAAGTGCATCTGTATTGAAATCCTCAGCTATGAAGCCATCCTTTGGTAGCTGCATACAGTAAACAGATGCAGCCTCGGGTTCCAGGGCAAAAGTGAGTTTGTTACGCTCAGCTTCTGTCACCAGACCTGCCTGAAAAGAAAAACTATTGAAATTAATAAGCCTCATTCAAGAAACACAAACATAATTTTTTTTACAAGTTCATTTGTAGCAGAGAATTGATTAGGTTTAAATGTACCCTTATCTAGCCCTAACCCATCTTTCCTACTACCCATCTTCACCTGTTGGCCTGTATGTCACCTAACCTTTGTTTCCCTTTTGTCAATTGAACCCCCTTAACACACTCTGCATTTGGATCCTCCTTCCAGAACTGTGACACAGAGCAGCTGTATAAATGTTTATAGTATAAATGTTTATAGTATAAATGTTTATAGTATAAATGTTTATATGCAGGACATACAGTATAGACCCAGTGTACAGAGTAGGGGTTGCACATACTAGTTGACTGATTTACTTAAATGCTCTGCCGTGATGCTTTTTGATTGATGTTACTATCACTAAAAAGCAACTTGCTATTTCTTCTTCTTCCGGCGGTGCTACGGTCCATGTAGAGCCCTGGCCTCTTCCACCACTCCTCTCCAGCCTTCCCGATCCAAAGCCTGCTTTCTCCAAGCATGCACTCTTAGGATACGTAGATCATCTTCTACGTCATCTAACCACCTCTTCCGTGGTCTAGCAAGAAGTCTCCTTCCTTCTAGTTTTAGCTTGTAGGCTTTTTTAACAGCTCTTTGTTCAGGGAGTCTCTCTAAGTGGCCCAGCCATATTATACGGTTCCTCTTTATTTTCGTGACCAGGCTTGGCTTCGCATACATGTCTGCCACTTCTGCATTATTCCTTATCTGCCGTTCACCATGGTCACGCTTCAGTCCATAAATCCTCCTTAGGATCTTCCTCTCCCTTGTGGGGAGTCACCGGATCTTTCCAGAACTGAACAAATTACACACCACATTATTCTTAAAAGAAAGATTGATCGGTGCCTATGTGTCTGAGTTCATCTCAATTTCAAAGCAACCACAGGCACTCAGCAAAAGGCAAGCCACAGGACAACTTGCCATTTGCGATCTCACGACCCCGTCCTAATTAACTATACGTCTTAAAACAACAGGGAGGCTACGCTCAGACCCCCCAAACAGGTTTGAGAGACCCCTTAACAAACCCCTGTTGTTTCACGCCTGCAAACGCCGTCTACCAAGGGAATACACACTTTTAGGCAGACACAGAAGTGGTCAGAAAACTTCCAGTTTAAACTGACTTTCAAATAAACTGTGTTTATTTGAGTAATGTATGTTTGTTTTACGTTTCTGTAGGTTTTTGTGTGTACATGTTCCATGTGTTTAACATAACCATTATGAAGAGGTAATGAGTTAAAGCCGCTGCTTTTGCATGAAATCTACAGAACGTTTGTGAAACATTTCATGTTTGGTGTCTATTGAAACCCAAGAAAGTTTCAAATGCATTTGGTTTATAGGAAGAAACCCTACTATAAAAATGTCCATGTTATAAAACTTTGTTTTAACAGCTTCTAATCAAAAGCTTGAGTCTCCCACGAGGTGCTAATCCATCCTCCTAGGGGAGGGAATGGGGGTGTGATCCCACCCCGCAGCTTGTTTTATTGGACAATACCTGTGTAGGCCACACCTACAGTTATGGCTACTAAGAATGCGCGTTTCTCCCTGCGCAGTACTGCGTTTTGTGATCCGTAGTCACGCGGCGTACTGCGGCCGTAAAGTCCACATTTTCATTTTTTTTAAAAAACATTTCTGTGCTTTACGCAATAACCACCAGGTGGCGCAAGGAACAACCGCTTTTCCATTGACTTACAGTATTTGTATACAAGAGCGCTCGATTCAGCTCCCTCGATGCCTCCAGCTGGGCTTCTTTATTTATTTATTTATTTAACAGGCCCGGTTTGGCTAATCGGGAGGACCGGGAGAATTTCCCGGTGGGCCGGTCCGTTTTTTAGCCGCAAGGGCCTGTGTCCGTAGCTGCTTGCATCCACAGCATTCGCACTTTTTTCATTTATTTGATCAGCCTCACTCTTTTTATCCATTATTGTATTCATTATTTTGCCGCACCTCCGCATTTTTATTTATTTATTTAGGTAATACTGGTCAAAGGTGTTGCAGAGGACTGTGTAATTTCTTGAT
Organism: Danio kyathit; assembly: GCA_903798195.1. Classification (NCBI taxonomy): domain Eukaryota; kingdom Metazoa; phylum Chordata; class Actinopteri; order Cypriniformes; family Danionidae; genus Danio; species Danio kyathit. The sequence goes on from CAIGQS010000007.1 coordinate 992,780, forward strand.
CCAAACGCACCGGTATGACACTACCATTGTGGTCTAGTGGTCAGCACGTTGGATTATGACGCCGCCAGCCCGAGTTCGAACCACGTCAGGATAATTTATTTATTTATTATTTTGTTAAGACATAATACTGTTTGGGTTACTTACTGTATATAGGTGGACATATTATATTTTAAGTTACTGACTTAAGGCAGTAATATATGTTTTATAGTGATAATATGTACAGTTTCGCTTTTACAGGTTTTATCAATGAAAGTTATGCAACGATACCGTTTACATAGACGGATCATGGCTTCAGCACAAAACGAGTGCTTTAAATCATAATTTATTCTCCGTATTTCTTTCCGTTTTATTTCGAATAATATAAATGTTTAAAGTTTTAGGTAAAGACATCAAACTATGCCCACACATGCAAGTTATACTATTCTATAACTGGTAATTGAGTGAAATCAGCATAACCGTCATCACGCTTCACGTATTGCCTATTATCCAACTAATCATCAGTGTTAGGAAAAAGTGAAATGTTACAATCTAATGTCATTTAAAAAATAGTAGCTAAATGTGTAACTAGTTACATTTTAAGACATAGGCTAGTGTAGCCAGAAAAATAGGGCCATAAGCTACAAGTCAAAATAAAATCGATATGCTAACTGTATTTTAGCCATTAACATAGGCCTACAGTATATTTTCTGGTGTTTAATTTTTTTTGTATGCTTTTCTCAACACATATTTTATCTACATCTTTATGGCGCGGTTAGCTAAAATTATATAACACAGCAGTTTTTATGTTGTTCTGTTGTATTCATATTTTGTATTATCTCCAAATGAATAAATAAATAAATACAGAAACAAGCGTCATTACTCTTTCACTCCATTTCTCACACACGACATGCATGGACCTTTTTAACATGACAAAAACTCTGGAAAACCGACACAACATTAACATTCTTGTAATTTATTTATTTATCTCCCCACATTATTAATTATTTATATATGTATTTATGCAGGAAGTTTATTTATTTGCGTATTTATTTTATTTATTTACTCATTTATTTATTTATTTATTTATTTGCATATGTATTTATTTATTTGTGCATTTATTTATTTATTTACTCATTTATTTATTTATTTATTTGCATATGTATTTATTTGTGCATTTATTTTATTTATTTACTCATTTATTTATTTATTTGCGTATGTATTTATTTATTTGTGTATTTATTTATTTACTCATTTAATTACTTATTTGCGTATTTATTTATTTATTTATTTACTCATTTATTTATTTATTTATTTGCGTATGTATTTATTTATTTGTGTATTTATTTATTTACTCATTTAATTACTTATTTGCGTATTTATTTTATTTATTTACTCATTTATTTATTTATTTATTTACATATGTATTTATTTATTTGTGCATTTATTTATTTATTTACTCATTTATTTATTTATTTATTTGCGTATGTATTTATTTATTTGTGTATTTATTTATTTACTCATTTAATTACTTATTTGCGTATTTATTTTATTTATTTACTCATTTATTTATTTATTTATTTGCGTATGTATTTATTTATTTGTGTATTTATTTATTTACTCATTTAGTTACTTATTTGCGTATTTATTTATTTATTTGCATATTTACCTATTTACTTATTTATGCAGGATATTGCAGGATTTATGCAGGATATTGCCTAATCAAAACACTTCGGGAGCCGCGACGTCACTCTCCGCCCCATTATTTCTTCTAAATCGCACAACACAGGTGTCATATTCGTTTGTGCTGATTTGTGCAGTTAAATAAACACTTTATTTGTTTTTGTTGTTTATATATAACCAAAATATTTGGTTAGATTTCTGCTGGTTTGTGCCGTGGAAATGAACATCAGATATTTATTCACGCACGAATATGTTATTTTCGTTTGCTCACAATTTGTGCTCGTTAAAAATAAATTTTTATTAAAAATAAATAATAATAATAATAATAATAATAATAATAATAATAAGATAACTAAATATAACTTAAATTAATAAATGAATAAATGCATAAACAAGCGTCATTACTCTCTTTCACTCAGTTTCTCACACACATGCACCTTTTTAACATGACAAAAACTCTGGAAAACCGATAGATAGATTTATATACCACCTAATTGCATACGGTATATAAAATTATACTCCGTTAATCGTAACTAAAAAGCCATATTGAAATTAATACGAGCGAGTAACATTTCTGCTCTCCGTCCACGGACAGCAACAACATTAAAATCATTGTTACATCTCTCGATAAAACAATTCCTGATCATTTATCTTTAGTCAAATGGACAATAATATTTGAAGTAGCATGTTGAGCTGAGGAAAAGTAAATACGAAACTTAGTTCAAAAATAAATGAACGGATCTGCAGTTAGTTTAGCATTTTCATTTCATATTCCCACAACATTAACATTCATGTAATTGATTTATTTATCTGCCCACATTATTAATTATTTATATATTTATTTATGCAGGAAGTTGTACATTTATTTATTTATTTGCGTATTTATTTTATTTATTTACTCATTTATTAATTTATTTACATATGTATTTATGTATTTGTTTATTTGTGCATTTATTTATTTATTTACTCATTTATTTATTTATTTGCGTATGTATTTATTTGTGTAGTTATTTACTCATTTAATTACTTATTTGCATATTTATTTATTTATTTGCGTATTTACCCATTTATTTATTTATGTAGGAACTTATTCATTTATTTACTCATTTGTTGATTTATTTATTTGCATGTCTAGACTGATTCTCCGAAGCATATTGCAATTCAAAATATTAAATATCCTTTAGATAAAGCTTTACATGTAAAATTAAATTTTTAAATTTTACCACATCATATAAAACATATTTTAGTCATTTTACTACAACATTCGCTATAACTTAGTGAATAGTTATAACTAACTATGATGATGTAATTCTACAATACGAATACACTTGCAATACAAACTAAAATTAAACAACAAATAGTTTCTGTAAAGATCGATTTACATGGATGGGTTTGTTGGAGGCGCGTTTTAACGAGAAAACTCATCCACCGACAGCCGATCAGTCCACATCCACTGACAGTCCCGCAGATCCTTTAATATCTTTAGAGAACCTAACGAACAGCCAACAGTTTTCGGAGACGTGGTCACCTCGTCCGTCTGTCCAAGAACACCATTCCTCTTCGTTATACCCTTGTAATGGTGATTTCGGTGTTCCATCTGAGATCTCTACGCCATTATCTACACGGACCTTCAACACACAGTTAAATAAAGATTTTGTTTGGTCAGCGCGCTCCATGGGTATCACCAAATGACGACGGTACACGCTGATGAGTTGCCAAATCAAGATGATACATTTTCCCATCCTCCTCCTCATTCCGCGATGGCATCCTTCCATTTGAGTTTACCTGAAACACCAAGAAACACTTCCCGTTCTGGTCATCATGTTCGCCGGTCTCTTGTGGTTTTAAAGAACATTTCATTAGAGACCGAGAATCAAGTGTAACTGGCTTTCACGGGACCAGATGGGAAACCGCGGGCAGATCGTTTCGCTGCACGTTTGTTCAAAATGTTAATTCCTCTCAACCTGTATCAGAGCTGGGCTGGTTCTGTTAACTTCGACGGTTCCAGGGGAAAAAACGCACTGCCCGACAACCTTCGCCAATCCCTTTCAGATGGCGTTAATCGTAGATTCCACCCCGAAGCCCGTGACTGGAAGCAGATAAGAGACAGACTTAACGAACTTCTTAGAAATAAAAGAGCAACATTTCCGCTTTTTAAAAGAATAATAAAATCGAAATTGTTGTGTTTGTAATCGAAAAATTTTGTGATTAATAAAGCTCATTTTGTTGAAAAGTGAGCCGTTTTGCTATATTGTATTCTGTACTAATTATTTTTTATATTACTGTATGTAATCATAGGCAACACTATTTCTGTACAACCTATTTTGTAGAGAACATTGTAAAATAGCCTACAGCAGGATAGTCTATCAATAAATAGCATAATTCATCTTACTCCATAACAAAATGTTGTGAATGTATTAAGAACATAAATGTAGGTACTGAAAACATCTATCTAATGTTCTGCAAACGTTTACATTGCACTTATAATATTACACTTGGAACAAATTTCAATTTAAAATTGTTATTTGAAGAGTTACACATTTTATTTTTAAATGTAGAATTTTAAGCACCACGATCCAGCAATCCAGCCTACTCTGTCAGAGAACATTTTGACACAAGCATGGTCTCTGCAGTTGTGTTACGGTGTTACCCGTATTTATTATTTTAAAATAACAGTAGGTAATTGTTGCGTAATAGCATTTCAAAAATATCTACAAAAAGTCCCTTTGTAATTTCACTCTCAATTTCCATTTATAAGAAATGTTTAAGTATAAGATAGGGCCCAACTTTTATTCTGAACTTAAATATTTGCCTGCTATCGAGTTCTTTTAAATACTAACATGTTGTTGTAATGTATATAAAAATATTAACTAATCACGTTCCAAAACGTTTGTAGATGTACAGCCACAGTGACGTTTATTCTTAGCCGCCATTTCTTTCATTTTCAGTGCGTTTTCTTGAACTCTTTGTCTTTTTTGCGAAAGCAAAACTTTTGAAACCCTCTAATAATGTGTTGTCCTTATAACTCTGACACAGTGGCGCCTGCTGCCGTACGGCTGTACGCACCGTGCGTACCATGAGGGGGCGGGAATTAATGGCGCTTTTTATTTATTTCTTTATTTATTTATTACATCATTTAAATTGATTATTAAACAGTATACACTATGATATATTAACAAAGCAAGAAAGAATGACAATAAAAAAGGTGTGCGTTTGTGTGTTTTAAAGCGTGTTGCATGGTGGGAGATGGGTAAAGAAATCTATTGGCTTTAGTTTTGCTGCCGGTTTTTCTGCACACTAACAATTACAATTCAGATAGCTATTGTTTAAAACAAGGTTCAAAATGAGTAGACGCTCTTTAAAACAGAAACTTAATTGAGACATTTGCCAAAAGGCCTAAAACTGATGAGACAAATACTGATCCCCCACACGGAGTGGAGACCGCAGTCTCATCTGGACCTGGCTGTAGATCAGATCCAGCTGCTGCGCAGCCTCCATGCATAGAACGGAACCATTTAAGGTGTTGTTAACAATTTTATCTGACAGACTGGCTTAAATAAGCAGACGTCTCTATTCTCACAACAAGTTTCTATTTTCTCAGAATATTGTAAACGCCTGTCCTGCTTATTTAAATTATTTGATTAAATGAATTAAATTGTAATTGACCGGCGCAACATGGAAAACAGTTTAATATAGGCTCATCTGAAACTGAATATTTCACTTTAATTTTATTTAGGCTAGATTATTATTTTATTTGACAATCCAGTTCGTGATTCGACAATGTTGAAGCATATCGGATTTGTTTTAAAGCACGCACTTCAACTCAAATGTTATTCGTTCTTCTATTTTTTTTTAGAAGACAACTGACCAAGAAACATATTCAAACAAAGAGACAAACTGTATACGAAATTCGTTTTTAAAAGATATTTTTTCCAAGAAAAATATATGAATTATGTTTTAGTTGGAGCCCGTCCACTACTCAACTGTGCGGGTGGATGATTTTCGGTCAGTGGAAAGTAAGGATTTATTAATGCTTTACTAAACGTTTCACAATCTTATACTTGCAAAATTTTTAATATGTCATTATTTTTAAGATTAGGCTACATCTTGAGCGTCTGATTTTTCCTTGGTGCCGATGTGCTTTTATTACATTTAGATTTTAATAAAATATTAATCTTAAAAAGTAAACGAATTATGTTATACTGAATAATGTAGCCTTTGACAGTAAACATCAGTGTTTCTTGACATTATTGGGGGAAGGGGGGGTGGTGCTGGATTTGTGCGTACCTAGGAATAAAATCCTGCAGGCGCCCCGGCTCTGACAGATAACCACAAACAACGCAAAACAAACAGTTTGAGGTATAGCGATTCCTAAAGAAGTCACTTCTACTTAATTTCATTTATTTACTTATAAGACACAAAGAATCACAATAGTTGGCCACTGTACTTTACAACGAGACAAGAAGAATATTAGCGTAAAGGTGGACACACTGGAATGTGGTTACTGTACATCTCTACTTGTGATCAAATATACTTTATGTTAGTGCTGCTTCTATTATTAAAATATTGATATTTGAATTAAAGATAATGACATCACCACCGACATATGCTATTCTAAAATATTTTAATTTGTTTGTGCTGATAGAATTTTTGTTTGTGATGCTAGCGTACGCATTGGCTAATGCATATAATTAAGTAATACTGTACATCTCTATTTGTGATCAAATCTGCTTTATGTGCATGAACGTTTTATTGCATTTTTTATTTTTAAATAAAGTGTATTTTATTCTAAAAGTGTACCTTTTCTGTATTTTCTCCCCACATTTTGTATTTGATTAAGAAGTTTAAATACAGCATTTAGGTGACATTTTCTGAAATATTTTGTGCTGTATTACAGTAGTTTGTCTTCTGCTTTGTCAAGTTAATTACTAAGATCATGCGCACATATTTTAAAACGGCATGTCTAGACTGATTCTCCTAAGCATATTGCAATTCAAAAAATTAAATATATTAAATATCCTTCAGATAAAGCTTTACATGTAAAATTTAATTTAATTAATTTAATTTTAAAATTTTACCACGTCATATAAAACATAAACATTTACTTGAGGACGCAGAACTCGTGTTTAATTGCTTAATAGCTGCAATTTTTTTTAATTTTTAATTTTTAATTAGTAGCCTAATAAGAAGATCAACATGTCATGCGGTTCATGAACCGCGAGCGAGACAGAAAAAGAAAGCACAGAAGTTATGGTAAAATAAGTTGCTCAAATGATACTCTTTAAAATAATGACTTATATTAAGAATATTGGCTTTTTTTATTTGGAAAAAACATATGATGGGGGGGAAAGCATGCATGCCGGTCCTTAAAAAAGGATTAGGTCAGTATTTTCTTTTTAATCTAAATTTGTAATTTAGGTGAAACACCTGGGCAGTCCTATTTATTTTATTCTTTTTATTTATATATGTTTTTTTATGCTGTTGGAAACGCTGGTACTTAAAGAGTTTCTGTTGTTATTATGTGCTGTATGCTGCTGTTCGCATGTTAAAATAAATCAGTATTTTAAAATGCAATACCTAATGTGTCAGACACTAAATAAAATTATATATGTACGGCACTTTTCTTTCCTTCCTTTTGTTTTTATTTCTCCCTTTTTAAGTTTCTCTCGGATCGGTTTCACTTCCAGTTCTGCTTTAACAAATAAAAAATACAAAGCAAAAATTATTAATAATTAAACTCATCCACCCGCAATGGGTATATGTAATAGGCTATGCAACGGCTGTAAAGCGCTTTATATGAAAGCCACTAGACCGATACCTAAAATATGAAACATCATGTGTGCGCGAAAAGCCGGTCAAGTCAAAGCCAGACAGGCACTTTAAGTTCTTCGTAAGGACAGCAAAAATGACAGCAAGGTGCTGCCTTGATATACGGACCTTCCATGCGGACCTTCCAACAAAAACCCGAATTTAATTATATATATATATATATATATATATATATATATATATATATTTCATACCTGTATGTGTTCTGTTGTCCATGCAGCCTTAAATCCCTTAAATGCCATTAAAGAAATACTAAAGAAATATCTTACAAAATAATTAATGGCATTTGATTATATTAGGATGTCTCTAACATTTAACTCTAGGTGGAAAATAACTGTTTATAGAATATTTATTATTCCTATTATCCTTATTAAATACCTATGAGTCAGCTTGTGACTTTATATCTCATTTTATATATTTCATATACTTTATTTTAATTACAAAAAATATTTCCTTTCTATTTAAGATAAATGTATTTTCGATGTGATATGTAGTGGGGGGGAAAAAGAAAATTGTGTTTACCAACGCGCTGGTTCCGAACCGGATTCTTGATCATGATTGATCGCCTCAGGTCATGTTGCCATACGCCTTACAACCACGCCACAGACCACCTACTGTTAGATAGAATCTCTGCTATTTTTGTCGGTGTTGCTGCCATATGTGCTGCCATGTGTACAGTACATATTTCACACGCACATTTAAAAAAACGAAACTAAATTAAAAACATGAAATTAAAAACATGAAACACACTGAAACTGGGCAATTAATTTAAACCGTTTCAAAAAACATAACAGTAATTTATTGTCTGTTGTTATGGAGCTCTTTAGCTCACGTGCTCTGGCTGCTACAGTGTGCTCACTATGTTACATAACTGCCCCCTGCTGGCCATGTACTGCTTGTGTTAGTACATGTTGCGTATTGCCGCGCATTACTGCGGACATGCACGAGATTTGTTTAAATCACTCGCCCATTCTCAGTAGCCATATCTGTATACCCAAGCCTATAAAACTTCGAACAATGAAAGTTACGTCGTCTTTTGCCGGGTCTTTGCCTCTCATCACCGCCGTCGCTCTTCTCGTGCTGGCCGTACATCGCCTGGCCGGAAGCCTCATCGCAGCACGGAGCAAACCGCGACGTTCACGCCCGCTGACCCCCGATCTGCTTCAACAACGATCGGGTTAACTTATCAGAACTCTGAAACTCTGCCATAACTACGGAATTCCGCAGAGAGCCGAAACTCCACAAGGACTTCACTGCCGCGGCCAACATCTGGATCCCTAGCAACTGACTCCAAGCTTCCCTGAAAGTAAGAAAACCCCTTTTACCAGACGAGGGAAGTCCAGCACGTCATTGAAGTTGCTACGCTGACCCATCAGCTTCGCCGGGATCTCCCTTTGGACCAGCCGAGGAAACCAAAATTCCATCAGAATCGCAAGTAACACAAACAATGTTTCTATCCATTGCTGAACTGGTGTGAATAATTCTTAAGTAGTAAAGAATAGCAAAATTCTCTGCTTTTATGGTTTCTCTCAGGTTGCAATGCTAAGAACTTAGCTAATGCTAGAAGGTGAATCCTTACTCGCTCTCCGTCAAAACTCTCCTCAAACTGCTTGTGTGTATGTATGTGCGTTTGTTTGTTTTATGTAGATTAGTATGTTGTGTTGTAGAGTAGCAATAAACTTGTGTTTCGTTTTTAAGATCTGTGTTGGTGTGTTGTGTGCTTTTATAAGTCAATGTCTCAGCTTCAGATACTGTTACCTTGCTCATTGAATAATTAGATACTGTTTTATATTGTCATTGTTGGCCACAAAAATAATATAATACAGGATTGCTTTACACTGACCGTTCTATTTGCTGGACAAATAAGTAGGTTAAGTGTAAGCTTTAAATAATTCTATGTAAATCATGTTCGAATCTTTAGATTCAAATCCCCAGAGTTTAAATGTTATTTAAACGAAAGAGCTGATTCCTTACATAGTGGTGGAGGAAGTTTGGGCAAAGCGGAAACAACTTTTAAAGCACAAAACCCCAAAAACACGTTGTTAATCTTTTCTATTTTTGTCCGGAAAGAATAGATTAGAAGGAACAGAAGTTTTGTTACTGCACAACTCTATTGTGGTACCAGTAGTTTTATTGCTTGACTGCATTAAGTGTTGTTAAGGAAGTAAAACTGCATTTTAATTGTCCGCCGAGACAAACTATAAGCCGCTCTAAAGCGCATGAAGAGAGACAAAGCGTGTTCCTTTGTTCCTATCTCTTATCTTAAGGCCTTCACAGTATGATTTCGCACGCCGCGTTCCCGGCTCGAAACTCAGCTGTGTTTTCTCCTGGTAACTGATTTAGCATAGCTAACTAAATTCTTGTTGCCCTTGTAATTTGCTAAAACTTAGTAAATTATTTAAAACGCGGCGCCCAGAGAGAGCTGCCAAGCGTAATTTATAGGAGAAGTTTTAAAATTGATCAATTAAAATAGTGGTTTGAGCCCACGGATGTGTTTGCAGTCTAAACAGACTCAACACAAAGTGCTGAGATTCCCCCATATCTCTGTCACGATTTGTATTAATCTCAGAAACCCTGTTGATTAATTTATCTCACTCTCATGAGTTGAGATCGTTCAGTACTGTTAAGATATAAAATCTAACTAGTGCTTGTTGTTTGAGCAGTGTGAGATGTGCCGTCATCTCAAATGATACTGTGAAACTTGCTATTATTCCATTTTGTGGTAGTTGCCATAGCAGCAACTTTGATCCGGAAGTACAGAGAGACTTACCGGAATTACATTCAAGCGAGCATGTGCAGTCCGCCAGCGCCAGCTTGAGTTGTAAACAAAGAGCAAAGCGTGAAGCTAAGCTAAACTAACGCTAACGCGTTTGCATTGAAGTCTATGCATTTCTAGTAGCAGTGAAGGCTAGTAGATAGCACGTAGCATTTAGTGGTCTTAAATGCATTGTATGGCTGATGTTTGAAATAACTCTTGCATCTCAGTTGTCTCTCTTTACTCACTTGGAAAAGTTGACAAATGCAAAGTTAATAAAAGTGTGCATGATCTAACTGCTGAGTTTAATCCCTATTCTTTTAATTATTTTATTTTTCCCTGCTGTGCTTGGCCTGTTGAATTTTATCAGTTTGAACTCACATAAGCTGTTGGTTTTATTAGTGATGAATTATAGTTTTGTTTTCATTACTATAAATTAATGTTCTCCGATCTATTCAGGTATAAATACCTTTGCCATTTATCAACATCTAGGAATACCCATTTCCTATGACTGTTGACTTAAAACATAAGACACTGATTAAATTAATTAAAGTTGTTTAACTTAATGATAAACTGCATTAAATGTTAGTTTAACCAACTTTATTGTGTTGAAATTTTAATTTCATTAATGGTTCATTGATGTATGACTTTATCATTTTAGTAACAATTAATAATTAAGTTTAGTCACAAGTGTTCTTATCAAGTTTAATGATAACTTATAAGTTAATTATAAGTTATTACCACATTACAGTTTTAAAGTTAAGTTCAATTCAAAATTGAATTTAGTCTTTTCATCTAGTGGATGTTTATTGAATATCTCTTAAGGTACTCAATAAAATTCTCTATAATTTGCATTTATTTTAAGCCTGCTAACAGACAGTGCTCCCCCTGCTGCTTCATTGATGCAATTGGACAGTGCAGTGAACTGTGACTGCACCAACTTAAGTCATCATTAAGCATGATCTTAGAGCAGTAGCCCTCCAATTAGCCAAACTTCAAAAGGAAAATTCAGATTTTTCTACTACGTAGGCTAAGCGGTTACTATATAACACAATAAAACCAACCCGTCTTGAAGTATCAACGCAAAAGTGCCATCGCTTTGACATCCTTATAAATCACCTAATGTTAAGAGAAAACTAACCCCCCCGTTTTCTCTTTCTACTAGCTATTTTCTTTCAACTAGACTATTGATGCTGGTTTAAGGATTGTGCTTGTGAGAGTCAAAAGCAGAGAATTTTAGAAACATTTAATAGATGTTTGGGACACTTGAACACTTTTAATTGTTGAAATTGTCTGATCTCACCCCTCCTTTCTCACTCATCAGGTCAACAAGAAGATAGGCGTCATTAGATCCAATTCTAAACACGCATCCAGAAACATTTTATTTGGTGTACGGAGTCAATCCTATTCAGAAGCCAATACTGTTATTGTTGTCACACTTTCTTTCACCTCCGAAAAAAGTTAACAGCAACCACAGTCCTGGTGTTTAGAAATTTTATGTTTATATTTAAACAAAAGCTGAAGGAACCCTCTCTCTAGGAAAGTGAAAACTACAGATTTTCACACTACTCCTTATTCCCCTTTTCACTTTTGTTTTTCTTTGTTTTCTCACTGTGTCTGTGCTACTGCCTCTTTCCACAGAAGACTACCAGTTAGACACACACACCCACCAGAGGGCCACAGTTCCAGAGAACCACACTCAGCTCAACATTAGTACACACTTAACATTGCACATTAACATTTTTCCTTGCCTGTTTGCTTTGTTCTACCTTGTTTTTTCTTTCTCCTCTCCATCTCTTTTCAAGGTCTGTGTCAGTTGAATTCTAAGTCCTCCCCTCGCCGCATCAAACATGGCTCACCCCAAAGACCCTGGTGGCCACTGGAAGGACCTAGAAACATGGCTGAGCATTGTAACAAGCAGTCTCCTCCCTAAAGCTGCCGAAACACTGCAGCCTCTGACGCAAGACCAGCTGGATGAGAACATAAGCAGCATAATGAAGCAAGATCCAAGCCAAAGCTTCAATCACAAAGAGCTGGCCAAAATCACTGGTACTTTGAGTCACACACTCATCGCCACCCTCAAGTTGAATGACAGACACGCCTCCCAACTCAAGCACAAGCTGACACGCCTGCAAGCCTGCATCGAACAGCTAGAGCTGGAGGGTCAGGAACGTCTAGAACAACCAAATGAGCTGGATGAAGGTACCACAGAGGAGATAAACAAAATACAAGAAGGTCTAACCGCCATCACAGAACAAAGAGATCAAGCCAGAGCAGACCACGCTGACGTCGCTAATAAGCTAGATTATGCTGAACAGCTACTGAAGGAAGCGAAGGTGGACTTAAGAGACAAGAGGGCCAGAACCAAAGCCCTTGAAACTCACCTAAGCGAAGCAAGACATGAGATAGACAGACTAATGCATGACATAGATGACATCAAAGAGGAGTCCGCCAGTGAACTCAGGCATGCCTATGCACTGCGCCATGAACCTCCAAAGAGTAGAGGGGCACCAGCCTCGCCCCTGCCAAGCAGGACGGGATCCTCTGTCCCTGAGCTCACACCTGTCAAAAAAGGTGAGAAACCATGTCAACGATCTTCACCAACACCTTCTGAAGAGCCTTACTTTACCCCACAGCGACGAGAGCCTGTGATAGCCAGTCACAGATCGTCATACAGTCTGGACCTTAAAGACCTTGACAAGCTGGCCAGGAACATTGGCAAGTTTAATCCAAGTATGCCAGGTGGTTTGGAGGTCCACGCTTATTTACAAGACATTGATTTCCACCTGGAAATGAGACCCAATGTCTCTGATAAAGAAAGACTGTATTTGCTTCGAGCAACATCCAGCACTGAGGTGCGCAGCTTCCTGGACCGACAGCCAGCTCCGGTAAAGAACAATTACCACCTGCTCCAAGAAGCCCTCATCAGAGAGTTTGCAGACCCTGAATCAGATCAAGGACTGTTAGGTGCTCTTGAAACAAAACAAGCTCGCAATGAATCCCCACACGCTTACCATAACCGACTCAGGCAAGCCTTTTTCGGAACTCGCAACGAACCGGATATGGAAGAAGACCTGAACTTTAAAAGTCTCTTCCTGAGAAACCTCCATCCTGCAGTAAGCCAACATCTTGGGGTACTCGCATGCCCACGGACAATGAGCATCCAGCAATTGCGAGATTTAACTCAGAAAGCCTACGACAAACAAAAGATGATGTCAGAGAAAAACACCAAAACTGCAACAGTTTTTGACTTTAACACCCAAAGTCCAGAACTGGCACTAGAGGGTGCCCAACGCCCACACAGCGTGAGACCACCATCCCCAGAGTGGAATGCATCTTCGTCCAACAGACAACGAGACTCCTATTCTGACACGAGACCTAAACAGAAGAACAGGTGCTGGGATGGAACGTCTAGACAACGACGCTCACCTGAACGCCACCAGGAAAGATCATGGAACCAGTCCACCTCATTTCGAAACCAATGGGGGTCATTCAAAAGCTGGTCACCAACCAATAGTCCTCCCAAGGGAAGACACCAAAACCCTGGATCTTCAAGACCAAGGAGTCGACGAAGGTACTCGGGAAATTTCCACACTGATAATGCTCAGACTCAATCCCAGCAAGAGGAAAATACCCCACCGGGATTTGACCCTCAAGAACTGGTAAAAATGATGATGAAAGAGTTTTTCAAATGCATAGAGGAGGACAGGACGTGGCAAAAAGAAAAAGCAGATTCAGCCTGATTAGTCACCGAGCGGACAGCCAGCGACCATCTGAACCAGCAACCACTTGCAGGTGAAAACTCTCAAGTTCACAAGGGTGCCGCTTTGGTCATCTGCCACTCCTCCGACAAACAGCAGTTCAGTCCTGAAACTCTTCTTGACCCATGCCAAACTCCGGTCCCTCTATTACTGGCTGCTCCATCATCATTGAACAACAAATGGGGGAGGACCACAACTTGACACAGATCAACTGTTCTTCCCTCTACACACCATCATAACCTTTGACATTCTAGGTAAACACCTAGTTAAACAACACTGATACTCTCTTCTACAGCACTGCTAGAACAACCTCTAGTAGAGAGGAGCCACTCCACTTACACAACACTGTTTTGCTGGTTTTTAACCTACCTTGTTTTTTTTGCATAACTGTGCCTCTCCATTTCCTTCTTTCTCTCTCTCCCCCTAACTAATTTGCAGTTTCAGTCCCCTCCACAGCGAACTCCCGCAAATTTGTCCACAGGGCCCAAAAGTAGGATTGACTCCTTCTACCAAAGTAGTGTCAATTGCTACTAAAACTTTGCGTAACCTGAACTTAATTTAAGTTGAAGCTAGCACCACTCCATACTCGCAATGAAGTAGACTAGCTAAATAACTAAATTTGAATTGTTTCAGGCAATGTTACACTACACCTCAAGTGTTCCTAACCCAACCAGTTTAATCTAAAACCTGCACCAGAACTCAGTCTATGGAATGGAAATGTGGTTTGTGTCTTGTGTGTGTCTGTTCTCTCTCTCTCTTCCTATGCCTCCTGTTCCAGTGTCTGCCGATGTTCATGTCAGGAACATCACCATTCAAATGGGGGAGATGTGGGGAGTCACCGGATCTTTCCAGAACTGAACAAATTACACACCACATTATTCTTAAAAGAAAGATTGATCGGTGCCTATGTGTCTGAGTTCATCTCAATTTCAAAGCAACCACAGGCACTCAGCAAAAGGCAAGCCACAGGACAACTTGCCATTTGCGATCTCACGACCCCGTCCTAATTAACTATACGTCTTAAAACAACAGGGAGGCTACGCTCAGACCCCCCAAACAGGTTTGAGAGACCCCTTAACAAACCACTGTTGTTTCACGCCTGCAAACGCCGTCTACCAAGGGAATACACACTTTTAGGCAGACACAGAAGTGGTCAAAAAACTTCCAGTTTAAACTGACTTTCAAATAAACTGTGTTTATTTGAGTAATGTATGTTTGTTTTACGTTTCTGTAGGTTTTTGTGTGTACATGTTCCATGTGTTTAACATAACCATTATGAAGAGGTAATGAGTTAAAGCCGCTGCTTTTGCATGAAATCTACAGAACGTTTGTGAAACATTTCATGTTTGGTGTCTATTGAAACCCAAGAAAGTTTCAAATGCATTTGGTTTATAGGAAGAAACCCTACTATAAAAATGTCCATGTTATAAAACTTTATTTTAACAGCTTCTAATCAAAAGCTTGAGTCTCCCACGAGGTGCTAATCCATCCTCCTAGGGGAGGGAATGGGGGTGTGATCCCACCCCGCAGCTTGTTTTATTGGACAATACCTGTGTAGGCCACACCTATACCCAAGCCTATAAAACTTCGAACAATGAAAGTTACGTCGTCTTTTGCCGGGTCTTTGCCTCTCATCACCGCCGTCGCTCTTCTCGTGCTGGCCGTACATCGCCTGGCCGGAAGCCTCATCGCAGCACGGAGCAAACCGCGACGTTCACGCCCGCTGACCCCCGATCTGCTTCAACAACGATCGGGTTAACTTATCAGAACTCTGAAACTCTGCCATAACTACGGAATTCCGCAGAGAGCCGAAACTCCACAAGGACTTCACTGCCGCGGCCAACATCTGGATCCCTAGCAACTGACTCCAAGCTTCCCTGAAAGTAAGAAAACCCCTTTTACCAGACGAGGGAAGTCCAGCACGTCATTGAAGTTGCTACGCTGACCCATCAGCTTCGCCGGGATCTCCCTTTGGACCAGCCGAGGAAACCAAAATTCCATCAGAATCGCAAGTAACACAAACAATGTTTCTATCCATTGCTGAACAGGTGTGAATAATTCTTAAGTAGTAAAGAATAGCAAAATTCTCTGCTTTTATGGTTTCTCTCAGGTTGCAATGCTAAGAACTTAGCTAATGCTAGAAGGTGAATCCTTACTCGCTCTCCGTCAAAACTCTCCTCAAACTGCTTGTGTGTATGTATGTGCGTTTGTTTGTTTTATGTAGATTAGTATGTTGTGTTGTAGAGTAGCAATAAACTTGTGTTTCGTTTTTAAGATCTGTGTTGGTGTGTTGTGTGCTTTTATAAGTCAATGTCTCAGCTTCAGATACTGTTACCTTGCTCATTGAATAATTAGATACTGTTTTATATTGTCATTGTTGGCCACAAAAATAATATAATACAGGATTGCTTTACACTGACCGTTCTATTTGCTGGACAAATAAGTAGGTTAAGTGTAAGCTTTAAATAATTCTATGTAAATCATGTTCGAATCTTTAGATTCAAATCCCCAGAGTTTAAATGTTATTTAAACGAAAGAGCTGATTCCTTACACCCTTGTGTCCCGAGTTCTCAATCCCCACATTTCACTGGCATATATTACCACTGGCCGCAGTACTGTACGGTAGAGTCTTTCCTTGCGTGCTCGGCTCAGCAGACGGGATTTAATGAGTTGCTGCATGCTGTAGTATGCCTTGTTTCCCACCTTTAAACTATCTTTACTTCCTCTATGTTTTCGTTGCAGTCTGTCAGCACAGATCCCAGATATTTGAAGTTAGGAACACATTCATAGAAGTGCATTCCTACCTGCAGGGGTTCCGTTGAGGCACTCTGAGACCTTGACATGAGCATATATTTTGTCTTGTTCGTATTCACATGCAGACCTGCCCGATGTGATTTTCTTTCTAGCTGTATAAAGCTTTCCTTCAGTTCTCTTTCCCTCCTGCTGAGTAGGTCCACATCATCTGCATAAGGTACTGCACTGTCCTATTAAACAATGTACCTCCAGGGTTCACATCTATTTGTTTAATTTATAAAATGGCCAAATCAGATTTCTAGAATCTTAAAAGCATTTTTTTTTTGCTGTATAAGCAATTTATTTTGACATTCTTTTAACATTTAACACACAGATTTATATTTTAAATACACCCTTTTAAGTCATGAGCTGTTCACCTTCTGTGATTGTGACCATCTTTCTGTAAGAAAAGTGATATTTTCAATCCCACATTAAAAATACTATAATAATTTATAGCAATACTTTTTGAACCATACTATAAAAAGTATTTTAATTCTATTGATATGGGATCACAACAACTATAAACATAACCCAATACTGAAAAATAGATGTTCAAAAACAATATCATGTTTTTTATAGACAGGCAGCATTTTATCTGCAGGCAGCAAAACAGTGAGATTCTGAAAGTGTCCAACTTCAGATGTATTTTTGAGCCTCTTCCTGCCGCTCCTTGATCTCATTTACATTGCAGGCAAGGCGAGGCACATCTCAAACGAGCCTATTGACTGGTGAATATCTGATCTATTTGCTTTCTCTGCTGACACACAGGAGGGTATCCGATTCATATCAGATACATTTTCACATTCGAACGAAGCCTGAATCTGATTTAAGTAAATTGTAATCCATGCATTTTTTTTCCATTTTACTCCTACTACACGTCTTTCTGTTGGGGCCAACTTAGTCAAATATCATTAGTTCATGATGCTGAGTAAAAATGCTATATAAATGAATCTGCTATTTGTGTTCATAGTGTTGCATTATTTATTTATTTTTGTTTGAGAAAGGGCAACGCAGTGGTGCAGTAGGTAGTGCTGTCGCCTCACAGCAAGAAGGTCACTGGGTCAGTTGGCGTTTCTGTGTGGAGTTTGCATATTCTCCCTGCGTTCGCGTGGGTTTCCTCCGGGTGCTCCGGTTTCCCCCACACAGATTCAAAGACATGCGGTACAGGTGTATTGGGTAAGCTAAAATTGTCCATAGTGTGAATGAGTGTGTGGATGTTTCCCAGATATGGGTTGCGGCTGGAAGGGCATCCGCTTTGTAAAATCATGCTGGATAAGTTGGCGGTTCATTCCGCTGTGGCGACCCCGGATTAATAAAGGGACTAAGCCGACAAGAAAATGAATGTTTGAGAAAGTGGCACTTAATCCACAACGTTACTATTAAAGCTCTGTAAACCTAGGATAAAATAAATATACTGCACAACATGAATGTTATTGTAAATGTTAATGCATGGTTCTATTCACCTAATATAATGTACACACTCTCTTATTCGCGCGCACACACACACACACACACACACTCATACACTACGGCCAATTTAATTTCTCCAATTCACCTATACCGCAAGTCTTTGGATTGTGGGGAAACTGGAGCACCCAGAGAAAAATCCATGCAAACTCCACGTAGAAAGGCCTCCATCTGTTAACCATACTAACCACTTAGCCACTGTACCACCCTCCTGTGAAATTCTTATTCTTTTTAAAATATTTTCCAAGTGATGTTTAACAGAGCAAGGAATTGTTTACAGTATTTCATTTATATATTTTTTTCTTCTTGAGAAAGACTTATTTCTTTTGGTTGGAATAGAATAAAAGCAGTTTTTTTTTAAATGTTAAACAGTTTTTTTAAGGTCAATATTATTAGCCCTCTTAAATATTTTTTCATTGTCAACAGAACAAACCACGTTTATCCAATAACTTGCATAATAAATCTTACTTCCCTAGATTAACCTAATTAACCTAGTTAAGCTTTTAAATGTCACTTTAAGCTGAATACTTGTATCCTGAGAAATATCTACACTGTTAAAAATTGTCCCGTTAAAAAACAGTAAGTTACTGGCAGCTGCAGTTGCCAGCATTGTACTGTTATTTTACAGTATGTTGCTGTAAAAATACATGGACTACATTGAGATACACAATACTCAAGTGAATTAATTTTGTTCATTGAAAGCGACTGCCTCAAATTGGCCAACTGCTGTATGAGTTTATGAAGTAATGTGCTATATTTACTGTATAGAAGCATATTTATAATGATAACTTATTTTAGTTAATTTGAAAAGTTCCTTTTAACCCAAATGTCTGAAATTTCACAGCAGCACACATACATGTAAAGCTGGAATTAACAGAGAGATTCTTACTGCATCAGCAACTAAACAGCCACTGTCTTTAAGTAAAGAAACATGCAGAATAACATCAGCAGCTCATTGTTCATCTTTGACTCAAACACTGGCTCTACTCTCCTCCACAACGGTGACACACAGAAGAAATTTGCTTCAGGTTTTACAGTAAAATACTGTTTTTTCCTTGATTTAACGGTAAACTACTGGCAGCTGTGGTTGCCAGCAATCTACTGTTTTTTTACAGTCTACTTCCGTAGTTTAAATTAACATCATATTACTGTTAAAATACATTTTTACACTGTGTTTTTACCTCTCACACCTTTAACCCTTTAAACCCCAGAGCAAATACCTCAGTTTTAATTGAACACTTCCAAGTGTCCACACTACTGAGTGTTCAAGAAACATGGAGCAAAGCTGAAGTAAATGAACTAATTAAATGACTAATTAAATGATAATTGAGGATTAGCGATGAACAAATGAAGAAATACTGAAGGGGAAAAACAAGAACAGAACATAAAGTAACAAAAAACTACAACTTCAGTCACAGCTTTATAATGAAATAACCTGAAGGTCAACAGATGATTAAATCATTAAAATGATCAGCAGATGATTAAACAACTCTACAAACATCATCAGCAGCTACACTTATTACTAAAACATTTATTTTTGTATAACATCTACTAAAGTTCTTCTTGAGATAAAGGTTAATATGTTACGTCACCATCATGGAGAACAGAGTTTGCTTTAGTTGGGCTCTGAGCCCTGACATTTTAAACATTAATATATTTTGGCTGCTGCAATTGTTAAGAACTTTGTTTAAAAAACTCTTTTGATATGGCAAGCAAGCCAAAAAATTTAATAAGATCTGCTGAGGTTCATGTTGTTTTTAATGAGACAGAACCTGGTCTAGTTTAATATAATATACTGCTCTGATCCAATGTTTAATCTATTGTTAAATGTAATATAACATGACTGTATATGCCATTGAATTCTGGAAGTTTTTAAGAATGTCTTGGACAATAACACTTTGCTCTATGGTGTAAGTTGCACTCAAAGAGACATCAAGAATCAGCGTATGAACCTCAACAACGGTGACAAATAACAAAATTAACAGTTTAACTCACAAACATCACAAACTGGCTACTGAAAGTCTAAACATAAACAACAGCAGAATCAAACGCAAATAAAGTAAACTGTAAGACCATTATACTGCATCATTTATTCATGCCCCAATACATGCTGGGATATTTGTACTGTGCCACACCCAGCATGCATTGCGGCATGAAACATTTCAATTGTTACCATTGTTGAGGTACAAGGTCTGATTCATTAGGTCTGAGCGTGACTTTGTCTTAACTGAACTGTTTTTGTCTGTTATTTCTTAACTCTGTAAAAGAATCAAGTATTTTTCCTGTTTCCACTTCTCATTAATAAACTAATATCTGCACCAAGCATAAAAACTACCACATGAGGCCCATCATCCAGACCTTTATCAAAACATTTAGCAGAACACATTTCAGAACACTAGATTTATCTACCTATTGGCTTTCCAGCTTTATTCCTATAATAAAAGTGTTTAATAAACTTTGTATTACAGCAGTAGGAGAGGCTAACTTTACAAACTCAAGGGTGAAGAGCCCAACTAAACCAGCTCCTCACTCCATTACGGTGACACACAAAACAACAAAACGCCTACATTTCTGTTGGTTCTCACTAAGAATGGTATGGAAGTCAAAGCAGTCAGTAATAAGTGTGTCTGCTGTTGTTTGTGTTGTTTAATGATCCTCTGCTGAGACTGAAGGTGTTTTATTTGACTTGATTTTATTTAATGTTGTAACTGACGTCACTCTTTGTGTTTCTTGTTTCTCTTTCCTTCAGTGATTGTGATCATTACAGCAGGTGTTCATCAGTGTCTGAATTCACTCATTAGTGTTCATTAACTCTGTCAGGTGAACTATATTAGTGAACTAGTGTATGGAATAGTGAACGAGGGCACAAAGTGGGATTTCAAACTCAGACTTGAAAACGTCGAATCTGAGCTCTGTTAACTCACAGTTTTCTGCTGTTGGTTACTTTCTCGAAAACAGAAATATTACCCAGAATGCACTGTTTTTAAGACCATATTACTGTTTTAGTGAAAAAAAACATTATTTTACTGTTGAATCTGACCGTTTTTTAACAGCAATTTTTTTTACAGTGTAGTCAAATACAAATGTACTGTCATCTAGGGCTGGGCGATACTGCAAAATTTGGTATCGATCCGATACCAAGTAATTACAGGGCCAGTATCGCCGATACCGATACTGATACTTTTACTTTAAAAAGCATGCACTTGAACATAAATGTGCTTTTCTGTAGGGGAGAACAGTGTGTGATGATTTATGAGTTGAATGCTCTCAAAGCAGCTATAATTAAATGTATTTATTAAAACCCAGGACACATTTTAAACACTTTTAAGCCAAATAAAAACATTTTTATTATTGTAATGTTCTGGATTTGCAAACACAAACTTATTACTAGAGATGAATTTTTTTAACTTTCCTTCAGCCTGGATTTTTTGTTCAGAAACAATAATATAATAATAACAAAACCATTTCTCTTTTAGCACTTCTTCAATGTCTTTAAACAAATAAATGTAAAACAATAAGCATTTCAAATACATTTTTAATAAACAAAGACCACAAAATTATTACTGGCGAACAAATTTTTAAAAACTTTTTTCAGTTTTTGTTCACTGTTTTGTTCAAAATAACAAAATAAAGTGTTTCTCTTTCATTAGACACTAAACACTGCCAACAGTGCAGTGCAAACAGTGCAAACAGTTGCTTGTATATAATGAGGGACATTCTGACATTTTCATTTAATTATTAGAACACCTGTATTCTCACCAGCTAAAAAATGTTTTAAGTGTTTTAAATGTTTTTTTATTATTATTTCCTACTAACACACTACAGCCAAAGATAACCGACTTAAAACCATTTTTTAGCTGGTGAAAAAACTACCTTTCCAATCATTTTGGCCATCACTGTATATTTTTAAATTCCAAAATAATTCATATAAACAGCAGGTATATATATATGCTATAGGCTTTATTTAATCAGCCTGATGATGAAAGTAACAAGTTCAACTATGACAAGTAATCTTTTTTTTTTTTCAAATTGGCATTAACTAATACTGAATGTCCTATATGACTCAAATATTAATCTCACCACTGTAGCTAGCTATCTGGATATTCATTGCCTCTCCGAAACGACTCGGCCAGTGACCTCTGTCTCAGGGCTGGCACTGCTGGGGGTCTGTCTGGAGGATTTGCCTCCTCTTCTCTGCTTTTTTTGCAGCTCGGCGTTCTCTTTTTTCTGTTGTTTTATGTGTTTGTGTAGATTTGTATTGTTGTCACAGTATTGAATAGACTTTCTACAAACATCGCAGTTTGCAATATTTTCGTTTACTGCAGTAAAATAACTCCAAACAGCCCTCCTCTTTCTTTCCGTCATCTCAGAACAGCCAAAAGTGCTTGCGCTTTGGCGCTGCTGAGTCACATGATGAAAGGACAACTAATAACAGCAGAGCAAGAAGGAGCAACGCATATGAGATATAAAAGGAGCGGGGTGTTAGACACACGTCCGCTCTTTTAGGAAACCGGAGCAATGTACTTTAGCGTAAATTAGATGAAATTTAAATAAAAGTATCGATCTCGGAAGGCTAGTATCGATCCGATATCAATACCAACGTTGGTATCGATGCTATCGATATTAGGATCGATCCGCCCACCCCTACTGTCATCATGGCAAAGAGAAAAGCAATTAGTTATTAGAATTTAGTCATTTAAACTATTATGTTTAAAATAAACTTTTTAAGTAATTCAAATTGAACTTGGGAGAGGTAACAATTTTGATGAGCAAGTTTTAGAGGTTTTCATACATGATGCACTCACCATTATTGTACTATTATTGCTAACAACCGGAGATGACTCTGAGGAACTTTAATAACGAAAAGTGGTGAAGAAGTCAAGAGTTGCTAGATGAATGAATTTGTCTATAAAATGAATAGGTTGTGAATAGGTTAGGAGGACACTCATGAAAATGTTTTCCATGCTTTGTTGTCGGTTGGTCATGTATGTTTGCAAACATTGGGCTTCGATCCCAGCATCAAGACAGCAGCGAGAGAGCAGCAGCAGCTTTTACATACTTGTCAGTGTTTGGCAAATTGCTTCTAAATAGCAAAAAAGTAAAAGAGTGAATTATTTTTCTTTTTTGCAATATCATCTACTTAATAATAATAATGCCTTTTATTTATAGGCACCTTTCAAAGCACTCAATGACACCTTACAGCAGATCACAAGCACATCATAAAAATACAAGCAGTAAAAAATAACAAGCAGCATAAAATTAAACCAGCAAATCATTAAAAGCTATCCTAAACAAAAACGTTTTTATCTGAGATTTAAAATTGGAAATAGAGTCCATCTGGCGAATGTGCAAAGGCAGGGAGTTCCATAACTTTGGTGCTGTACAACTAAAAGCCCTGCCACCAAATGACTTCATTGTGGGACAGATAAGAGTTCAGCAGAAGATGATCTCAGTGAGCGCGAAAGAGTGTACAAATGAAGAAGATCAGAAAGATAGTGAGGGGCCAGGTTATGAAGAGCTTTGTATGTTAAGAGGAGGATTTAATATTGTATACGATAGTGAACAGGGAGCCAGTGCAGGTGAAAAAGAATTGGAGTTATGTGATCAGAAGTACGCAAGCAGGTAACTATCCTAGCCGCTGAATTCTGATTTAACTGTAGTCTATGGAGTTTATCAGGAGTTTATCATGGAGTTTATCAGGGATGCCAGATAGGACCGAGTTACAGTAATCAATCCGTGATGTAATCAGAGCATGAACAAGCACTTCAGTACTTTGTTGAGATAGTGAAGGGCGAAGTCTTGCAATGTTACGCAAATGAAAAAAGGCCGTGAAAAATTACAAATATGAGAACCAAACGAGAGCATGCCATGCAGTATAACTCCAAGAGTTTTCACGTGGGTTGAGAAATTGACTAGGGGGTTATCAATAAACGGGGTAAATAATTGAGCTTTGGATAAAACAGATTTAGAGCCAACCAGAAGGGCTTCAGTTTTACTGACATTTAACTTTAAGAAATTATTAGTCATCCATATATTATTCTCATGTAAACATTTATTAAGATCAGGAGGGGGGTGAGATGTTGTGGGTTTATAGATATAAACTTGGGTATCGTCTGTATGACAATGAAAATGTATGCCAAAAGAACGAAATATATGACCTAGAGGTAAGATATAAGTGAAGTTTATTTATAAACTAATTTCGAGAGGATCACGTGCTTATGATTGCTAGCGGCTGGACCCACATTATCCAGTTCAGATCAGACCAATCAGATGATCCCTAAGCTACTATAAATACCCCGGGTTTCATATCACCGCTATCTTCGCTTTGAAGACAGCTTGGCTCGCATCAGCTGCTGCCACTACTACTACTACTACTACTACTACTACTACTACTACTACTACTACCGCTACCGCTACTACTGCTACTGCTGCTAATGCTACTGCTACTACCGCTACTGCGACTACAACAACTACTACTTCAAACAACAACTAAATATCCAACTACAACTCCAACAATAATTCAATAACAACTTCAACAACAACATCATCAAAATCTTGGATTTTGTTTGAAATTATGTCTTTTGAATTCTTTTTAAACATTTTGTTTGAAGTATACCAAGTCCTTAGGGAACTCTCTAGCGTTGAAACTTTTGTTTTAAGATTAATGCTCACTTTTTGAAGTGTTTTTTTTTTTTTCGCCTTACAGAACAAACAGATCTGTGTTACACTTATTGAAGTTTCACAAACTAATTTCAAGAGGAGCATTTAATGTGGTTGATTGTGGCTGGTCTCTCATCTGTGATCATTAGCAATCCAATCAGATTATTACAAACTCACTATAAATATCTCGTCTAGCATTACTCTCTTATTGTCATTTTTGAAGAACGCTATTGCTAGGATTGCTCCTCCGAAAGCAACCTTCCGAAATGAAAAAACAACAACCTACCACCAGCTCAACAACAATAACACTAGTGAGATCTCAGATCTCCCCAGAACCCCAGCCATGGCTCAGCACCACCTAGCCCAGCCTGGAATACGGCTAGAGACCAAAACTCCCGGTAGAGGCCACAGGCCTTTCCGCTCCATAACAGCCAGAATTCAACACTGCCAAAAATCTCCATCCCCTATCACTTCAAATTGCCACCCACCTTCACCAGCATCTTCATATGCCTCCGCCAGATCATCATCCCTCATTTCCAACAAAATGACAGTCAACAAACTTTGCCAGAATCTTTTAGATCACCATCCCAAGCTGCTGCAATAAGACTAAACTACTAAAACTATACACATCAATCTCCTCTCCGCCTCTGCCTCCCAAGGACATCCCCAGAAAAACATCATCATCACAACACCCCCAAACGCTACAGCGACTGCATCCATGCAGCATATGGACAATCCCCCAGACAACACATTAACCCTACAATTTACCCCCCCCCCCCTCCTCTGGCCACCAGCTCCTAATTCCAGCTCATCCTCCAGTCCTCCTCTCCCAACTACTTCTACCACTCTCAAGCCTCTTTAATTCAACCCAACTCATTCCACCCATCAGCCTTTTGCTACTAGTCCTAACGCTTATCCCCTCTCTACTCATTTCCCCATTCTAGCATCCCCCTTCATTTCCTCTTCATCTTTTCACTAAGCACTAACCTCCTGTACTAACCCTCCCCACTCCGATTCCTTCTGCACACCCCCCATTTTTTTCTAATTGTAAAATAATAGACAGAAATGTATTGTATGAGTGATTTACTTGAGCACAAAAAGTACATTGTACGACATGAGTCCAGTGCATATGCAGCAAAACAGTCTTACTAGAGTTTTTTTGCCCACTTACTTACTGGCAAAAACAAGTTATGGAACATTTTTTCCAAAGAGTTTGCTGTTGGCTGGTGCTTGAAACCCACTTAACATCAAATATTCAGCTACGTGGCTGTTCATTTGTGCAAAACAAAACAAAAATACAGATTTAGGATTCTACTGTAAATATTCATTCATTCATATTCTTTTCTGCTTAGTCCCTTTATTAATCTAGGGTTTCCACAGCGGAATGAACCGCCAACTTATCCAGCATATGTTTTACGCAGCGGATGCCCTTCCAGCTCCAACTCATCACCGGGAAACATCCATACACACTCATTCACACACATACACTACGGACAATTTACGAATGTAGTACCCACTTCGCCACCGTGCAGCCTACCTATTGTAAATAGTTCTTAATAATTTTGTATTTCCCCCCACAAATAGCAAACACAATTTACTCTGTGACCATCATATACATATGGTAATATTACAGATAGCTCAGCTAACAGCGGTCCTTCAGATAAATAGCTAAGTTATGGAAATGCCAAACATTATTGAAAAATTATGTTTATCATCAGGCATTCACACATTCACACTCAGAATTATTCTCCCCATCACTTCAAACTACCCCCAACCCCCTTCAGCAGAGTAAAATTTTGACGATCTATTTTCTTTGTTTTATTTTTGCAAACCAGCCATTCTGCTGTTAGCTTTAACTGTTAGCATAAAGCTATGCAGGGCAGGTACGTGTGCATCACATAATGATTGAGAGCCCACTAAACCAGTGACTGTGCAATAAAAGTATGTGAGTAAGTATTGTGAATTTATATAGCACATTTATCGTGTATGGCCATACACCCAAAGTACTTCACAATCATGAGAGAAGGTCTCTCCACACCACCACTAGTGTGCAGCATTCACTTGCAAAACAACGTGTCCAATAGATGAATACATGTCACCATATTTCGAAAGATCATGCATCCATTGGCCAAATTCTCCATCAGTCAAAATAGAATGTAAGTTACTGGCTAAAAGAGGCTCAAAGATATGCATATGCAGAACGTCGAAACACTCCACTGCTTTGTTTAGATTTTAGTACCTATAACTTTGACTTCTTATTCAGTTTGTGGTGTCATTTTATTTGTAACATTGCAAGCTATGGCATCATCTTGCTTTTTACTACATAGATGCCATTTTCAACCGTAAGTAACATAGTAAACAATAGGTCTCCGGAAGAAACAGTGACATAAACAAATGAATAACCATCCATAATTCAACACTATTATGTCGGTGGACTAAATGTGTTCGATGGGATGTTGTTCTGAGGACTCTTACCTTTCAAAATAAACCTTGATGTACAGCAATGAATGCATCTGTGTCTTGTTATTCCAATGATATGTACTCCATATCTAATAAGCTTTTTCTGTACAACTTGCACAAATTTAGCAAATACATTTTTTATAAGCTTCCCATTGGAAAAACAACTGGTTACAATGGCTGCTTGAGGGTTGTAGCTTTAGATTGATGTATAGTTTGTCAATATCACTGATGTTCTTTTTTATGTAATCTATTCGTAAACACTGAAATGAGTTCTTATCAGGTCTAGAAAATATGATCATATCACCTCAATTTTATCCTCTTTACACTGGCTGCCTGTTAAGTTTCGTATTGATTATAAAATATTGCTTCTTACCAATAAAGCTATAAACAATCTAGCTCCTGTTTATCTAACCAACCTTCTGTCTCGCTACAATCTAACCCGCTCTTTAAGATCTCAAAACTCAGGGCTTCCGGTAGTACCTAGAATAGCAAAGTCGAGTAAAGGAGGTCGAGCCTTATCATTTATGGCTCCTAAAATCTGGAATGGCCTTCCTGATAATGTCCGAGGCTCAGACACACTCCTGCAGTTCAAAACTAGATTAAAGACCTATCTTTTTAGCAAAACATACACTCAGTGCATCCCTTAGTGGTATGATGCATGCCTAGAATGCAGCTCTGCACAAGACGTTTGGCCATAGGACAAATGGTCGAGCCCAACTGAGCCTGGTTTCTCTTGGTTTTTTAATTATTCACTTTCGCCAATTAGTGAATTTTTTTTCCTTGCCGCTGTCACCACTGGCTTGCATGGTTCAGGATCTGTAGAGCTGTGCATCGATGGATTTGCTCTTCAGTGTTTGGACTCTCAGTATTAATTATTAAACCACACTGAACTGAGCTAAACTGAACTCAATTAAACACTGAAAACTGGACTGACACCGTTTTAATTTACTATAATCTTCTATGTGAAGCTGCTTTGACACACTCTACATTGTAAAAGCGCTATAGAAATAAAGGTGAATTGAATTGAACTGAATTAAACTGTGCAATAACAGCACCCCAGTGCGTCCACGTCCTGACACTGGCTAAGAGCGCCTCTGACCCCATACTCCCAGAGCACCCTCCACAGAATGCCACAAGGGACACGAAACACATGTGGAGTCCACGAAACACATGTGGATTGGTTGGGCATACTCCCATGAACCCATGAGTACCCTGGTGAGGTTATAGAGCTGGTCCAGTGTACCACGGCCTGGACAAAAACTGCATTGTTCCTCCTGGATCCTAGTTTCAACCATTGGCCAGATCCTCCTCTCCAGTACCCTGGCATAGACTTTCCTAGGGAGGCTGAGGAGTGTAATGCTCCTATAGTTGGAACACACCCTCAGGTCCCCCTTCTTAAAAATGGGAACCACCACCTCAGTTGCCAAGTCCAGAGGTTCTGTCCCCGACCTCCATGCGATATTGTAGTGACACGTCAGCCAAGACAGCCCCACAACATCCAGAGTCCTAAGATACACAGGGTGAATCTCATCCACCCCTGCTGCTTTATGGAGCTTGCAAACTACCTCAGTGACCTCAGCTTGGATGATGGGTGAGTCCACCCCTGCATCCCCAGTCTCTGCTTCCTCAAAGAAAGACATGTCAGTGGGATTGAGGAGATCCCTTAAAGTATTCCTTACACTGCCAAAAAACATCCCCAGTTGAGGTCAACAGCTTCCCATTTGCAGCATGCTTGGCCTTTCGGTACCTATCAGCTGCCTCGGGAGTTCTACAAGCTAACCAAGCCCTGCAGGACTCCTTCTTCAGCTTGACGGCATCCCTTGACAGGCACCACAGACCTTACGGCCACAGCTCCTCACCGCCAGGTCAACAATGGAGTCGCAGAACATGGACCACTCGGTCTTGTAAGGCTTGAAGCTTCCGCTGCTATTCTGAACCAATAATCGGAATCAGAAAGAAGTTGAAGGATGGCGTGTTTAGATAATTTATTTATCTGACTCCACTGTAATTAATCTGACTCCATTAAAGTTGTTATCATCATTGATAAAGAGGAAGAATCTCAACGCCCTAAAGCAGGCAAAGTTGTTTATTATGTTACATGTTTAAATATACAGACAGTAGAATGAAACAAACTAACATACTGTATAAAGAAATTAGCTGTAACATATGCACTGCTGAGCAACAAAGTTGCTTTGTTAGCATATGAGGCTACGCACCGGTGTGCTGGAGAAGCAGAGTAAAAGCCATTCTCCCAGATCAACAGTTACCTTTCCTTATTTTACCCTGAGCAAAGCATTATCAAACATGAGTGAAAACCAACCCCCAAAACCAGCTGAACATGAAAGCAAAGTTGAGGAGTTAAAGTGGGGGAGAAGTACATTAACATACTCTCCTCAGGCTATGACTCAACTATGGTAAATATATTGTATATTGAAATACAATTAATCAATGTCTCTGTTGATTTCATCACTACAACGCTTAAGTCATAAACTGTCAAATGACACCAAACATGACAAAGTTATATGAAGGAAGATCACAGTCAGATTAAATGTGTATGGTGAAAGGCACATGGTTACTGTAAGCAAATGGCAGAGATGTGTATTGGAGCTGTGATGAACTCTGCCACGCCAGGAGGACCCATCCCATGCTTGGAATGTCTCAGTAGTCCTTCATTAGCATAGAAGGAATAGCATATAATATTTTCTCAGCTTACAGTCTCAATGTCTCCGGCCTCCCTAGGGATCTGGTCAAAGCTCTTCCGGAGGTGAGAGTTGAAAATTCCACTGACTTGAGGTTCAGCCAGATGTTCCCAGAGGACCCTCACAATACATTTGGGCCTGCTACGTCTGTCCAGCTTTTCCCCCTGCCAACGGATCCAACTCACCACCAGGTGGTGATCAGTTGACAGCTCTGCCCCTCTCTATACCCGAGTGTCCAAGGCATGCGATCGGAGATCAGATGATCTACAAAGTCAATCATCAAACTCTGTCCTAGGGTGTCCTGGTGCCATGTGCACTGTTGGACCTCCTTATGCCCGAGCATGGTGTTTGTTATGATCCGCTGTTGTTCAACAAACTAATTTTGAGAGGAGCATGTGATATGATTGATCGCAACTGATCTCTCATCTGTGATCATTAGCAAGCCAATCGGATTATTCCAAACGCACTATAAATATCCCATCTAGCATTAAGGTTGATTTATACTTTCGCCTGGCGCCACATCGCGGACCTCCGCCTAGTGCTTGCGCACCTTGCAAAACGGACGAGGCTTTTGTTCGCCATTAAAATATCTTTTAAAACAACGGGGTGGTCAAACGAAATCTATTGTGAAATCAGACAGATAAAAATAGAAGTAGGAAGTTTCCGGAACTACATCATATATCAATATCGTTCAAGATTTTTTTTGCTATTTGTTTTTATAAATTATTTTAATGATTATAAAGATTTTCATAACCATTCAAGATTTCTTAAAATCAAACTTTGATGCATCACTTGCTTTTGTTCATATCTCAAACAGTTCTACCTATTAAAGTTTTAATGACCACAGAATATATATATATATATATATATATATATATATATATATATATATATATATATAAAAACAAAAATATTAATGACAACAGAACATGGGTTACTCTTCAAATATAATTTCTATTATGGCAAGAACAAAAAAAGTACACTTACAAAAAATACTAGCTGTATATTTTAGATTTAGCCCACTCCACAATTCACACATTACTGCTCGTTTGTGTTCTCTATGCTAAAAAAGCAATAATGTTCCAATATTCATGACCATTATCACCAATAAAGCCTAGAAAATCAGTGCATCAGTATATTGTAAGCTGATAGGTTCAAATTTTCTTTTCCAGTTATTAAAGAAAACATTTGGTAATTCATTTTATTTTTGTAGCTATTAAATTGTTTTAAATTCAAAATTGTAATATATACATCAGTTTAAAACCTATGAATGGTGGAAAAACATATTCTGTAATTGTGTAATAAAACCACCTGGGTCATGGCCTCCCAAGTTTTTCTACACTTTTTTTTTTTTTTTTACAAAAACTTTCAATATCTAGGCAAAAATTGTTGGCCATTTGGTTATCCCTGTGTCTGTACACAGCAAAAACTGGGGAGTTAAATTTTCGATGTTAAATCTTTCAGAGTTAATTTCAACTCTCAAAATGTAATTTTAACACATATAATGTAGAATTGTGTCAAGTGCTGGAGTCATTTAAAGGAGTTGATTATCAGAGTTGCTTTAACTCCCACCAGGAGTTATGATGACACTCCGCCCAAGCGCCCAGCCCCTCCCACATTTTAAGTTAGTCTGTCTCTGAGAGAAATCGCCATTAACAGCATGGTGTAGTTTTTGGCAGTAAGTACATTTTAAGCTATTATATTTATTCAATTATGATATGTGTACAACACTAGCATGTGCAATATGCAACACAGAACCCTGCACAAGTAAAATAGCTCTATATTGATATAAAAACAACAAAAGATGTTTTTAAAGCATGGAAATTGTTAAAAAGTGAAATCTCAGTTTGTGTAGGCCCTGTATACATTTACTGTATATTAATGTGATATATACATGGGAATTTAGTTAAAGTTCATGTATACATCCGAAGATAATAATTTTTTTTTTAAACGCAAAGACATGATTTAAAAACTAGTTTTGTTATCTGTCGTCATGTATTTGAACCATTAAGGCATTAAATAATTAACATTTCATTAATAAAACTATATAGTCTAAATGCTGTGGTTAACTGGCTGCGTGACCTGCGTCTCATTTAGCGCCCTCAATCAGCGAGATCGCCATCAACCGCATGGTGCAGTTTTCGGTGGTAAGTAGGCTACATTTAAGCTATTATATAGGGCTGGGCGATTTTTTCGATTTTTTCGATTAATTCGAATTTACGTTTTAAGACGATTTTATTTTTTACAAAATCGAAAAATCGCGATTTTTTTATAAAAATATTAAAGCCACTTTCCCACTATCGTGCCAAACCGTTCCATACTGTTAGACAACCGTGCTGAATTGTGCTGATTCTGTGTGTTGACGTCGCGGCTCTGTTGATGAGCTACCAGCTGATTTAGCGGAAGCGCGCCAGGGCGGACTAGCCAGCTTCGCTAATATTTTCACGCGCGTCGTGCTGTTGTTCGCGTCCCCGCAGCCGTCTGTCTGTCTGTCTCTCTCTCTCTCTCTCTCTCTCTCTCTCTCTCTCTCTCTCTCTCTCTCTCTCTCTCTCTCTCTCTCTCTCTCTCTCTCTCTCTCTCTCCCCCTCCCTCCCTCCCTCCCTCTCCCTCCCTCTCTCTCCCTCTCCCGCGCGAGCTGCGAGACGGGCTCGACAGGTGGAGTCACTTTTAGTCACTTATGCCCGCGCACCCATCGCTCCACACACACACACAAGGAAATAATTTCACCTAGTTCAAAGCCCAGATGGCTGGTTTTGTATATTATACCCGCGCACCACCTGAAGGACGGTACTGTATGAATTAAATCATAACCCATATATGCACCAATAAACAAGTAAAATGAATGAATGAATAAAATAAATATGGATTCTTAAATGTCGGCAGTTTTTACTCCAAAAAATATCAATACATATCGACAAATGTTTCCAATATTTCAGCTATAGGCCATTACACGATTCAGTTAAATATAAGATAGACATTTAAATATAGATAGATATGTAACAGGTTTCTGTGGGTTTTTTTTTTTTTTTTTTTTCACGGTGATCTTTAATATATACTGGGTGGTGGAGCTACGCACAAATATTTTCTAAAACGTCAAGCATACATTTGTCTACAGCTCGTTAGTTATTTATGAAGACAAAAAATAATTAAAATAACAAAAATAAAACTATAAAATTACAAAGATAAAAAGAGCAGCATTTTGCTAAATATAGTCCTTTATATCCTGATATGCTATGTGTTGTTTCATTTGTTTTTTTATATTTAACTTGATGCATTCGTTATTTAATGTTTGAATACTGAAATCGTTTAAATGGTTATTTTTTACCATCAAAATGTAGTATATTTTATATCATTACCAACTTTTGATATAAAACCGCTGTTATTTTATTGATTGTTATGAAATAATTTAAGTGCTATATTTTTTATTAGTGAAAGTGCCCGCTCACTTTGACAAGGCCTGTCTAAATATATATTTCTGCCATGCCACTAATACAGATAAACTATTGTTGCATTATCATTGTTTATTTTTCTGTTATGGACAGAGATTTGAATATTTATTTCCCCTCCAATCCTTTTTAATCTTCACGTTACATTTTGGTCATTTTCAATAAAATTTGCCCAAAGCTGCACAACATATGACCTGCTGTGACTTCTATTGTAGCTGTTTAGCATCCCTATATGAGAGAGTGCCATAACCGCGTTTAGTCACACTATTGCTTTTCTTTTACAAGTGAGCATGAAAAAAACTAGTTTCAGCATTTATTTAAATTTAAATGAACAAGGTAAGCTGGTAAGGTAGTTACACAGTAAAAATTTTTTAATAAAAAAATAAATAAAAAAATCGAAATCGAAATCGTGAATCGGTCAAACTTTATGAAAAAATCGAGATTTTTTTTTTTTGCCATATCGCCCAGCCCTACTATTATACTTATTCAATTATGATTTATGATGTGTATGACTTGAGCATGTGCAATATTATGCAGTACAAAGCCCTGCACAAGTAGACAAATATGTCTATATTTATAGCAAACCGAGGAAACGAGATTGCTAGCAAAGCGTGCTAGTCTGCATATTGGAAGAGTTTGTTAACCCTACCAAAAAGAGGGAATGTCAGTTTATATGTGACGTTAGGCCCAATATACTTTTGTATTAACACGATATATTAATCGAAATGTTCTTAAATAAATCCGAAGATTTTGTTTTGTTTTTGCGTGATAAAACGTTTGTTTGCAAAGACATGATTTAAACACCTATCGTTGTGTACTTCTCGTCATGTACACGGACTATTAAGGCAGAATTATTAACGTAACATTAATAAAACGATATACTAACATAATATACTCGAGGAACTTGAGATCGACATGTTCCCTAGATAGTGTTGTTCACTGCTCTCTTCCCCTGCAGACGGGAAATCGGCTGAACTTGAAGCTTGCTTCATTCAGAAAAATAAATAAAACTATTTGCGCTACACGATGCACACTATCTCCAGAATTAAAGACGCTTTCAACTGGATTAATGGCAGAATATCCTGTGGTGTTCACTACGCAGGGCACTTACATGTACGATCGGAACAAATATTTGAAGGGCTAAGAGAAACATACGGGGGCGTGAGGATGAGGAGGATTAAGAGCGACGTTAAGTTTCGTTTTTTCGAAAAACGTCTTTTCTTTGTTGTTGCTCCCTGATCAGTGCCTGAACGCGATCAGACTGAGGTGCACTCATTGTCTGTGCGACGATTATTGTGATTTTTAATGCTAAAATACTATCCTGGAATTTTTACAGTGTTC
The DNA here is from genome assembly GCA_903798195.1 of Danio kyathit. Taxonomy (NCBI): domain Eukaryota; kingdom Metazoa; phylum Chordata; class Actinopteri; order Cypriniformes; family Danionidae; genus Danio; species Danio kyathit. The sequence continues at coordinate 1,027,650 of CAIGQS010000007.1, forward strand.
TTCCTTTGAGTCAAATGCCTTAGCATTTAAGGATGCTGGTCCAGGTCAAGCACGGCAAACAACAGAAGTATGTGAAGCTGGATTGTGTTGATGAGCGGTTTGATTTCATGGAATTTCATCTAAAAGGTTTGTTTCATTTCACTTCATCAAACTACTTTAAAGTATGGTAATTAATATAGTAATATATATATATGTTCTAATTTATCTTTCTGACTTTTTTTTTACATGCCTGTTGTATTCCTTATAGATGAGATAAATTGAATTAAATTCACCTAAAATGAAAGTATGCTTGCATAAAAATGTTGAATTAAAAACATAAATCTTTTCATCTTTTTCAGTCGTTCAGAGATTTTGCTTGCCACCCGGTGCAAAGTGTACATACAAGGATGCAACAGGGACTGAAGTTGATGAAAAAATATTTAGTGACCACATTGGTCAAGGCAATGTGCTGCTGACCGTTTTTGCAAATGGAGGTGAGTTTAAGTTTTTTATTAAGCACTTAGAATAAATTGAGCAATTTCATGTTTCTGAAAATTTTTAAGTTTTAATGTTTTCTGTTTCTTTAGAATTTTCAGACTCCGTTTCCTCTGAGATTTCTGACTCAACCAGCAGCTCAAGTACATCAACTGTAATTTTAGATGAGGTCCCTAACAAGAGACAAAGAACTGAAGAGACAGCTGCACTATCTGCTAAACAGGTTAGAACAAAGCAAAGAATCATTATTTAGCTACTAACTTGGGTGTTATTCCAAATTCAGAAGGACTAAGACTTTAGTAAAACTTATACAAATGGGGATATTTGTAATAAAATCTGACCGCTTTCTGTAACACCAATGTAAAAGTGGTTTTCTAAATATTTGAAAGTGGTTGCTTATGTTGTAAAGGGATATACTGACATACTCGAAGATTTCATTTTAAAAAGTTAATTTGCCTTCTAAAGGTGTCAGTAATTTATGACAGAATTTTATTTATTTAAATTGTGTTTATTTGTTACATTTGTTTCATTTATTTTTTTATTAGTTGGTTGAAGATGTGCAAAAATTCAGATCTGGTGGTGATGCAGTACTACAGGAGTATCAAGAAACAGAAACCCTGACCGATGCAACACGAAGACAAATGATTAACATACTGGTGGCTCATACAATCGAAAAACATGGGTAATTTTTGCAAGTTAATTTCTTTTTCTTAACTGTATGGCTATTGCATTAAGTATGATTACTAATTCAATATCTTCTCTTAGGAAACTCCCTACTAAAGCTATCAGAGAACAGTATGCTCTTGGCATAGCAAAGCAGTTCCCTTCTCTCAGAGATCCTTATTCAAAGAAGGGCTATGTATGTTATTTTTTGCAATTCACTTTAATGTCATACTTGCAATGTTATGACATGCTGTTTTTGTGACATTTAAATTTGATTCTTTGTGATTTTGCCCTGAACATGGCAAAGGACTAAAAAAATGTCTTATTTCAGGAGCACTTCTATGACGCTGCAAGCAACACTGGATACATCGTCTTGCGTTTGAAAACAGTTCACAGGAAGAATCATTGAGGATCTGTGTCATTAGATGACCCTCCTGAGGTTTCACATGGACGCCCAAAATGCCAAAAGCCTACTGATTTTGAAGGGCAGCTTGATGGAGATGCTTGTAAAGAGGCCATGCCTTTGCTTAACCATACTACTGATAGGTCCCTAATTTTCGAGAAGATGAGAGAGGCGTTTCAACATCGTCAGAATCTTGTTAAAGATTTCTGGTAAGTTTTGAATATTACATTTTCAATGGCATTCGATTCAGAAGTGTTTTTCACAGAATAATATCTTCTTTATTTAAAGGTGGATCAGGATTTTGCTCTTCTTTTTGAAGAAGATACGTCGTCCAGGCTGCTTCAAATGTGGGACATATTATTCAGGCCAAATGTCATAAAAGAGGCCAAGCACCTTACTTCAACATCAGCGTTGAGCCAGTTACTGATCTCAGCAACAAGTTCACAAGGAAGTGATCTTGATTAGCCAAAAAGTAAGTTGTGTTTGATTCATTATGGTTGATGTACCTAAATGCTTCGAGCATTTGCTATATTTGCAGTTACAGTTACACTGTATATTGTTCTGATGACTAAACCATGACAAAATGGTGAAACATTACAATCTACATATTTTTCAGGATGAATTTGTTCAATTTAAACAAATTTACACTAACAAATCTTAGGCTAAACATGAACAAAAGTAAAACTTTTTTTAGTTCTTTATTACATTGGTTTTAGTTAAATAATTCATGTGAATCTTTGCCTTCAGTCTATGATCCGGAAATGTCATCCCTTCTGTTGTTGATACATCTCCATCCACCACCACCTGGAGGACTAAAGTCTCCAAAAATGAGTACAAGTGATGCTGTTGAAAGACTTGTAATCTTTCATAAGGTAAGCACTATTATAATAATGTGTTGTGGTTTAATCTTTAAGTCTTTACATGCATTTCAATAATTCACAGCCCAATGAGCACTTGTATGACCATCACTTATAATGTTTACTCTGTAGCAACACATTATATGTTGTCTAATGTTCATTGTTCTTCTTATCCTTAGTCATGCTGCAGTTTGGCTGAGCATCTGAGCAACAATCAATGTCAGCATCCATACCTCCTTGCGATTGGACATCAGAAAACAAGATTGACAACTTCTATATCGTCCTGGATAAACACCTCATCCCATGCCAGGCAAACCGCTCCCTTGGAGAATTTGATGAACTTTTCAAAGCACATTTTGTGTTTAATTTGTCTTATGATAGTGCACTTGTGAATTTTACACATTCCTGCAGACAACTCTGTACAACGGAGGGATTTGAGAGCCAGATTACTTAATCAGAAAGTGACCTTATCTTAATTTCTGAGCATTAAGGTGTTAATAAAATGCTGACCTGTTTTATTAGTCAGAAACCACATTCCAGTAGTCAAAAGTCGAACATAGCTACTTTCCAGGATCTAAGTTTAAATTGATTTGATTTCAGCAAGGCTGTAGGCATCTACTTGAAATTAACTTGAAATGTCACTTGAAGAATGTGCAACAATTTGATCATGCATTTATACATTTAGAGTGCTTTGAAGTGGGAAAGTGTATCATAAAAAATATTGAGATTATTTTTTTAAGCCATTTGATTGATTCATACAATGTCTCAGATGAAAGTTTGTGTGTTGTACATGTTTTTTAAATGTTTTAAATCAGCTTCAAATTGCACTGCAAGTAAAAATAAAGAAATTTAAGAGAAATTATTTTGTGTGCTGGAGTTCATTTAATGGTTTTCAATGGTGAAAATAATTCTATCAACCTAAATCTTGCAACTCTGAACAGTGTTGTTTTTCTATATCCCTTTTAGAGTTGTTTTAACACTTTTTGGGAGTCAAAAAACCAACTCTACCTTTAGTGTTATATTTTTATGTATTTGTAAAATGTTAATTTAACTCCAGAAAGTGTGGAGCTATATAAACTCTCAAAAAGTGTTGAAATCAACTCTGTGAGAGTTAATTCAACACTCGTCTTTTTGCTGTGTACAGGTGTACCGAAATCTCTTCAAAGTGATTCAGATACAAGTTGCGTCGCTCCATGGCACATTTACTATTTACATGGCAGACTTTGTAAGTGTGAAGACTGAACACTTTACTAGCGAGAAAACAGTTAAACAGACCATCAGCAGCGCAATTATAAAGAACGAGCCTCCTCCATTCTTCTACTCTTTACTCCTTTACTTTGGTGGAGTAAAGAAAAGGTGGAAACTCACTCCACTGAACACATCCATTAGTCTATGTATTTAATTTCCTTGCTTAAGCAAAAAGGTTTTTGTCAATACTATTTCTGAATTCAGTTCTAATTTTCAGCAAATGAATTAATGGACAATAATAATGAAGTGTGGTCAAAAAGTGTGGTTATATCCAAACACACCTGTTCTTATGCCCCATATGGTGATGCATACATCTCCAAAACCCGACAGGTGGATAAATCTAAACTTGTTTTTATGAAAACAAATATAAATATGCATATAATAAATAATACTGCTAATAATAATAGCATTATACAGATGCAGATTGTCATGAATAAACTAAAAAAAAACCTGAGGTGAAGAAGGCAGTGGTTTTTATATTTATGTAGAAAATAATAAATTCTGTATCATTTTAATCCTTTAATTGTTTTCATCTGTAAAGATATTTGTGTGTTGCTGTTCATCCTGTGTGTATTCAGCAGTGTGTAAGTGTTTAGTCCTGCATAGGCACATAACTAACACGCTCTGTGCTGGACTTCAGACCTGCTTTTGGTCAATGGCGCAGTCTATTTAAGTTTCTCAAAGTAACAACACATCAACAATGCGCCTTAACACACCTCCTTTATAGACCAGCACACCCATGAGTCCACAAAGTAGCGCAAATGGATTCTAAAGGGCCATTATGCAGAAGGACTTGACTGTGCACAACAGGAGAATTCTTTGTATCAACAAACTACAGAATAATTTCTCAAAATCATAAATATTTAAGTATCTGCTGGTGACATAGCTTATTCAGGAAAATATGAAATAGAAGTTTCATTGTTAAATGAAAAACAGTAATGAAAATGGATAAAATGACTCTTTCATCCAATGATATTTGTGGACCAAAATGAATTGTATGATAATGAACATTAAGCTCACTTTAATAGCTGCTTCTCTCATGAACTGTTTGGCAGCTGGTTTCCAGATAGCAGGAACAGTCAGTACCCATGTAACATCTGAGGCAATGAACGTCTTGTTGACTGTGTTCTCATGAATTCTGCCCAGTGCATGTTCCTTCAGATATCGCAGACTCTCAGAAAAAACAGTCAGCGCTTTCATTTGTGCTCCGTTTTTTGCAGTTATCATCAAATTCCTGTTAATTTCCTTTAAAGACATGCAATACAAAATGTCAAATATAAATAACCAAAACTGAAACATAGCTATTAAAACAGCTCTTACTGACACTAATCACATCACTATGGTTACATTTAGTCATTACAGCATAATTAATCGAGGTAGTATTCTTACCTTGTCATAAAGCTCCATTTTGAAATGTTCAAAAAGAAGAAGTTTTTTTCCATTTTTTGAAGTTGACCGTGTGTATGTCATCAAGGCTTCATAACCAAATTTCAGAAACTTCTGATCTTCATCAAACAAAATGCAAGTGGGGGTTTTGGAGGTTCTGCCACCACCCTCTTGTTTCCAGGTGGATACCCTAATGGTGGAGTCCTTAATTTCTTTAGTAAAGCTAAAGGCATATCCACTGAACGATGTGCCAAAATCTATAGCAATGTAAAGAAGTGAATTTGCCATTATGCAAATGAAGAGTTTTCAGTGTTTGAGTTTTTGTGTACTTTTCTCTTTCACTTCCTGTCTTTTATAATCATTGAACTTGCTTTCACTTTTGTTTTCCCACCCACTCACAAAAGGGGCGTAGTCACTCTGGGAATATAAATAAGGAACTCAAGTTCCTTTTAAAACACTGATGTTGAGCAATACCATTGTTGAACAGGACATGATTTAGGATCAATTGAAGATATTTTTCACATAAAATAGTCTTTATTTTTCCCCCATCTAATTTTACATTAACAGAAGGAAAAAAATAACATACAGATAAGGTAAGAAACACACTACTTCTAAGATTAAAACCAATTATTACACATACTATATCTCTAAATCTGAATGAACATACTCTCATGTACTTAATATATAGTGACCTTTTTTTGCTGGGCAAAAAATTATTGTGATTAATCACATGCAAAATACAAGTTTTGACATAAACTGTGTATATTTATTATGGATGAAAATACACACATGCATGGATATATATGAGAAAATGTTAATTTCTATTTACATAAAAAATGAGTTTGACAAATTATATATCAATTAAAATATCTATGTAAAAACCTTGTTTTGTATAGTTTTGTATCTGTTTGTGTGTATCACATATACATAATAAATATACATAAATAGTCAGAATCATTTGTCTGCTTCAACATCAATATTTTTTTTGTTAAAATAGTTTTAGATCTATACATTATTACAGACCACCATTTCTGTGTTGTGTGCAGTCAGGTTAGACATGTAAATAATGTCTTATATCAGCCTTTGAAAGAGTTTGATGTGCTTTCCTGCACTTATCTCATTAAAAAAGTGCATTTGTATAATGTTCATATAAATACTATTTTATTAATTATACTGTTTTCCAATCAGCAGAATGGATGCAGCCCAAGTCAGAAATGAAGTATGCAAAAATTGTGCAAAACGGTGGGTAACACAGTATATACTGGCCAAGACATATCAGTGATTCAGCATCTACATTTAATAATGTTAAAGAGGTTTAATATGAATTATATTATTTGTTCACTTATATTAATATGTTAGATTATAAACCTTAAACATAAACCACTTATAAACCTTATAAACATAAAGTTATTAATTAGCAAATAATATAAATATTACAAGCATAAACATTAGGTGAGCATTAGGTAAACCTGTGTCCTAACAACATGCAACGTGACCAGATTTGCAGTGATAAGCAATTGGGTTGTTTGCACCAAACGAAACACGACAGAAATGTAAATACAGCCATTCAGAAGCACAAAATAGTAATATACATATAAGTGAACAAAATTTCACTATTTTGTGCTTCTGAATGGCTGTATTTACATTTCTGTCGTGTTTCGTTTGGTGCAAACAACCCAATTGCTTATCACTGCAAATCTGGTCACATTGCGTGTTGTTAGTAAACGGGTTTACCTAATGCTCACCTAATGTTTATGCTTGTAATATTTATATTATTTGCTAATTAATAACTTTATGTGGAACTCTGAATCTGTGTCTAATTTTGGAGCTTGCTACTGTCCACTAAACTTGCATTAGGCAGGATAAAGGACTAAAACAAAGACAGACATTCCGGCACGGAAAGTAATTGTTCAAATTAAATAATATATGCATTGTTCAATGCCCTATGCATATATTATATTATTTGTAATCTTAGAAATTATATATATATATAAAAAAAAAAAACAATTTCTATTTAACGGAGAGAAGATCTTTTCAACATATTTCTAAACATATTAGTTTTAATAACTCATTTCTATAAATGGATTTATTTTATCTTTGCCATGATGACAGTACATAATATTTGATTAGATATTTTTTAAGACACTTCTATACAGTTAAAGTTACATTTAAATGCTTAACTAGGTTAATTAGGTTAACTAGGCAGGTTAGGGTAATTAGGCAAGTTATTGTATAAGAATGGTTTGTTCTGTAGACAGACGGAAAAAATAGCTTTAAAGGGCTAATAGTTTTAACCTTAAAATGGTTCATAAACAATTAAAAACTGCTTTTATTCTAGCCGAAATAAAACAAATAAGACTTTCTCCAGAAGAAAAAATGTTATCAGACATATTATGAAAATTTCCTTGCAGTGTTAAACATCATTTAGGAAATATAAAAAAAAAAATAAAAAAAAAAAATCAAAGGGGGGCTAATAATTCTGACTTCAACTATATATATGTCACTTTTAAAGAAAATCATGTTTATATATACACTATAAATGTGTATGCAACCTACAAATATATCAAAATAATTATGCACACACACATTAAAAAAAACAACAACATACATTCAGATATCAATATCGATGTTCGATAAAATGATAATGACAGTTAAATAAGTGCTCAATAATGTTTATGCACTATGCATAAAGCTGCGTAGGCATTTTGCAACCTGCACTTCTTGATGCCACACGTAGTATTAGTTTACAGCCATACGGTGTCAGATGCACTTGGAGGAGTAAGAAAAATAATCAACAGTGAAGAAAATGTAAATACAGCTGAAAACAGCTATTTTGGTGTTTTGCAATCTGACACAAAACAGAGCTACGTGCACTGAAAAACTAAATGGTTACTATGTAACCCTTGTTCCCTAAGGGGAGAACGGAAATGCTATGTGAAAGTCTTCCACTATGGGGATTTCATCAGAAGCCAACCATCTGAAAGAGTAATAAAATGGGCCAATGAAATGCAAATGAGCTGGCGCCGTCAGTGTGCACAGCTGACAACAATGACAATCAATATTGTATAAAGATGCCAGCTGGCATCACTAAGTCACCTTTTCTAGCTGAAGAGCCTTTTACAGCAAACAGCTAAGGGGCAATCACTGTAGCGAAGGAACATAGCATTAACCGTTTCGTTACCCAGCAGGAGGGGAATTTCAATGGTATGTGGAAACTTCTACTATGGGGAAATGTATGGAAAATGCCACAGCAATTGAACCTTACCACGTCACTGGTGAGAGGTTTGCCAGGCTACGGCCGTGAGCGCACCCCTTCACTGAAGACGCAGCCCTCCAATGTGCCCCCTGGCCCTAACTTACCTCATTTACCTGAGAAGCTTTACAGGCTTAGATATATTTTTCAGGGAGTCATAAAAATGCACCTAGTTAATTCTAGGAATTTAAGATACGACAGTACATTGGGAAAGCATGCAGTCTCGATAGCGAGGACGCTGGGAAGGCCTACTGCTGCCAAGAAGGAGAGACTTGGTGGCAAGAAGGCATATGGACTAGCCCTGAGAATGGAGAGTACACATATGAAGGATGGTTAGCGGGGAGGGAAGACACGAGCCTGCTTAAGAGGAAGGACTAAACTGTGGCTGAGTGAACATATGGGATTGCCCGCAGGGATTGCACATAGCAGGCACCTATACCCAGTATGCGGGCTGGCCAGCGGGCATGCCAACAACGTAACGAGCCAGGCATCTCCGATGAGTCAGATGCTGGGGGCCTCAGAGGAACTCTGCAGGGTTCGCCAAGTGGGGAACTGGACTGACAATGTGAGAAATCGCATGTTTCTCTGTGTTACAGAGAAAGGCGCAGCAGTTTTACAACACCAACCAGCAGAGCTGTCTACCTTGACAGAAATCCTTGCACCTCTGGGAATTGGATTATGAGGCGATGCTTTCCCAGCATGCCGCCATCCCCGCTTTTTTCAGAGCGGTATGATTGTAATGCCATCCCCTCAGTGTGGAGGGGACCGCCTTAGCTCCAGCCAGCTGAAGGGAATAGCATCACACCGATCTGGCATGTCCGGGGTCCTTCTCGGAGGGAAGTACACCACACAGCGAATAGACTCCATTTCAGGGCGCAGGCATGCCTCGCAGAGGGTGCTCTAGCCTGAGTAATAGTGTAAACCACTGAAACGGTAGGTGACCTAAGTCCTCTGCGCTCCATCTATGGACCACACATGAGGTTCCAGAGACCTGGGCGCGGGTGCCAAATGGTGCCTGTCCCAGAGAAGAAAGCTTCTTTCAAGGGGATATGCCAGGGAGGGGGGCAGCCACGAGGAGACAGCTGAAATACAGGTCCAATTAAGCCTGAGAGGCGCAATAAACAGACCTGCTCCTCATCCTGCCTGACTTTACACAGCATCTGTGCGAGTAGGCTCACTGGAGAAAAAAATGTGTATTTATGCACGCCCGGGGTCTGCTGTGGCAGCCAGTGCATCAGAACTCACACATAACAGCTGGACAGCTTGGGGTGGAGACTCTATTTTCCCAGGCGAAACTGCCGTGAGAGCGCAGAGCTGCACAGTTGAGCTCGCCAGGGATGAATGGGATGCAGCGATTCCAACGCGGATGACTCCGGAGGGGCAGACAGCAAGCGAGCTGAGACAAGCGGCGAGAGCGGGTACTCCCGTGCGGTTGATATACGTCATGCTGTCTGTCCCGACCAGCATGTGTTTCCCCACTAGCACCGGTAAAAAACGGCACAGCACGAGATACACTGCCAACAGCTCCAGGCAGTTAAAATGCCAGTGCCACCATGTTCCCTCTACGGACCCACAGCTGCATGCCTGCAACACATGGCCCCCCAGCGCATACTGGAAGCATCTGTCGAAACGACGACGTGCCTGGACACTTGTTCTAGAGGCACACAGACCTGTAGAAACACAGGGTCTGTCCAGAGGCTGAGGGCGCGGCAACACAGAGCAGTGGCAGTTACCTGGAAAAGCCTGCTCTTTTCTCGGTTGACCCAAAACCCTAAACTGCCCAAAGTGCCGGAGCACCCTGTCCATGTGCATAATCAATTGATCACACGAGTAAGCTATAAAAAGCATGAAGTACATGAAGCACAGACTAACAAGCCCATACCCCATCTCGACTGGAGGGAACGGCTCGATTGCGTCCTTCACCAGGAGGACAGCAATCTCTATTGACGGGAATAGGAGGACTCAAAGGAACAGGACTAGACCGAGAGATCGCCAGACGTACAGGAAAAGGGAAACGAAGATCTGTCACGGAACTACTATCAAGGGAGAAGTAAATAGGGAGAGAAATCAAGGAAAGACAGGTGAGTGAAATTAGCTTGATAAAATAATGGAAAGTAATTAGAGTGGATGGGCGGGGAAGCGAGAAGTAAACAATGCATAAAGTGAGTGATCAAAACAAAATGAGTGAAAAGGAAAGACTAACAAACACAACACGGAGTGAACCGGTGATCAGACCGAGGATGTGACATTCTCCTTCTTATCCTTCACATCACACCCTAATCGGTCCGGTGGCGGAGCTGGGGGACAAGCCATCTCCAGCCTCGCCTCCGAAGCAACCCGGGTTAGCATAGTCATCATATCAGATTCCATATCAGCAGCCTCAATTACTACCCCTGAGGGAGGAAGCGGGTTCGAATTGTCATCGGAAAATGACAGCCCACCCTCTGATGCAGCGATGGACATCTGGTCTTCAGTGTCATTTAGGTAAAAGGTGATCATCCAGGAGGATGATCGCTTCTCTCAGTCGAAGCTTGGATGGAGCGCGCTGAGGAATGGGGGGTCCCCAAGCCTGAGGGCAGCGGATGACCCCCACTGTAACCCTCAGATCTGCCCGAGTGCCAACCACTATTGCAGGGGACAACAGGGGTAGTCCGTCCTTTTGCAAGAGCGAGCCGCAATCTTAGCTGCGCAACAGACATGCCATCGCAGTGATGACATGCGCTGCCCGCGAGCACCTCATTAACATGCTGAAACCCTAGACATGCAACACAGTGCTCGTGCCCATCATCCGTGCACAGGGAACCACCGCATCCAGAAACACACGGTCAGAACAACATCTTTAAAAAGACATGCTGTATGACCGTGCTGCTTTTTTAGGAAACTTGTCTATATACATACTGCTTTAGAAGGACTGGACTCAGAGAATGCCCAGGCAAGGGAGAAAACCCAGCTCGACCATCTGCTGCCGCGTATCACACACTCTGGACCGGGAGAAGCAGTCTGCTTTCTTGTTCTCTCTCTTCTCTGTCAAGAAACTTGAAGGAACCCTTACGAAGACTCTCTCAGAAGCGTGAAAGGCTCTGAAAGCGAAAAGGTGACTCAGTGTTGCACAGCTGGCATCTTTATACAATATTGATTTTTATTGCTGTCAGCTGTGCAAGTAACCCCACCAACTCATTGGCATTTAATTGGCCAGTTTTATTACTCTTTCAGATGATTGGCTTCTGACAAAATCCCCATAGTGGAAGTTTCCACATAGCATTGAAGTTCCCCTGCGCAGATGACTCGTGCCATCAAAAACAGGCAACACCACAAACCTGTTTCATCATTTAAAACAATGTGACCCTTCAGAATGCAAAGATGCTAAGAAACTACTCAAACAAGTCTTGGTAAACGTGTACCATTTACAAGCATCAGCGCAACTAGCCAGCAGAATCTCATGCCATCATTTTCAAAAGCCGTGACTTACAAGAAAAAATATGAAAATGACATACTACACAATCTCAATAAACACTTGATGCTTGCTGTAAACTGTAGGCTGCATTATTTAAGGACATTTGTTATGACATTGATAGGATCTTTTGTTGTCAAGCTTATGTTTCCTTTTTAATATTAAGACATTTTCTTTGAAATCTGTAATACTACTATTGTCCCTCATCAATGGTAAAATAGCCAGTCTTTATATATAATGTATTTTAAATGTATATTTTCCTGCCAATTTGACACTGCAGGCAAACTAAATTGTGGTCAGTTCACCAAAACACTGAACTCGCCGCAAGTCAGATGGAGCAAATGATTGAACATCATCACAGTTTGATAAAATTGGTTAAAACGCCCATGGATATAACCGAATCTTTTAAAAAATTTATAGATATAAAGATTTGACATTTATCATGATAATTATTGATATCGACTGATTTGAAAAGAATTATCGTGATAATTACTTTTGTCATATCGCCCAGACCCACCTACAACCCTTCATAAATACATTTCTACCAGAAAGACTTTTCAGGAGGCAGATAAACGTTTTAACATTTATTGTGAATTGTTTGCATAAGTTCGTTATGATCCTTTTATAAAGTCCTTTGGCGTAAGCCTTGTCTATGGTGCGGAATTCTGGATGAGCTGGCAGATCCCGCCTGCAGATAAAGGCAGGGCGAAGCCAACCCCCTGAGTGGAGACGAGGCCAACCTGGTGGTGGTGGTGGTGGTGGGGAGGATGGAGGGAAACTTCCGCAACGTCACCTGAGTACAGCAAAACAAATTGTTTAGATGGGCTTATATATAGCTTGCTTGCTTGTTATAGGCTGACGAGATAATTATTATGAATGACGTGACATCTCAGTCTTCCTGGCAGAACTATCGCTGAAGCTTTCATTTCTACCAGAAAGACTTTTCTGGAGGCAGATAAACGTTTTAACATTTATTGTGAATTGTTTGCATAAGTTCGTTATGATCCTTTCATAAAGTCCTTTGGCATAAGCCTCGTCTATGGTGCGGAATTCTGGATGAGCTGGCAGATCCCGCCTGAAGATGAAGGCAGGGCGAAGCCAACCCCAAAAGACAAAACTTAGGGTTCAGTTTTGTAGCAATCCTAAAACAGAGAATGACATTTAAATGAGATGGCTTATACTGTATATTAATGCAAATCGCGTAAAGCAAATGAAGATTAAATAGAGCCCTGACGGGCAGTGAGGTATATAAGAAATCCAGCATGAAGATAAAAACAAAGCACACAATTAGGCTAATACATGCTAGAAAGCCCCCAAAGGAGATGAAGAGAGAGAGAGCGTGCCCCGACGGGCAGAGGAGATTGAGAACGTGCCCCTGATAGGCAAAGGTGAGAGTGTGCCCCGATAGGTAGAGGAGATTGAGAGCGTGCCCCGACGGGCCAAAGATATTGAGAGCGTGCCCCGAAGTGCTGAAGAGACTGAGAACGTGACCTGATGGGCCGAAGAGACTGAGAGCATGCCCCGATGGGCTGAAGAGACTGAGAGCGTGCCCCGACGGGCCGAAGAGACAGAGCGTGCCCTGACGGGCCCAAGAGACTGAGAGCGTGCCCCGTCAGGCTGAGGAGACTGAGAGCGCGCCCCGACGGGCTGAAGAGACTGAGAGCGTGCCCCGACAGGCTGAAGAGACTGAGAGCGCGCCTGGACCGGCCGAAGAGATTGAGAGTGTGCCCCGACGGGCCGAAGACCATTACCTTCATTCTTGTTAAATTGTGATGATACCAAAATTGCATTATCGAACGATTATGTACATGTAAATGCAGTACTAAATAGGGTCACATTAAATGCAGATGAAATGCAACAATAAGCCACGATTAAAGAGGCCGCGATAGACCTAGCTATATAGAAGAAACCGATGAGCCATAGAAATTGGTAAGCCAAGATGTCATGTAATGCGAAGTGCTATGAAATCCAACTGGACCACCACCAGTAGCTGCAAAGACGACATAGAAAAGGAAACGTTTGAAATTTAAACTTTATATAGTGAACTCACATGTTAGGCTGACTATGTACATTTATCAGCTTGGTTGATTAAAACAGCATATTTGCCCGAGGTGTGAACCTATACTGGTCTCACGGTTCGTTTGTGATTATCATGCCATCGATTTGGTTCAATTTGATATTACGATGCATCATGGTGCATTGACGATGCTTTCCATACACAATTATATTTTGCTTCATAGCACAAGAAAAAACGTATAAATAGATTTATATTTATATACATTATTTGTAACACATGTTGTCCTTTAATACAAACAGTCCGAACTGTACTTTAAAAACTCGAGCATGTGCACAAAACAACATGAGCGTTTATAGCAGATAAACGAAAGTGAATATCTCGCTCACTTTATGAGCTTTACTGAGCGACTTCTTACACCCCTATGATTGGTCCGAGCTCAACAGAAAGGGCTGGGATTGGCTCAAACGCGCTGTCGCTGTAACCAATGAGAGACACTGATAAACTTCAGCGTTGATCACAGCTGATCCATGATAAACATAAGCTCTGCAGACACGCTCGTGTGTCTGGATCCAGTATCGCTTTAACAGCCGAAAGGAGAGAAAAAGTCACGTTAACAAGTCAAAGGCAACAGTGAGAGAGAGAGTACTTTCATAGTAATCGCAGTGAACCTCGTAACCTGCTGTAACTTCCGTGACGGTGAAGGATTGTCCAGCAGACACTCACACGGTAAATGTGCACAGTTTCTGTGTTTTAAGTTGCAGTGTTTTAAAAGCTCGAGGTCGCCTCCCTCGCCATAGTATTCTACCGTGACATAATGCATATGAGATAAATGATATCAGTACATAATAACCGGTTATGATGTATTTGCTAAACCGATACGGTATAGTCAGCTTCTGCATCGCGGCTCTTATGGTATGGCATTCGACTTGTTTATATAATGTGGATTCCAGCTAGGAAAGCATTTAGAACGAAGTAATTAAAGGCAATAGATATGTGCTCTTTCTGAAATTATGTGTTATGATTCAGTGACTTCTATAATGAAACAAGGGATAGACCTACCTCATGCAGATTACGTATACAAGTAACATATTTAAGGTAATAAACAATGTTCTAGTATCCAGCTCTGGGTTGTTTAAAAGGTAACATAGTAGGTTGTGTATAATTATTGCTGGATTTCAGCATTGTTAAATTCATATGTACGTTAGGTAAATTTTGCGAATAGGAGCTAGAAGTGCTAAAAGCTAGTAACATTTATGCAAGGACATTTAAAAACGAACGATCGGCGGATCGACGAGTAATGAAAGCGGAATCAATCAATAGCGATAATAACGTGATTTGAAGAAACTGTGAACCTTGAACTTTAAGCTGTTACGCGAACACGGACTGATAAATAAACAAACTTATGAGACATAAACAACGCCGGGCAGTCCAACTTCCGCAACGTCACCTGAGTACAGCGAAACAGACTGTTTAGATGGGCTTATATATAGCTTGCTTGCTTGTTATAAGCTGATGAGATAATTATTATGAATGACGTGACATCTCAGTCTTCCTGGCAGAACTATCGCTGAAGCTTTCATTACTACTGCATGCCGTAATCGCTAGCTTAGTAGCTGAGTGCTATGTCACCAATTTTGATATTATCCAAATGATGGTTTTAAATTCAGAGGACCGGTTTTCCCCACACTTACAGCTAACATGCTATTGTTGTCATAATTGATGCTTCACACACAAATCTGTTAAAATCTCAAAAAAAAGGGTTTCATGAACTAAATTTCTGTGCTTTAAATCCAGATTTAAAATTTTCATAAATATTGTATTGGACGGAACATAGTCATATAGAGCAGATACAACTTTTTCTAGTATCTTTGATTGAAAAGACAGGTTTGAAATGGATCTATAATTTACTAGTTCTTTGGGATCAAGCTGTGTTTGTTTAATAAGAGGCTTAATGACTCCGCCTCACCACCTTTGATGGTGGAGCAGCCAGGGAGTACGAGTCGATTCCCCAGATTGAGAGTGCCATCACGAGCCCGCATGGTGCCTCCTTCTGCTGGAGTCAGCCTCATCTCCCGTCCAAGGCGTCTTGGTCTTCTGCCTCCCTCCGAGCCAGAGCCCACACAGCCGTGGGCCAGGCTGCTTCCACCCTGCACGCTAGGGTCCATGCGCGCGCACTGGTCCAGCTGCACGAGAGTGGTTCCAACCCGAGCTTGTTACACGCATCGCACCCAACTGAGCTCCTTTCTCTCACACCTCCAGCCCTCCTCTCCGGAGTCTGGGTACAAGGTGAGAGTGAATTTCTCGCCATCAAGCTCTTCCGCGGGACCCCAGCGCTCCACGGATCAGCACTCCCACTCCGCACTGCCCCACTGCTGGTACGTCAGCGATTGTGGCAATGAGTCCATTAGCAAGAGCTCTGCCTGCCTGGTTAGCGCGGGCCAGCCCTTCGCAGTGGCTCATACGCACAATCAGACTCGGCTACATGATTCAATTCGCGAATGGCCTCCCAAGTTCACGGGGGTGTTTCTCACCAGGGTCAGCCCTGTGCCCGCCCCTGTCTTGCTAGAGAAGATTGCTGTCCTTCTGGCGAAGGATGCAATCTAACCTATCCCTCCAGCTGAGATGGAGAGCAGGTTTATAGCCTGTACTTCATCGTACCTAAAAGAGCGGTGGGCTATGGCCAATCCTAGATCTGCACGTTTTGAATGGCTGTCTGCACACGCTGCCGTTCAAAATGCTTATGCAGAAGCGCATCCTCCGGTGCGTTCGTCCTCAGGATTGGTCTGCAGCAATAGAACTGAAGGACACGTACTTCATGTCTCCATACTCCACGCCACCATCAGTTTATGCGGTCTGCGTTAAGGTCAAGCCTGGCAGTACAAGTCCTCCCCTTCAGGCTCAAGCTCGCGGAGGGTTCCCTAGCACCCCTTCGGCTCGTGGGCATCCGCATACTCAATTATCTCGGCGACTGGCTGATCTTTAGCCCACTCTCGGAAGCAATTGATTATGCACAGAGACAAGGTGCTCCAGCACCTCCACCTATTGGGGTTTTAGGTCAACCGAGAAAAGAGCAAACTCGCCCCCGTGCAGAGGATCTCTTTTCTCGGGTTGGAGCTGGACTCGGTCACCATGACAGCGCGCCTCTCCGGAGAGCACACTCAGCTAATGCTGAACTGTCTGAGAGAGTTCGACAGCAAAATAGTGGTTCCACTGAAATCTTTCAGAGGCTCCTGGGGCATATAACATTTGCAGCCGCTGTCACGGCGCTCGGACTACTCCATATGAGACCACTTCAGCACTGACTTTATGATCGAGTCCCCAGACACGCATGGCACGCGGGCACACACCGGGTGACTGTCACTATGCTGTGTCACTGCGCACTCAGCCCCTGGAATGACCCCTCGTTCCTACAGGCCTAAGTGCCTCTAGGACAGGCGTCCAGAAATATTGTCGTTTTGACAGATGCTTCCAGCACGGGCTGGGGGGCCGTGTGTTGCGGGCATGCAGCTGTGGGCCTGTGGAAAGGAACCCAGTTGCAACCCTGAAGTCCACTGGAAATACACAGCTGGCCCCGGGGCGTGCGTAATACCCATTTCTCCAGTGAGCCTACTCGCACAGATACTGTTTAAAGGTAGGGAGGTCGAGGAACATCTCTCGTATTGCGCCTCTCTGTCACGGCGCTCGGACTACTCCATATGAGACCACTTCAGCATATCAATCGCCTAGAGCTGTTGGCAGTGTTCCTCACACTCTGCCGCTTTTTGCCGGTGCTGGAGCGACAACACGTGCTGGTCAGGACGGACAGCACGGCGGCAGTGGCGTACGTACATGTCAAGCATAAACAGGGTTTATGCTTCAGCAATCCTGATCTCCTTTTTTTCCTCCTTGTGTTCCAATCTCTCCATTTACAGACCAGCTCCTAGAAATCCCCTGTCATATCCTCACTGCTTCATCATTTTTTTTTTTTTTTTGTTGCCAACAGAAGAAACCACTGTTGTCCAATGACTTGCCTAATTAACCTAACTTTATCATAATTAACCTAGTTAAGCCTTTAAATGTCACTTTAATCTGAATGCTAGTGTCTTAAAGAATATCTAGTCTAATATTATGTGCTGTCATCTTGGCAAAGAGAAAATAAATCAGTTATTATAAATGAGTTATTAAACTAGTATGTGCAAAAAATCTATTGGAAAAAATCTCCATTTTGCAAGACTTGGAAAGATTTTTTTAAGAATTACAGTTTCACTGGGGGGATATCATTTTGACTTCAACTTATATTTAATAATGTAATTTAAAACTATGATACTTTCTAGTTGTTACTAATCTGATATTTCTTAAATGCAGACAACATAACAATTTGCAACTGGAAAATTGGTTTCAGGCAGAGCTCAAGAGGTAACTTTCACATGTTTTTGAAGCTGTTTAATGGTGGTGTATGCAAATATATTAAACACATTTTTATAGATTTTTTAATGATCTGTATGTGTCCCATCTTTCAAAGAGCTGAAGGTTTCAAGCCAACAGAGAAAGAAAAGTGGGTTTTTTTCAGTTAGTCTATTTGTTATTTTTTTTTTTTATATTTACTAATAAAATTAAACATTTCCTATAAAGTTCTTTGGATTTTAATGCAGTTAATGGTTAAACACTGGTAATGAAATGTAATTCATGATCACTATCATAAAATCTTGAAATCTTTGTATTTAGAATGAAAGAAAACCTGCACAAACAATACTCATGTGCATTGTAAGTACTTTTTATTTAAAACAGAGTAATTCATACATATAAAGGGAAATTAAGTTTGTCTGTGTTCTTTCATAAGTCAGGAGAATAATCACCCTTTGAGTTGTATCAGATCATGTTTACTGGATCCAAATGAGGCATTGTAGGTTCTTGTACATTGACATTTACAGACAATTATAACAATTTTTCAAATTTATAAAAAAAAAATCCATTCTGTTATGCTGTTTATTTAATTGCTATCTGTTGTGTAAGTAGTGGTCATGTGGAGTTTTCAAAGTACATTAACCTTCAAAAGGACATAAAGGAAAAGTAAGTGTATAAGTATAATTAAGAAAAACTAATTCTAAAAACTTATTCTTGCATTAGTTGTGTATAATTGATCAGTATTACTAAGTAGTAATTTGGGATCTGGTGAAATTAAATCCACATATAAGCAACTGTAAATAAACTACGTTGCACATGTTTATGTTTAAATAGTATATCTAATTGCACTGTATTTATCTTTGAATTTAGAGACAAATTAATTACGGAACTGAATGAAGCCAACATTAAAACGAGGTAATTTAAGTTTGATTCTTTTGTTTCCTTTTGCTGTAACCATTTATGATACGAGATATGTTTTTTTTTTTCTTCTTTTTTACAATTGTGATGTAGAGTAAAAGGTTATGATCAGTAAGGTCTTACTGAGGCATTGAAATGATGCTGATCAGGTTGCCCTTCAAGCCTAATTAAATTAAATGTATGTTTTTAAATAATTAAATGCAGTTAATTTTCTTTCTTTGTCTCTGGGATTCCAGGAGGTCTACTACTTGCACATAAAATGTGAAATAAACAACAATGCAAATTAAAAAGTTATGTTTATGTAATGCTTTTGTGCTATTAAAGCACATAAATAAGGGCCCACAAAACATATTTCATTAAGTTTAAATCGTTGTAAACAAATATACAAGACAGAGTTGGTGATACAAGTCTGAATGTAGTGCTTATTTGATTTAAGTAATGGTTGTAAATGTTCTGAAGCTGTGTGTGTGTGACACGCACTCCTGCTGATAACCATAACATAGCGCCCCTCTAAGGAGCGGCTTCCAGATGCTCCCCCAACAATTGCTGCATTCCAAACGGGATACGGTGGTCCCTCGCTATAACACGGTTGACCTTCCGCCGTCTTGCAGTTTTGCAGATTTTTTTTTTGTGCAATTTGACATGCTTTTTTTTCAGCACATTGTGTTCTGCGTTTTGATTGGCTCCTGTACAGACCAGAATGCGTTCAGCTTGCCAAATTAACATATATCTTGGATCGCTAGTAGTGTGAGTTTTACACAGCATATGCCCTTCCAGCTGCAACCCATCACCGGAAAACACCTATACACACACACACACACACACACACACACACACTACGAACAATTTAGCTTACTCAATTCCCCTTAAAGCGCAGGTGTTTGGACTGTGGGGGAAACCGGAGCACCCGGAGGAAACCTATGCCAACACGGGGAGAACATGCAAACTCCACACAGAAACACCAACTGACCCAGCCGGGACTCGAATCAGTGACCTTCTTGCTGTGAAGCGACATCGCTACCCACTGCGCCACCACACTGCAAGTGTAAGTTTCAACAAGGATGCAAAAAGGTGTTGTAACTGTCCGTAGCAAGCAAGACCATCGTAAAGGGGGTTGCACACCGCATGCAGTGCACCACAACGTGCCACGCAGTGCCATGCAAACATAGGTTTCTATCCTCGGACTCGCACAAAAGCTAAAAAGCTTTATGAAGCTTTTGCTGACAGCAATGAATGTTTGTGCTTTGTTTTGATCTTTAGTTTCATTCTATAATACTGGACTTAATTTTCTATGGAAGTTAGAACTTTGAGAGTGTTGAAACAAGAGAGAAGAGTGTGTTAATGCCTGTCTGAGAAAAGTGTATAAAGTGTGCAGTGAGGGGCTTTACAGCCTTAAACATCTATAATACTTGTAAAAAAATAAAGCTGACTACTTCAGGAATTTCACCTATCGTGGGTTATTTTTAGAACGTAACTTCTGCAATAAAAGAGGGACCACTGTATATTGCCAGTTGGCGTTTCTGTGTGGAGTTTGCATGTTCTCCCTGCGTTTGCGTGGGTTTCCTCCAGGTGCTCCAGTTTCCCCCACAGTCCAAAGACATGAAGTACAAGTGAATTGAATAAGCTAAATTGGCTCTAGTGTGTATGAATGAGTGGTAGGGCTGGTAACTGGAAGGGCATCCGCTGTGTAAAATATATGCTGGATAAGTTCATTTTGCTGTGGTGACCCCTGATAAATAAAGGAAGCTGAAGGAAAATTAATGAATGAATGAACAACTGATGGTCTTGTGTGCATTGGTAGATTGACGGTGGCCATTTTAAGAGCCAGTGGACTGCCGGTGGCTTTTTGGGGAGCTTGTAGACTGGTGGCGGCCATCATGTGCGTTAATATTGTGACAAGCCCTGTCATGCATCAGTCTTGCTGTCTGTTGCCTCCCCCCAAAACATATTTAGGGGTCTCCTCCTCCACCTCCCCACTCTTTTATAGACCTTAAACTCATTACACCTTAAACTCTTTTAGTGACCCCAAGGACCAATGCGGGTAAGGATTGTTTTGAGTGGTTCATTAAAACCATAACAAAAAGTCCATCAGTGCAAAATCTAATAGAGTATCTGGAGCTGTGTGTGACAAAAAAACTGTTGTAGTGTGTAATCAGTGCATTGGTACAAAACATGATAGAGGTTGTAATCTTGGTGAATAGCTGAAGGAGTGTACATAAAGCTGGAGTTCCCTCTAGTAAGTCTCTTAGGAAACCCACCTGTGTTATGATCACCAGCAATCTAGCCTTTGCAGATTGCTGGAAAACATTCTCTATCATTCACCCAACTACACATCTGCCACTGAACTGAACTACATATCCCATAAGGCACCTCATACACACACCAGTTCCATAATATACTTGGTATGCATTTTAGCTTGTAACACAAATTATATTGTAACTGCCATAGCATTAGGTATTAATCGCTATTCATTCATTCATTTTACTTTGGCTTAGTCCCTTTATTCATCAGGGGTCACCACAGCGGAATAAACCGCCAACTTATCCAGCTTATGTTTTACACAGCAGATGGCCTTCCAGCTGCAACCCAGTTCTGAGAAACATCCATACACACTCATTCACACACACACACACTCATACACTATGGCCAATTTAGCTTACCCAATTCCCCTATAGCGCAGGTGTTTGGACTGTGGGGGAAACCGGAGCACCCGGAGGAAACCCACACCAACATGGGGAGAACATGCAAACTCCACACAGAAACGCCAACTGACCCAGCCGAGGCTCGAACCAGCGATCTCGCTTTTTTTTTGTTAATTTATAATTATATTTAAAATGTGTTTTAAAAATCTGCACATGCGGTCATTATCATTATGCATGATGTTGTACATTATATTTTCTTATGAATCATTCCTATTTTTCATTCCAGTGGTATAAAGTTTACTCTGCTGCATTTTATGAATATTAATATTTACATAACCCCTTAGGTCTGAACTTGACGAATGGAAAAAAAAGTATCGGACCTTAGGAGAGAGGTATTGTATGGTGATATTTTGTTATTCTTGCATAAAGTTTGGGGTTCCTGGTCAAACAGTCTTGATCATTTTAATAACTGAACTGGTTATCAATATTACTGATAAACTAGACAAAACTAAGAGTATTTTTTTTTATAAATAATAACGTTAACAAACTAACTCAGTTTAATACTGAAGATAGTATTAAGTATTAGTAGTGAAAATTAGTAAGTAGTATTATGTAACCAGATCAAATCAATTAACGTTTAAATGGAGTTACAGAAAAAAATTAACATAAAAATCTGACTTGCCATTTTGATTTGTCAGCTCATGACAACTAACTCTTTCTCCTCCAGCATTTTTAAAAATGC
The DNA here is from genome assembly GCA_903798195.1 of Danio kyathit. Taxonomy (NCBI): domain Eukaryota; kingdom Metazoa; phylum Chordata; class Actinopteri; order Cypriniformes; family Danionidae; genus Danio; species Danio kyathit. The sequence continues at coordinate 1,050,087 of CAIGQS010000007.1, forward strand.
AGTTTTCTAAAAGTAGTGCAGTTTTAAGGTATATAGTAAAACACACACACACATATACACATAGACATTTTAAGAACAGAAAAATACAGTTTGCGCCCGGGCTTATGGTCTAACAGGGTTGTGCTTATTCTCTTAATAAGTTCTAGGTGGGTTTTGAGCCTAACGTGCATTAAACCAATCAGAGTCTCATCTCTTATTCCCTTTAAGAGTCAGTTGCGTTGCGCCATGGTGCCTCTGCTATTTAAATGGCGGACTATGTAAGTGCAAAAACTGAACACTTCAGTAAAAACAGTTAAACAGACCATCTGCAGCACGAGAATAAAGAACAAGCCTCCTCCATTCAGCCCCTTTACTTTACTCTTTACTCCTTTACTTTTGTGGAGTAAGGAAATGGTGTAAGGTAAGATGGGGGCCTAGTGTTGGGGGTAAGGTGTCTAAATAACACAGCTGAGAACCGGGTTTCGGGTGGCTGTTGCGAGTGGATACTATACCAAAGTCGGGCACCCAGGGGTGTTATAGACTGTACCAAAAAGCTGAGGACCGGGGAAAATTACAGGAGTTTGGTGGTGGGAGATGGGTCTGAAATACGGGAGACTACTGGGAAAAATGGGAGTGTTGGCAGGTATGCAATATGGTGATGCATACATCTCCAAAACCCCACAGGTGGACAAATCTAAGCTTGTTTTTATTAAAACAAATATAAATATGCATATAATAAATAATACTGCTAATAATATTAATAATAACATTATACAGATGCAGATTGTCATGAATAAACTAAAAAAATGCCCCCCGGACATGAAGAAGGCATGGAGGCAGTGGTGTTTATATTGATTTAGAAAATAATATATTTAAAAAAAAATTTAATCCTTTAATTCTTTTTCATCTGTAAAGATATTTGTGTGTTGCTGTACATTCTGTGTGTATTCAGCAGTGTGTAAGTGTTTGGACCTGCATAGGCACATAACTAACACGCTCTGTGCTGGACTTCAGACCTGCTTTTAGTTGGTCAATGGCGCAGTCATTTCAGTTTCTCAAAAAAGCAACATGTCAACAATACGTCTTAACACACCTCCTTTATAGACCAGCACACCCATGAGTCCACAAAGTAGCGCAAATGGAGTTGCTATTTAAACAACGTGGAGCAAAACGTGAAAAGTACTAGCAACAAATCATGCCAAACAGGTCTTTAAAGGGTGTATGATAGGGCCCCATGTCTCACTTGGTCTCTCGTGCATATGCATCATACTCTCTCTGCTTTTGCTTGAAGCATTTTGTTGATGAATTACTATGGTTACTGTCCACTGCAGTCTGTCCCATCACAGTTTAACACTAGAACCACCTGAGGTTGATGTATAATTAAAAAATTTACCCACACACAAATTCTGTTTAGAAATTACTAAAAAAAACATTATTTCACTGTATTATGCCAATGTGTTGACGAAGAGGTGTCTCGGGGCATGAAATTATTATTTCTAGTCAACAGCTATAACAGTCCTGTTTTAGTTCAAGGCTTATTTTTATGCAAGCTACAATTTCACTTTTAATGGTAGCCTATAAGCTAAACAAGTCTGCACTGAAAAAAAGAATTAGAAGTAAATATATTTGAGTGATGTTATATTATAACAATGTCTTAATCATATATTAGGATGTAATTTAAATGATTACTATAGCCTAATGAAAATAATAAACAATAGTAATTTATCACACTGCATATGATCTATGATGCAATGACAAATTTAGGCAAACAGATCCACTGAATTAATTATTAATTTGTTTACTCATTTTAAACTATAGTTTAAACAGGATAACAACACCAATAATGTTTGAACATTAATGGTGTTGGCTAAGTGTGTTTTTTTATAAACTAATTTCGAGAGGATCGCGTGCATATGATTGATCATGGCTGGTCCCGCATCACACTATAAATTACCAGAGTTTTTCATTTCATTCATCTTGAAGAATGCTTTACACTACAAAAAATGCTTAAGCTCCAAAAACTTTTACAGCATTGCACTATTTAGCCTATCAATATGTATGAGGACCAACAACTTCAGCAAAACCCCCCACTCTCCCCGAAACTTCAACCGTGGCTCAGCACCACCCAGCCCCAGCAGGACAACAAATCGAGCCTGAGGTGCCGCTAGACGCCGCCGGCTCTTCCACCATTTCCACCAAAAAGCTGTCATATAATTTCCTTCTCAATCCACTTCAAAATGCCTCACCCTACTCATCCGTCATGTCTTCAATTCAAATCTCCAGCAAGATCACAGTCCACAAACTCCACCTGATCTCTCAGATGCCAAAATCCACACTCCAAACCACCCCAATGAAGTCAAACTCTTTCCCCTTACCGTTCCAATCGTAGTACAAAGCATGCTTTAAGGGAAAACCTCGCAAAATAAAGACTAAACATTTTTTTAAATATTCTTTGAAAGCCGAGACTCACATGACTACAATGATTTCAACCATTTTAAAATGCGAACAAAGCAGACATTAGTGTCCTCTGTCAAACTGTAATCAACCAAAGGGACTATAACAAACCAAAGAAACTCACCTAACAAGCTTCCTGGCTGTCCACAGATCCATAACATTCCAATAGCATGGAGTAATTTGACTGCAAAGGGTCAAGGCAATCCAATTCCATAAACCATCAGTCCACAACACATTTATATGTTGCTAAAACATCCATGGGATGCACTGCTATCATCAAAACTAGTCGCTGGAGCTCGTTTAGTAAATTTGGTCATCAAAATGACCTCCGACCTTTGCACCTCTGATTGACATTTCATTGAACCAATAGCTGAAAGGAGAAGTGTCACCGTCCAAGCAGCTGCCAGTATGAGAGACGGTCCCACCCTCTCTCTTGACAGTTTATGAATCAATCCAGTTGCAAATTACTTTGTAAATGACTTTGGCCAGATATGCTTGTGATGTTAATCATGTTAAGATTCCAAGCATAATGTTATTTAAACATGGATCAAAGTAAAGCCCATAGCCCAACGTACCATTTATATAGTTTCTATTAAGTACGATTCAGGTATAGATTAAATGGTGATATCATTTTAAAGTTCATTGTTTGATGTTGATATAAAAAAAAATAAAAAATCGGCCACACCTGACAGCCATTAAACATCAAAAAAGAGTAATACGCAGCTAGCAAAAAACATTCAACCCTTCAAGTATAGAAGTACGATCTTAAAATGCCATAGTGACTCATATGTTCATATACAAAGAGCATATCAAGCGAGTTTAATATGGCAAGTCGGTTGTGATCGAGGTGAAGTCGGAGGTGAAAGTGGCAAAGAAAAGAAACTTTTCACTTGACTGTGATGAATTGGAGGAGGACGTTTCTGAAAAATGGAATAATGTTCCATCCACCAACTCGGTGGCAGATACATTTGCATTTTAAGCAAATTACTAAATTACTAATTACTAAAACTACTCCACCATCACTTACCTACTCTGCCTTCAAGAGGAACTTCCAAGACCACCACCCAAAGTCATGCCAAATATCCTCAGCTCACCATCCCTCCACCATCCTGTGGGGAGACGTATGTCCGCCTCTAGCTTCCTCATACATTGCGACAACGAAGCTATCATAGAATGCATCATCAAGAGGCGCTTCCATTCACCATCGCTTATGCCCTTACTAAGTTGCCTCACATGGATATCAGCTAAAAAACAATTTATTATGACTGCTGTACATGTACAGTGCACCTGGAAAGTGTTGATAGTGCTTCACTTTTTCCACGTTTTTATGTTAAAGCCTTATTCCTAAATGGATTAAATTAATTAATTTTCTCAACATTCTACACACAATACTCCATAATGACAATGTGAAAAAAGAGTTTTTGAAATTGTTGCAAATTTATTAAAAATAAAAAAGCTGAAAAATCACATGTACATAAGTCGTCACCTTAGAATTATAGGGTTTTATCTGACATTTTTGTCAAAATTGAGTTATTGACATTCTTATTAAATGACAACTAACTTACATTATGGGATGTTTTTTAGAAGTTGTTTACATTTTAAGACGTTTTATTAAAAAAACAAATGTTACACACACACTGTTTGCTATGGAATGCAAAAACTTTGAAGCTCAATATCTCAAAATCATTCAGAACGCAGATAGAACCTTATAACTACAAGGTGACAAAGTATTCACAGCCTTTGCTCAATACTTTGTTGATGCACCTTTGGCAGCAATTACAGCCTCAAGTTTTTTGAATATGATGCCACAAGCTTGGCCCACCTGTCTTTGGGAATTTTTGCCCATTCCTCTTTGCAGTACCTCTCTCTATCAGGTTGGATGGAAAGTGACGGTGTACAGCCATTTTCAGATCTCTCCACAGATGTTCAATAGAATTTAGGTCTGGGTTCTGGCTGGGCCACTCAACGACATTCACAGAATTGTTGTAAAGCCACTCCATTGATAATTTGGCGGTGTGCTTTGGGTCATTGTCTTGCTGGAAGATGAATTGTCGCTCCAGTCTGAGGTCAAGAGCACTCTGAAGCAGGATGTCTCTGTACATTGCTGCATTCATCTTTCTCTCTATCCTGACTAGTCTTCCAGTTCCTGCTGCTGAAAAGCATCCCCACAGCATGATGCTGCCACCACCATGCTTCACTGTAGGGATGGTATTAGCCTGGTGATGAGCGGTGCCTGGTTTTTCTCCAAACGTAACGCCAGGCATTCACTCCAAAGAGTTTAATTTTAGTTTCATCAGACCACAGAATTTAGTTTCTTATGGTCTGAGAGTCCTTCAGATGCCTTTTGGCAAATTCCAGGCAGGGAGTGGCTTTAGTCTGGCCACTTTACCATACAGGCCAGATTGGTGGATTGCTGCACAGATGTTTCTCCTTCTGTAAGGTTCTCCTCTCTCCACAGAAGAACACTGGAGCTCAGACAGAGTGACCATCGGGTTATTAATCAGAATCAGAATCAGTTTTATTGCCAAGTGTGCTTCACACACACAAGGAATTTGTTTTGGCAACAGAAGCTTCCAGTGTACATAAAGTGAAAACACAAAATTAAATATGAGAAAAGAAAAAGGCGATAAACATTAAACATTAAACAGAGATGCAGTTAGTCAAGAAGATCTGGATGTTGAATTGTATGTACAGATATGTTGTAAATATACATGTTATAAGGTGCTGTGTACCAATGCGAATGGAGAAAGTATTGCATTGTATATTGTTATAAGGTGCTGTATACAAGTGCATATGAGAAAGTATTGCTTGTTTATTGCACAGTAGAAGAATATTTACTTGTTCATGAGGTAGATGGCATGAGGAAAGAAACTTTTCCTGTGTCTGGCTGTTTTTGTGCTTGGTGTTCTGTAGCGCCGACTAGACGGTAACAGTTCGAACAGGTAGTGTGCTGGGTGTGAGGCGTCCAAAGTGATTTTGCGAGCCCTTTTACTCACTCTGGAAAAGTACAGTTCTTGAAGTGTAGTGCCAGGGATTTGTGTACGAGCAGCTCCTGTGGCAGGTTGAACTTCCTCAGCTGATGAAGGAAGTACAGTCTTTGCTGGGCTTTCTTCACAATAGAGTCTATGTGAATGTCCCACTTCAGATCCTGAGAGATGGTGGTGCGCAGGAACCTGAATGACTCTACTGCAGCCACAGTGCTGTTCATGATGTTGAGTGGGGGGAGTTCAGGGGGGTTTCTCCTAAAGTCCACTATCATCTCCACTGTTTTGAGCATGTTCAGCTCCAGGTTGTTGTATCTGCACCATAAAGCCAGTCGCTCCACCTCCTGTCTGTATGCAGACTCGTCCCCGTTCCGGATGAGGCCGATAACAGTAGTGTCATCCGCAAACTTCAAGAGCTTAATGGAGGGGTCTTTTGTGGTGCAGTCGTTGGTGTACAGGGAGAAGAGCAGTGGGGAGAGAACACATCCCTGGGTTGCACCAGTTCTGATGGTGCAGCTGTCGGATGTGATTTTGCCCATTCTGACTAGCTGTTGTCGATCTGTCAGAAAGCTGGTGATCCATTGACAGACGGAGCTAGGGACAGACAGCTGGGTCAGTTTGTTCTCAAGTAGTGATGGGACGATGGTGTTAAAGGCAGAACTGAAGTCCACAAACAGTATCCTTGCGTAGTTCCCTGGTTTATCCAGATGTTGCAGGATATAATGCAGTCCCATGTTGACTGCATCATCCACAGACCGGTTTGCTCTATAGGCAAACTGCAGGGGGTCCAGCAAAGGTCCAGTGATGTCCTTCAGATAAGCTAGCACCAGTCTTTCGAATGACTTCATGGCCACAGATGTTAAGGCAACAGGTCTGTAGTCATTGAGTCCTGTGTTCATTGGTTTCTTTGGTATTGGGATGATGATGGAGCATTTGAAGCAGGATGGAACTTTGCGCTGTTCCAGTGATCTGTTGAAGATCGGTGTGAAAATGGGAGCCAACTGGTCAGCGCATGTTCTCAGACAGGCTGGTGAAACACCGTCTGAACCTTGTGCTTTTCCGCTCTTCTGTTTACTGAAGATCTGACGCACATTATCCTCACTGATCTGAAGTGCAGGGGGGGGGGGAGGGAGATGGCTGGAGGTGTTAATGGCTGTGTAGGGAGATGGTCCGGGCGGGTGTGAGGTGTCTGGTCAGAGGTGTCAAATCTACAGTAGAACATATTTAGCTCGTTTGCAAGATGTTTGTTGCTGTCGATGCTGGGGGATGGTGTCTTGAAGTTGGTGATGTCTTTCAGGCCTTTCCACACTGATGCAGGGTCGTTGGCAGAAAACTGGTTTTGCAGCTTTTTGGCATAGCTCTTCTTAGCCACGCCAATCTCTTTGTCAGTGTGTTCCTGGCTTGATTGTACCAAACCCTGTCCCCAATCCTGTAGGCATCCTCTTTTGCTTGAAGAAGCTGTCTATGTTTTGGTGTGAACCATGGTTTACCATTGTTAAAAGACAAGTAGGTCCTGGTAGGGATGCATAACTCCTCACAAAAATTGATGTATGATGTTACAGTCTCTGTGAGCGTGTCCAGGTCGGTGGCTGCAGCTTCAAAAACACTCCAGTCCGTGCATTCAAAACAGACTTGTAAGACCTGCTCTGTGTCGTTGGTCCATCTCTTAACAGTCCTTAATACAGGCTTAGTAGTTTTAAGTTTTTGCCTGTAAGATGGTATAAGATGAACCAGGCAGTGGTCAGAGAGTCCTAGAGGTGCTCTGGCGACGGAGCGATATGCATCCTTTATTGTGGTGTAGCAATGGTCCAAAATGTTATTGTCTCTGGTATATGGTATTTATTAATAATAAAATAAAACAAACAGCAAAATAAACAACCCCGAGGGGGAAAACATTAATAAAACAAATAAATAATCAACACAAACTGAACAGGGCAGGCTGGCAGGGATCTGGACAGGACAAGGCAGGATACGGTGAAGAACGATGACGAACTGGCACAGGACAGCAGACATGAGGAGATAAGCACAAGTAAATTAACAAAACAGGTGAACATGATAAACTAATAATTGGTTAACAAGGAGGGTAGGGCTAGACAATAGACGTAAGAGCACATGACACAAAAAGACGACACAAGCCATGCACTCACATAACACGAGACTAGAACACGCAGCCAATAAGAGAACTCATTAACTGAGTGTTCATGACAACACAAGCACGCCACAAAAAGCACGCGGTCACAATGTAAACATCCAACCACGTGCTTAGACAACACCAACAGACGCAAGACACGAGCACACGATAGATGAACACCTTACCGTGCGCTCACACATAAGCAACGCGCACGTTTCATCTCAGCGCCAACGGAAACCAAAACCAACCAGACTGAGATGCTGAGAATGAAACAGCGCGATGCAGACAGAACAAAACACGAGCACAAGAGCGCGCGCGTCACAAGCACGCACAGTCCACGCGCGGGGGCGCGCACAGCCTGTGCGCACTCCCGACGGCGCGCACACAGAGACACACACACAATGACGGAACACAAGTGCTCGACCCGAGAAAACTCGAGCCGAGCGCAACAGGGCATGACAAGACAGAGCTAGTGTCTGGACTCTGCCACCAAAACAAGAGAGTTAACAAGACCAGAGTGGCAGAACCCTGACACAGTATCAGTTCAGTTTTCAGTGTTTAAGTTTAGTTCAGTTTAGCTCAGTTCAGTGTGGTTTAATAATCACTACTGAGAGCACTACTGAGCAATTCTATCGATGCGCAGCTCTACAGATCCCGAACCGTGCAAGCCAGCGGCGACAGCAGCGAGGAAAAAACTTCACCAATTGGCATAAGTGAAGAATTTAAAAAACCTCGAGAGAAACCAGGCTCAGTTGGGCACGACCATTTCTCTTATGGCCAAACATCTTGTGCAGAGCTGCAGTCTAGGCACCGGAGGCTGGAGAATGCTGGACCTCAGCGAAAACTCGTCTGTCCTTGGAGCGTCACAGGAATCAGTCTCATGCTCTCCACTACTCCATGACCACCACAGCAGCTGCTCAGGATATGTCCTGGTCCAGGATTATGAAAACCTTGGGATCATTTCGTTGCTGGTCTTGGATCGCATCAGTGGTGCTGCATAGTCTGAGGGCCTCGGGATGAGTAACCCCAGGTGGAAATAGAGAATAGAGAGAATAATTAGCGTAGCTGCTGTTCATAGTATATATAAACAAGATGCAAAAATCCTGCGTGGGGCACATCATGCGTCATACCGCTAAGTAATGCACTGAGTGTATGCTTTGCTAAAAAGAGTGTCTGAGCCTCGGACATTATCAGGAAGGCTATTCCAGAGTTTAAGGGCCATAAATGAGAAGGCTCGACCTCCTTTACTCGACTTTGCTATTCTAGGTACTACCAGAAGCCCTGAGTTTTGAGTTCTTAAAGAGCTGGTTGGATTGTAGCGAGACAGAAGGTTGGTTAGATAAACAGGAGCTAGATTATTTAAAGCTTTATAGGTAAGAAGCAATATTTTATAATCAATACGAAACTTAACAGGCAGCCAGTGTAAGGAGGATACAATTGGGGTGATATGATCATATTTTCTAGACCTGGTAAGAACTAAGGCAGCTGCGTTTTGTACTAGCTGAAGTTTGTTAATAGAGGATGCTGGGCAGCCAGCAAACAGCATTACAGTAGTCCAGCCTAGAAGTCATAAAAGCATGAACTAGCTTTTCTGCATCTGATATGAATAGCATACTTCGTAACTTCGCAATATTTCTCAGATGAAAGAAGGCAGTTTCTGTGACATGGGAGATATGATTTTCAAAAGTTTCAAAAGGTTGCTGTCTAATATGACACCCAGATCTTTTATAGTAGAGCTAACGCTAACTTTGTATACCTCTAATTGCAGGTCCCATTACCTCTAATTTAGGCCCAATAAGTAATAATTCTGTTTAGTCTGAGTTTAAGAGAAGAAAATTGTTGGTCATCCAGTCTTTAACATATTTAATACACTCAGTTAGCTTAGACAGTTCAGACGTCTCATTAGGTTTAGTTGAAACTTATAGGCCCAGTTTCACAGTTTCCAGGACTAGACCTTAGTTAAATTAGGCTATTTAAGCCACATTTATAAAAACGACCTTAGAAAAATACATTACTGGTGTGCACCTGGAAAGAAAAAAATGACACTGCCATATTTTCAGTTGAGACAGCTCAAACATGCAATTTAATCCAAGACTAGCCTTAAACCTTGTTTGTGAAACCGGGGGATAATTGAGTATCATCTGCATAGCAGTAAAAGCTGATCCCTTGTCTTCTAATTATGTCTCCCAGGGGTAGCATGTATATTGTAAACAGCAAATGGCCTAAAACTGATCCTTGAGGCACCCCGTACTTTACTGGCCTGACTTGTGACAGCTGTCCATTAATATTCACAAACTGATAACGGTCAGCTAAGTATGACCTAAACCATTGAAGAGCCTGTCCTTGGACACCTGTAGAATTTAAGCGGTCTATGAGAATATTGTGGTCGATGGTGTCAAATGCGGCGCTAAGATTGAGTAAAACTAATAGCGAGATGCACCCTTGGTCAGCAGCTAACAGTAAATCATTGGCTATTTTCACTAATGCGGTTTCTGTGCTGTGATGAGGCCTGAAACCTGACTGAAACACTTCAAAAATATTGTTTGTCTGCAGAAAGGAGCATAATTGGGCAGAAACAACTTTTTCTAGTATTTTAGACATAAACGGAAGATTTGAAATAGGCCTATAGTTAGCTAAGTTGCTGGGGTCCAGTTGTGGTTTCTTAATAATTGGTTTAATAACAGCTATAACAGGTAGCAATTCTTTCAGTAATTTTGTTGGAATTGGATCTAACATACATGTAGCTGGTTTAGAACTATTTATAACTTTATCTAGCTCTTCCTGTTCTATGATTCTGAAGCATTGTGGGTTATTTTGATTCAGTGGAATTTTTACTGGATCTGAAGTATAAGGTGGTGGAAAAAGTTTAACATCATCTATTTTCTGTCTAAGGCCTTCTATTTTATCACTGAAAAAATTCATGAAGTCATCACTACTGATTTGCGGTGGGACATTTTGTTCCAAAGATGATCGATTATTTGTTAATTTAGCAATGGTGCTAAATAAAAATCTAGGATTGTTATGATTATTTTCTATCAGTTTGCGGAGGTGCTCAGCCCTGGCACATTTAAGAGCCCTCCTATAGCTGGACATACTGTCTTTGTACGCAATTCTAAAAACCTCTAAATTAGTTTTTTTTCCATTTACCTTCCAGAGCACGGGTTGCTGTTTTGAGAGCGCGAGTATGACTATTATGCCATGGTGTAGTTTTATTCTCTCTAGCCTTTTTTAATTTGATGGGTGCCACAGTATTTAGTGTGCTAGTAAAGATGGCATCCATACTGTTGGTTACTACATCAAGGTCATTTGCGTTTGCGGGTGCATTTCGAAATAGAGAAAGATCAGGTAATTTATTTGTGAATTCATCTTTAGTAGATGGAACGATAGTTCTACTAGGGCGGTATATCGGTGCAGATCTGCTAATTTCAGGTAAATGCAGCTTATATAGTAAGAGGTAGTGGTCTGTAATATCATCACTTTGTGGTATAATGTAGTCATTATGGGTTGGGCCAACAACGTTTTGCTTTATCCCAAGTGAATTATCGCCCTAATGTATCATTAGCGTCATCTACGTGGATGTTAAAGTCTCCTACAATTAGTATTTTATCAGTTTTAACTAGTAAGTCAGAAATAAAATCAGATGACTCTTTTAGAAAATTGACATATGGGGGTCTATATATAGTGATTAAAGTGAGAGATATCATGGGTTTTTGCATAATATCCAGAAGCATAACATTAAGTGCTAATACTTCAAAGGAGTTAAACATAAGTGTGTTTCTCTGATTAGCATTAAGAATATCACTAAAGAATGATGCAACTCCACCACCACGACCAGTTTGACGAGCCTCATGCTTATATGTGAATCCTGGAGGAGTTGCTTCATTTAAACTAATATAGTCATTTTGTTTCAGCCAGGTTTCAGTGAGACAGAGTGCATTAAGATTGCTGTCTGTTATTATTTAATTTATGATAAGTGCTTTAGGTGCTAGTGACCTGATGTTTAGGAGACCAAGCTTTACGAAATTTGTATTTTCACTTTTAATCAGTTTTTCTGGTTTTATTCTTAATAGGTTTTTTCTAGAGGACACAGTACGTTTATTTCTAATAACACGAGGAACAGACACAATCTCTATGGGGTTAGCTAGACATGCATTACTATGATTTAAGTGGGACGAACAAGAGCCTATATTGCTAAAATGTGAATTTTTACTTACTAGTCAGACAGAACGAAACATCTTAGAGATGTTGTCCGACAGGAGTTCCGCTCCAGCTCGACTAGGGTGCAGCCCGTCAGCACGGAAAAGCCTAGGACGCTCCCAGAAAAGATTCCAGTTATTGGCAAAGAGCAATTTCTGTTCATTACACCATGTAAATAGCCATTCATTCAGAGCAAAAAGTCTACTGAACCTTTCATTTCCTCGGCGGTAGGTAGGAAGCGGCCCGGAAATGATGATCTGCGTGGCGGGCGAGGTGCGTCGAACCGTCTCGATCAGGCTTCTGAAGTCCCTCTCTCGCCAGTGCTCTCGCCACTCTCTCTCTCGAGTGCTCTAGCCAGCACTCAGGATAGTATGAATCTGTGCAGAAATATTCTTAACGTGAGCACCAGGAAAGCAATAAGTGCGTAAGTTTTTACCTGAAGAGGAAGCAGCGTGGACGTGGCGGACAATGGAGTCACCGATGATAGCCACATTGCGACCTGTCTCGCGGAGAGGGGCGAAGCGGTTCTCCGTGGAGATCTCAAACACGGTAGGAGGAGACGTTCTGCCCCGGGACCTGGTAAGCACCTTATGCGGCTGCACCCAGGGGCTGTGGTAGCCAGGTGTTGGCGTGAACGACACCTGGGCGAACCGCGTCCTCGGTGCGCTGGGCCTGGACAGAGGAACACGCGGGGTTGAGGTAGATGAAGTGTCATTGCTGTATAGTGCACTTACCTCAGATGAGCGAGCTGCAGCGCGGGGCACACCGAGCAAGGCCCGTTGTTCCCGGAGCGAATTTGTCTCTCCACTGCTTCGAGCTCCAGCTCCAACGCCTCCATCGATGCCTCTCCTGCACTCAAGGACAGACACACAAGCGACATCATACAGGATGAAGAGCAAAGCGAGTAAGTGAGAAAATTAGTGAATGAAAGAGTGTACTCACACTATGCTATCCGAACCGTGCCCAGGCCCATTTCCCGGATCGTTTGAGAAGTGTGAGGGCTCTGAACCGGGCTCAAGCACGGTTCACTTGGGCTCAGGCGCGGTATGCTTCCAGCGTGAGTGCAAGCATGCCTAAGCCCGAAACTGAAAGCGAGATGTGACTTTTAAGGGACTGTATCATATGTATTAATTAATCATTCGTGCTGTTCAATGAACGCAAACTGTCATAGTTTATTAAAGACACAAACCCCTCACTGCACGACAGCTTTATGAGCGTCAAAAGTGGCTGATCTGTTCGGCGAAATATTTGACTGCGTGTCACTGTATATCAAACGACTTAAACGATATAACTAAAGAAATCTCCACTGTGCTGAGCGAGACCGCTTCTCTTCCTAAACTGAACAGCTCGTCATTGATGATGTAAGTGTGCTCAGGCCCGAATGTAATGTGAGTGTGGGCCGTCGGGGGAGACGGGAGGGGGGACAAGCGTGCTTTGGCCCGGTTCAACGCAACTGTACATAGTGTGAGTACGCCCAAAGAGTCGGTAGGTTTAGCTGACTAGCGGTGCTAGCAGGATAAAGCTACAAACAACAAGCAGATGCTCGTGAGACAGAATGTTTTAAAGTAGATTTGTTTGTATAAAGTGTTAAGTGTTGTATAAAATGTATTAAGGGTTTGTTCACCCTAATTAGGAGAGACAAATACTTAGCGAATTTGGAGGTATTTTATGATAAAAATGTAAATTGCAAATATATGTGACAGAGCTCCAAACATACAGCGAGGCTACCGTAACAGTGTCAGTCAGAGTCAGTCAGACAGCTGTTGTAACGCAGTACTCACGTGTGCTTGTAGTGGAATGTAAACACAGATGAGAATGAACGAGGAAAACTCCCTTGGTGCGTAAAACGGCTTACAGTTAATGAAAAGCACTTCCACATCAGGACAGCACATCTTCTTTAACACAGTTACATCCGTACACCACCTTTTGTTGACCGCGCGTTTTGCCCTTTAACTCCGTATCACGATCTGCTCTGTACAGCTGAAAGTCCGGTAGGTGTAATGCGCTGTCCGGAATGGATTCGTTCAGCCAGGTTTCTGTGAAACACAGTGCAGCAGAGTTGTTAAAGTTCTTCTTTTTGTGTGTGAGCAGAAGTAGTTCGTCCATTTTGTTAGGAAGAGAGCGGAGATTCGCCAGATGGATGCTAGGCAGCGGCATTCTGAAGCCGCGCTGTCTCAGCCTGACGAGCGCGCCGGCTCGCTTCCCACGCCTGCGCGTCTTGTAGAGTTTCCACAGTGCAGCTGTTCAGCCGATGACAATGTTCCACAAAACGCCAGAGAAATCAAAATCCAGTTGGTGATTAGTTGGTGTGCACTGCCGAATGGTCAGCAGCTCGTCCCTGGTATAACTGATCGTGTTTGACAAACATAAAACAGGACAGACTAGCAAAAACAGTGCAAACACTGGAAGGCTCCACACCGAGGCGGCCATCTTGGATCGCGAACTGAAGAGCGGGGCGGGGGGTGTCAGAAGAGATCGCGAACTGAAGAACGGGGGTAGGAGGGGCACTTACATTCTTTTTGGAAGGGCACTTTATATCCCAGACACTGCACAGGTTGAGCCCTATGTGTGCACGTGCCTGCTTGAGACAATCCTGTCTTGGAGGTCTACAGACAGTTCCTTTATCTTCATGCTTGGTTTGTGTTTTGACATGCACTGTCAAGCCTGGGACCTTATATAAACAATAGTATGCCTTTTCAAATCATGTCCAATCAACTGAATTTACCACAGGTGAACTCCAACGAAGCTGCTGAAACATCTCAAGAATGATTAGTGGAAACAGAATGTACCTGAGCTCAATTTAGAGCTTCATGCCAAAAAGGCCGTGAATACTTATGTACATGTGATTTTTCAGCTTTTTTTATTTTTAATGAATTTGCAACAATTTAAAAAAAAATCTTTTTTCACATTGTCATTTTGGGGTATTGTGTGTAGAATGTTGAGGAAATAAATGTATTTAATCCATTTTGGAATAAGGCTGTAACATAAAAAAATGTGGGAAAAGTGAAGCGCTATCAATATTTTCCGGATGCACTGTACCATGTTGTAAAAATCAAAATGCTGTCTCTCTCTCTCATCTCAGACAGTCTGGCAGCTGGCTCCAGAAGCGGACCTTTATCAAACACCTGTCCCTCATTATTTAGAAATGATATTGCAATAAAAACCTCCCCTTACATCACCTCCATGTAACTTCCATATCCATAATTTAACTAACAGTTGCCCCTAGATCCCTTCAGTCATACCTCCTTCATAGAGTTCATTCAAAAACTTTTACTCCCTCTATAAAGCACCTTTCCCAGATTTTTCCCTCCTCTCTATCACCTCATTAATTTCCCATCTTCATGCTTCAAAAAACATACAGTCAGCTCAATCAAAGCTACCTCAGATGGATTCAATTCTTTCACAAATTGATCCAGGGGTCCCCTTCAGACACCATTTCTAATTCCTAAACCACCCTCCTTCTCAAAGGTATTCACATCACCTTCCCCTACATGCCTCTTCCAAATCCTCCTAGCATTCTTATACTGCGTTCACACCAGACGTGGAAGAAGTGTCAAGCGCGAGTGATTTACACGCTAAGTCAATGCATAGGCGCAAATAGACATCCTGCGGTGCGATACGTGTGAATGGCGCGGCGCAAATGACGCGAATTGCGCGAATAGAGCGTTTTGCACGTTTGATGCGCTTAACGTGCGAATTGCTTGGGTTCAAAAATCTGAACTTCAGCGACCACTCGCGCCGCGTTAACCAAACAGGAGCTTGCTCTTGTGGGGGTGTGATTATGATGTAGGGCCTGTTGTTGGTGTCCGGGGGGGAAATCCTCCTCGCTACACAGTCAACAGTTCATCAAACTGGGCTCGGCTCAGTCAGAAGCACCGCTAAATGCTTCCATCATCCAGGTTCAGTTTCTGGAGAAGTGTATGAGCTCACAGAGCTGGGTGCACCTCTGAAAGGATCTAGTGGACTCAGATACTGCTCCAAATGAATCGACGCTGTTTTTCAGCCTTCATAAAGCACATAAACAGTTATTTTTTCAATGAATCCATGTTGGCCATTTAGCATTGAAGCTACAGTCACCGGGCAGACAGAAGCCCTGCCCATGATGTGAATCCGCGTCTGTTCTGAAGTGAATTTGACGCTCGAATGAAGCATAATTTGACGCGCAAATGAAGCGAGTAAACTCAAAATGCTCATGCGTCTGTTTACGCACGAATAGCACGATTTATCCGCGTGTTCTGCGTCTGGTGTAAACACAGCATTACACCTCAAGAGAGCCCAAGAGTCCAACCCCTCACTCCACTTATTTTTGATGACTTTAACTGTCCAGTAACACATTTTTTGCCACCACAACAGCCTACAATGGGCTTCCCCAACAACAGATCCAGACCCTCTTACGCTGGTCCTCTGACGCCTTCAGATCCTACATTCGCCTCAGCCAATACCACCTCTCAAGGAAGCCCAGCTGTCCATTTTCTCTTCCTCCCCATCATTCTAGCCTTGAGTTCCTCTGGTACTGTCTCATTTCTTTTTTTTTTTTCTTTCTTTTTTTTTAGGGGTTTTCACCTTTAATGGACAGGACAGTGGAGATTGACAGACAGGAAAGTGTGGGGAGCAGAGATAGGGGAAGGATCGGCAAAGGACCTCGAGCCGGGAATCGAACTCGGGTCGCCGCGAGCACCTGGGTGCTATGTGTCGACACTAACCACTAGGCTATTGGCGCCGACATACTCTCTCATTTCTAGCATAGAGTTCCTCTGCTACCTTTCTTTTCCAGCGTTGGGCTTGTCGCACATTTTTCTATCTTCTAGTGTTGAATTTCTCTGCTACCTTAACCCCCCCCCCCCCCCTTTTCATTCATCTAGCATTAAGCCCTCTCTCTTCTCTATCCTCACTCCCACTCACCGCAGCTCTAACTCCCACAGAGTTTTAACTGAGCTCTGACTCCCGCAGGAGTAATGCCAAGTCCATTCTCCGGACACCCCTTCACCTGTCACGTTTCCAGCAAGAGTCTCCACTTCTCCCTCACATTCCCATCTCTTGTTGAATGCGTTGAATGCTTCCACTCTTTCCTCCTTCTACGAGATATATCCAGCTGCAGAAGCGCAGAACCACACACGTGTCAGGCACACACAATCCAGCACACACGTTCTAGGCAAACCATATATGGTTACGATGGATGTTAATGTTATTAACGTCTTCTCGGACATCGCCATAATATATTTTTATATATATTATTGATAAATATTGTACACAGTAAACAATTGTTTACTGTTTCACAAATATTGCGATCGAGGAGGGCAAATGGGGAGCGTTGTTTCCGATCGCCATTCAATATAATAGACCAGTGGCGTTGCGAGGGGGGGCTTTGGGGGCTTAAGCCCTTGATGTATTGTCAAAAGCCCCTGATCTTTTGGAATATGTTGCACTTAAATAAAAATAGGTTGTATAACATTTATTTTGTTATCTAAGTACTTAAAAGTACCACATACATCGCGCGTGTTCCACTTAACGCAGTGATTGTGTCGGGCAGCTGTTCAGTAGTACCTGTTTCTACCGGCAGGTGGGAGTGGCACTGTTGTCACATGGTGTTAAAAAAAATCCCGCTTCTGCATCATTCATTCATTATTTTGAGGAGCTGAAGCTGATGAGGTAATAATACAACTGTTTCGCGAAACTGAATAGTTCTAACTACTGATGAAGCTTAATATTTGTTTTCGCAGTATAAAATGTGTGTAGTTTTGGTGAAGTAAAATAAATGTAATCAATAAAATGTGCGTCATATAAATGTAAATACATGCTAATTAGTCAGAAAAACGTAAATTGTACTAGCTTTCTAGATATGATATAGATATCTAGACATATTTATCTAGATATGATATAGCCATTTGTTTCTGTAATAGTTAAATCACAGTGAGTTCATGCATCTAGCATATTATTTTATAGCTATATTCTACTGTAACATGCTGTCAGTTAGGCTACGTTCACACTGCAGGCAAATGTGGCCCGAATCTGATCTTTTCGCCCATATATGACACAGGTCTTGACAGTGTGAACAGCCCAAACCGCATGGAATCTGATCTTTTCACTTCAGATTTGTGCCACTTTCATATGTAGTCTTAAATCAGACACAGATCTGATGTTTTGCAATGCGACCGCAGTGTAAACGGTTATGTCGGATTTCATGTGACTTTTTCATAATCTTCGAGCGACATACGTCATCATTCTGTGCTGCAGACATCATCTACACCTCTGCAGCATAGTAGATTAACACACAGGGCGATTACTTTACCACAGAAAGTTGGTTGTTCATTGTGAAAAAGACTTTGAAGGCAAAACTGGTGCTTGATAACCACTCTGGTTAACGATCGGGGCACGGGATGATCGCGATGGTAAAGAGCGTCGGGGGTGTTGCAGAAAGGGGATCCGTGCACAAAGGAGGGGGCACTTTCATTTTAAGGACGAACATTATCTCCGAGCAAATAAAGGGCAGGAGCTCAAGCACCCAAACCCCCCATCTGCACGTGTCTGTTGTTTATAACGAAGTGAAATAAAATAACTGCAAACGGAGATAAACCAACTCCGCCTTCACAGTTCAGTCTGCGGCTGCTCATTAACCCTTGATGAGTTCACTACACCAATGGTCAGACAGACGCGCGCCGCGGTTGTCATAAATCACAAATGATCAGTGTTTTCAATCACAAGGGACTTATGTTGGGTTTCAAATGCCGAAATACACATTAGTAGTAGCAGAACAACCCTTTACAGTTCATGTAATACACCACGGTTGTCTGTGAAATAGGCAATAATCATATTAAGCATAATCTGACAACGTGCTTCATACAGTATACACATTGTGTGCATAATTAGACATTTTGTGTTGTCCGTAACTAAACTTCTGCGCATGCGGGTCAGTTTACGACCATGATCTGTTCACACTGCAAATCTGATATTGGCCACATTTATAACAACAGTGTGAACAGCTAGGCAAAAAATCAGATCTGAGAAAAAATCAGATTTGAGCACTAAGCCTCGCAGTGTGAACGTAGCCTTAGCATCGAATTATAAATCGACTTTATTCTTATGAAAATACCTAAGATGGCTGGAAGAACACATATAAACCATTTATTGTCGCAGTCATGTAAATAAAGCCTTTTTATGTTTATCCAGATTCTTTTTTCATTCATTCAACTACAGCAATGGCTGGATGCCTTCATCCATATCAGGGATTTCCTGGAATGTTCTACTACTTTTGTGAGGCATATGTGGAATTTTTTCTCAAGTATGAATGAAACAGGCATTACATGCATTTAAAGTGCTACAATGCCCACATCAACCTATTTTGAGGAAAACTGAAAAAAATTTCCCTCTTAAGAAATTTGAAGTAAACATATTTCTAGCATATAGATTTTATTTATTTTTTTGTACTATTTTTGATACAATTGTTATTATATTAAAAAGAGTAGCCTATTGAATATCAATATTTTGCAAGGAATTGAATTTAGAAATTCCAGTATTTTGACAACACTACACCTTAGATAATCACTCTGTCCAAATGAACAGTAGCTTTATATCACATTGGATAACAACTCACACTATAAAATAAATCATATTTTTAGATTTGAAGAAAATTACAGAAATTGCAGAAAATTACATTATTTTCAAAAACCAAACAGAAACTGCAAATCAGGAGGAGATAGGAGGCTCAAGAGGTATGAAATGGCTCATAACAGTCTAGTAAATGAGAAGTGGGTTAATTTATCAATGTTTTTTCTTTTTTGCTGTTACAAGTCACAAAGCTTCACAATTTATTGTTAAAAGACTGTCAACTCAAAAAACTTTTATTTATTATTAAATTATTTATAATCCTATTATTAAGATTAGAGTAGATCACCTTTTGAAAGTGGGGGTATTTTAGATTTTAGCAGGGGGAATTAGAATGTTTTTTTTTTTTTTTTTTGGCTGGGGGGTGGGGGGGTGACTTTGGGGCTAAGCCCCTTATCTCTTTCGACCCTAGCAACGCCCCTGTAATAGACTGAATAGTTTTCTATCAGTCATCACAGATGATCAGTCATTATTATCTGACAGAGTCAATATAGCAGATACTCGATTGCTGTCCTTGCTGAACGATCTTAATTGAACAGTTTTAATTTATTTAATGGATTCATTTATAATGAAGGAAATAATAGCAAGTTAATATGCATAGTTAATAATAATCTTTATATGTAATAAAAATCTTTTTACATTTAATAAATGTGAACACTATATTTTACTCAAGTGATAAAATAGTATTTATTTGCTTAGTTTTCTAATAACTTTTTTATTAATGATTTCCCACATTAAATACTATAGTAATTTATAGTAAGTAATATATTGTTTTTAAATCACAAAGTACTGGTAATTTGTGGTAATTATAGTTGCAACAAATTTAGCAATACAAACAAATTAACTGTTAATAATTAATTAAAATAAATTTTATATATAATACACATATATATATACACTATAATATAAATAAATATAAATAAATATATATATATATATATATATATATATATATATATTACTAACAGTTACAGTTTAGTAAAAGATAGTAGTTTAAATCAGTTTATAACTATATTAATTTATTATCTATAGTAATTCATTTTTAATGTGACACATTATTGTTTGTTTTTTATATATTTACAAAAAATGATTTTAACCAAGTATGACAACATTAAGATCCTGAATTAGTTTATTACACTTAAGACAATTAGACGGTCTGTTGTTTTCTTTGTGTATGTGGATACGTGGATAAAGTCTTAAGTGTTTAACCAATTATTTTTATTTATATAATTTGAGTTCAGAAACTGTAGAGATGTTAAAATGATCTTTACGATATAATAATGAAATAATGACTGAAATGGGAAACCATAAACTGTTCACAGTCTAATGAATGGCAATCGTAGCACGGGCGTTCTCGGTCGCCATACTTGTGAGATACAGTAGGTGGCGATAACACTCCTAAGGAGTTAGTTAGTTACCATATATGGTTTGCCTAGAACGTGTGTGCTGGATTGTGTGTGCCTGAAACGTGTGTGGTTCTGCAGCTGGATATTATTGCCTTCTACCTCTAGACTCCCCACCCCTTTCAATGTCGAGTTCCTCCGCTACTTAATCTTTTTTCAGCGTCGAGTTGCTCCGCTACTTTCCTTCTCTTCTAGCATCAAGTTCCTTCACTACTCTTTTCTTCCTTCTGCATAGGCCATCACTCCCCAAGCTCTGACTCCCACGGAGCTGTTCCCAAGCTTCGACTACCACAGGAATCCTGCCCAGTCCACCTCCCGCAGAAGTCTTCACTACCCCCTCCCTTTCCCAGACTCCTGTACGAGACTCACTCCACAGTTCCTTCTGCTTAGGCCATCACTCCCCAAGCACTGATTCCCACGAAGTAGTTACTTCGAGCTTCGACTCCCCCGGAGTCAATAACTGCACAATCACAACCCCCCTCCCCTGGCCAATAAATATCTCTCTTTGCTTTTTTTCTACCGTTGAGTTCCTCCACATCTCCTTTTCTCTTTCTCCTAGCGCTGAGTTCCTCCGCATCTTCTTCCCGTCCTTCCAGCGTTGAATGCTTCCGCTCTTTCCTCAAATTGCTAATAAAAAGGATAAAATATGTCTCTCTATAGAACAAAAATGATTGACTTCATTTTATTTTACATTTTTGCACTTATGAGGGAAAAGTGTTGTTATGGATGTGACGGATGTGAAATTACCACTTGTGTGACTTTGGTAAATCAAATATAATAGTTTGAAAACATTGACAGAGCCATTTTCGAGTATTTCTAAAGTATTGTAAAATACTTGCTTACACAAAAAACGTAGAAACGGTTTCCATATTCTGGTGAAAACTTATTTTTTTTCATGGCAAGGTTGACATTTGCATGGAATTGCTCATATATATTATGTTTGCAGCAGCAGCATGCTATATTCTCAGACGGCATGTCTGTGTTTATACTGGCAGAAGCAGTTCTCTGTTTTTGCTATAATAATCAAAGCAGCAGCAGTGTAGCAGATCTATACTGCCAAGATCAAATACATCAACATTGCCATATACATATTCATTTCGATACTAAATCCTGAAAGTGGTCATGACAGTAGTAACATAAAACAGAAGCAATGAAAAGACAAATGAAACTGACATAAATAAACAGGATAATTAAACGCAGCCTAAATCTATAGAAACATTAAGGAAGCAAAGGAACATGGGATTTGGAGCTCACAGAAAACAAAGTCCATATGCAGTGCCCTCAAGTGTCCCTCATGGGCACTGCAGCCTAGAGTTGTGACATGCTTTTTTACATTCATGTAGACAGAATGCATGTAACATAACATCAGAATACCTAGATATTTAACAGTCAGCAAAGTCTAAGTCTAAACTGAAAGTACACATCCATAGAAGAATATTTTAAATGACAGCAGCCAAAATTAACACTCTGTCATCATTACCCTTAATCAACAACAACAGCAACAAACAAACAAGACTAAATTAAAACTCTAAAAGGGCTTGCACACTGAATGCACCACTCAGCACCGCAACACGGCATGCACATGACAGTTGGAAGTATCGCACACCAGATCTGCAAATTCGCATGTTATTTAAAATGAAACTATTCAGATGACACTATGTGGTGTGGCAGAAATATGTACAGTGTCCTGAGTCGTAGCTGGGTGTTGTAGACAGCCGTCGATTTGCGGTGCCGGTGTGTGTACACTGATAGAAATCTATGTTTAGAATTCAAAAATGTATGGTGCTAGGTGGCATGTCACCGAGTGGCGCATCCGGTGTGCAACCCTCTTAAGACTATAATTAGAATACATGTCTTTGAGAATATACGTATTTAGATACTGTAAATTGCAGATTATAAGGCTTTGCATTTTATGTTGCTGTACTGTATTTATAATTGTTGTTTAATAGGGGCGGGAATTACAGGTTAACTTACAATACGATATCACAATATTTTGCCCCCATAATGATATATCACAATATCAGCGGTTCTGAGTGATATCACAAGAAAACCATCCACAATTTATTCAAATTTTTGTAAATGATAAGAGACAAATGCGTCAAAAAAATTTTAAGATGCATTTCTTTTTTTAACAGTCATATTTTATTTAGTTTTATTAGCAGTCATAGCAAGTTTGCTGTAAACTTAAGACACTTATTACAACTTGGCCAACTTATTTTATGTAAACATGGAATGCCTAGCCCTGGTTTATTTTTAATGCAAAAGCATGCATTGTAGACGAATACCTTTTCTTTAAGAACAGTAACTGATCAGAATGCTCTGAGAGGTGAGCACAGACTCCTCTGAGCACTTATAATTTATCCAGCAGTGGACAACATTAGTTAATTACTCATCAATTTATAAAGAACATCATTTAACATTTTTTGTACTAATATTTTTAGCAAAAGTTTTCATAATACCATCTATAATACTAAACACAAGGCTCTTCATATTATATGTTCAAAGTGAAAGCGTGTCTGTGAGGTACAAACTAGCAGAAGATTCGGGAGAGCGGTTACAGTATTTGTGTTTTAAACATATCTTGGTCCAGCTTAGACAGAAGCAGGTGTCCATATGCCTGGGATTTTCACCATTGCAATGGCTTATCAGTCAGTAGTTTAAATGACTCTGGTGCATCTCTGATGTGTTGTTGATCCACCATTAAAGGAAGCGCCAAACAGCTGCAGTGTAAGACTGAATAATTAATTCAGATCTTTTGTACATTTCGATTAATATTGATACTTGGCCCCAGAGTATCAATAATGTGGAATGTCATATTTGTATGATGATGAATTGGCATATTGGTATCTTGTCCCACTCCTAGTATTTAAGTTGCAGTTGGCAATTTGTTTTACAATGTAAACCAAAAAACATGACCACAAAACCATGATATGAATTGAACCGACAATTTTGTGAACCGTCCCCCCCCCCCCCCCCCCCCCACACACACACACACACACACACACTCATACACTGTAAAACATTGCTGTAAAGTGTCGTTCTACAGTAAAATACTGTTTTACATTAACCCCCTGGGGTTGCCAATCATGGATACATGTTTTAGCATATAATTAGGGCCAGACGGAATCTGCAGACGTTTTTTGCTATTTCTGCAGAGAATTTTGGTAAAAATCTGCGGATTTCTGCGGAATTATTTTGGGAGTATCACAACTAAAACCTTAATATGTGAAATAAAAAATAATATCTTTTTTACTTTTATTTAATGCTTAAAATGCAAATCCAATTAGATTAACTGTAAATAGTTGACTGTAAGTAAATAAACCGAATTAATGATGGGCTAAAAATCTGCGGAAATCTGTGGAAAATCTGCGGATTTCATTGATAAGACAAACAGATTGAACACTATTTGAATCTATTGTTTTTGGTATACATTCACAATTACAACAAAATTATATGTTAATGTAAAATTAGTAAAACAGACAGTGAGTGCTTCCTCTTTCTGAAACTTTGGTCAACATGACTGGCAAATCGCCATTTAAACACAAATGATGAGGACAGCTGCCTGAAATCGTGAATGGCCTCAAACAAACACAGCGGCACTGAGCAGAAAGAAGCTTAATTTTCATTGTCAACAATTTGGAATTTTGACCCATATGACCTCTTGAGACTACCGTAACTGGTTAACTGATGCGTGTATTATATATTTAATATCGTAGATAAGTCAGTCAGAAGTTTGAAAGAGCTCACTAAGTCTGTGAATATTTGAGCAAAAAAATAAATGTTGTGAAATATTATTTTGATTTAAAATAATTGTTTTTGTGTTTAAAATATAGTTTGTTCTTGTGATCAAAGCTTTCATAATTACTTAAGTATCTTAGAGTCATTCAGAAAATATTATTAAATGCTGGATTAATGCACAAGAAACACTTTTTATTGCAACGGTGTTGCAAACTTGATATACCATTTGAAATCAATATTTTTTATTCATTAAAGAAACATAAATTGATGATAATTTAATGGTACAATAATAAAAAATATTGACAATATGTTATTTGAATGTTGTTTATCTAAATAAATCTTTAGTCTTACCTTCCTGTTTTAAAGTGGTTTTTTTTTTAACTATATAGCCTATATATTTTATATCTACATTGGTAAATACCATGTAGCAGTCACAGCTGCCAGTAGTTTATTATAAATTCTATGAAAAAACTGTATTTTGCTGTAACACCAGAGTCAAATTTCTGAAGTCCCTTTAATGTATCATCCCTTTGGAGGAGAGAAGACCCAGTGTTTAAGTCAAAGAAGAACAGAGAAACACTGGTGTTATTCTGCAAGTGTCTTTATTTAAAGACAGAAGCTGTTTAGTTGCTGAGGTAGTGGGAGTCTCTTTGTTAAATCCAGCGCTACATGCACGTGTGTCGCTGTGAGCTTTAAAAGATTTGGTAATTTTTCAAAATAACTAAAAAAAGTTATCATTATAATTATGCTTATATTAAGCATATATAACATATTATTTCATAAACACAGAGGCAGTGCATGTGTGTGTGTGTGTGTGTGTGTGTGTGTGTGTGTGTGTGTGTGTGTGTGTGTGTGTGTGTGTGCGTGCGTGTGTGTGTGTAAAACATTTACACGTTTCTAAATTTGGGCAGATGGACTGGGTGGGCCATTTCACTGTGTTAAAGCCTGATAAAGATGTAAGTCAAAGGATCTTCATTTTTACACAAGATCTGACTTTCACTTTCTCGGATCGTCTTATATTTTGCTCCCAGGAAACACATAAATCCTGTAACCGAATCAGGGCTTCCTCTACCATATTTCTAAAACACAGATTGCCATAATAATATGTCAGTGTCAGGGGAGTGTTTTCTTTTAATTGATGAGTAATTTCATCAATGGCGGGGAAAGAGTTGAGAATATTTTGATCCATTAAATAATAATAAAACATGTATACCCATTTGATTTTCAATGTTTTTTTTTTTTTCTTTTACCAAGGATGTCAATTGAGGCAACTGCTGAAATTGGAACCAGTGGTGAGATGTTTGAAGACATCAGTAATCCCTGCAGAGAATCTGAACTAATAGCATCTTACCAACAAATGAGAATGACTTTTTGGTCAAAATGCCTACAAGAAATAAAAGAAAAAACTAAGGCGGATGACAAAAAAACTAAAAAAGAAGAAAAGGAAAAAGTAAAACGAATGTTTAAGGTAGTATTCTAATGTACCTTCATCATTTGTTAATACTACTTAAAAATGTATATCATTTTTAATTACAAAATGTTGCAATTTTATAGAACTATAATGTTATTGAATCAAAATATCATTTACAGGAAGTGTTTACTAAAGCAGAAAAGGACATGGTGGAAAAGAAAAAGGCCTTTGAATCTTTTTTCAAAACAAGTGATGCAACAACAGATAACAGAAAAGTACATAATTACAATGATGTTTTATACAGTACTCCACATTTGAAGTAAATCAAAACACTTCATATGTAGACTGCTGCACTTTGATGTACTTTGGCAACAGAATTTTTTTTTTGTAAACTTTACTATAAAATGTAACCTAACAACAGCTTAAAAATAACTATTAATTTCTCTGGTTTCACTGCTGTTTAGCGAATGCAGTGCTTCGAGATGGCTGTTCAAGGTCTGCAATTCATGATATTTTGGGAAACCTGTACACACTATCAAGATATTCAGAAGGTACGTTAACATGGATCATTATTCATGCCACACTGACACACAAAGCATTAAGGCCAATCTTAAATTGAAAATGCAACCAATTCTTATTAGTACAGTGGTTCTCAAACTGTGGTACTGTGGCTTCCTTCTAGTGGTATGTGAAGGAATACTGAACAATGAAAGAAAAAAAAAGAACACACATTTAACCCTTTGACGAGAATGATTACACTGATGTGTACATCAGTGTAATTACACTATCACATCGGTGTGCTTAGAATGTTTACTTTAGTTCATCGCGTTATCTGAATGATGTTAAAAGTAAGTAAGGTGTATTTATATAGCATATTTATTGTGTATGGCCATACACCCAAAGCACTTTACAATCATGAGGGGGGTCTCTCCACATCACCACCAGTGTGCAGCATCCACTTGGATGATGCAACAGCAGCCACAGGACAACGGCGCGGGTGAGCTCGCCACACACCAATTATAGGGGGAGTGGAACGACAGTGATAGAGCAAATTAAATGGATGGGGATGATTGGGAGGCCGGTAAGGGACGATGGAGGGAATTTGGCCAGGACACCGGGGTTACACCCCTACTCTTTACGAGAAGTGCCATAGGATTTTTAATGACCACAGAGAAAATCAACATGCTTTGGCACAGAGCCAGAGGAAGAGGCACTCGGCCGTGGCGCTTGCAGAGCAGATACACACTAGAGAAGTGCTTTTGCACACCAGTGCTGTTGTGTTGGCATTTCAGTTACTGCAAACTCAGGAATCTCCTCATGCTGCACCATTGGTAAAAAAAAAAAAAAAACAGAATCAGAAATGTGTTAAATGTGTGTTCGTAGTTTTGTAAAATAATGTGGGTTTTCGATATATAAAGTTATTTGTTTTGTAAAGAAGCGTGGCTTCCAGTTAATTTGTTACCTCGGATTTAGGCAAATTAATTTGGATGTGATTCAAATGTTGCGGGACACAGAACATAGACTTAAACAACTCTGCCATGCTTGACGCTTAGATCTAAAATGTAGCCTAATTAAACTTAGTCTCTGTGTGCGGTTAACGCAAACTCCATGCTCCACTTAAGATATCATCTCAAATCACGGAAATTCTGCACGTATGAATGGGTAAACAACGTATGAATTGGTCAAGCATTGCATTTATGCGTGTATTCAATCACTATTCTGACACACGTATTGTAAGAGCAAGCAGATCTAATTTCTAATTTAAATATGTAATTCCAAATCATTTATTTTCAAATACAAGTTAATTTTAGATTTCAATGATATACAAATATGTCATGTGTACATGCAACATATTTTAAAATTAATCAAAAATAATTTGTATATGAATATGATGACATATAGCCTTTATGAGGTCCAAGCCAATTTCTGAGATTTATGTCTGAATTTTCAAATGATAAAATTGATGTATCAAAATGTAAACTTAAATAAAAGATAATTAGATGTAATGACATGCTAAACTGTGCTTGTCAATTAAGATTATTTTAAGGTTTTGTTTAGCCCAAGCTTTTTTGATTAGCTATTATTATATACATTATTTTGTTATAATATGGAGTTATTCTCATAATAATTCATGTTTTTTATAACAAAAAGACACAATTTTTACTTTTGTTTCTGCACTGTTTTGGTTTAGAATGTTGCAGAGAGAAAGCATGAATGTATTTAATTTCACTGCAGTCCGATGAATTGGAAACTTGTAGTAGAATTATAAGCACTCTAATAGTTTATTTATGTTATAGTAATAATCTAGGAGTCATGGTATATGTTACTATAATAGTTTCTCTGATAATTATTTATTTTTCATGTATTTTGAACTATTCTTTATTAATTTAGGAACTTGGACATAGCTCTCCAGACTACCTATCTAAACTTGCAGATCAGTGCTACAAGCTGGGCTGCCTGATGGCATTACACAATCCACCTTTGATTCTTGACTGGCAAAACAATGATGATCAATGCCCCCTCCCACCAATTCTCACAAAAACAGCGCAAGATGATGAGGAGACAGATTTGTAATATATAGTGACAATAATTATTATATGGGCTGGACAAGAACTCTTCCTTTGTACTTGTATTCTGAAAATAGTGATTAGTATAACTGAATGATTAATGAATAATACATAACGTGTACAGAATTAACATTTGTTCAATGACATAATTTCTGTGTTTCAGAATATGAGTATTTAATCAATATTATTGTGAAATCATTAACCATCTTATTTTACTCAACATAAATTAAATTTTGAAGGTGATGTGGGTATTTTTCTTTGTTAAAACACGTTTACTTCAGGTCAACTTGGATAATCTTTTGGGATTGTACATTTGTGTTCATGTAGATTGGATTTGTAATGCTAATTGTGATGTGTTGTGTGCTGTGATGTAAAATAAAATTTGAAAAACCAGTGACTGCAAAATGGCAACAGACTTATATTCTCCTCTTTCTTATATAATTTTATCTTGTGAAAATCAACAGCAGTTTAACTTCTGCTTTGTTTGAGACTTGTGGTGAGTCTAGAACAGTGGTTAGTGACTGTCACTTTAATGTGTCACTAAGCCAGACACATGCAGTTCTACTAGAAGACCAGGGAGAAGTATGAAGAACAAACCAAAAGCGTGCATATTTGATCATCAAAAGTTACAGAATGCGAAAGTAAGAATTGAATTTGCTATGAAGATAAACAGTGAACTCAATCAAAGAACTGTGGCCAATGTTTCACTAAAGCAGTTTTCAGGACACTTTCTACACTCTACATGGGTTTCAGTATAAGCCTCATTCTCACTTTCTGTACAGAATACAACATACTTCAGTGAGTTCTGATGCTGTGAAAGCTCATGTACTTACATTGATGGGGTATTGCAATTTAAACCTCTGGTACCTTCAGGAACTTCAATGGTGGTGTTGATGGACATCTTTTGAACATCTGGTAAAAATCAGGCATATGATGATCAGGAAGCTTAGGAAATCAGGCTATTAAAAACATGTTTTTAAAATTATACATTTTACCATGATATGATTTTACTATGACTTTGGCTTTTTATTTATTTATTTTGAATTTTCCACAGTTCCAAACTGGTATTGATCTGCAATGCAGAAATAAGCTGTGTTCTGCGATTTGCTTTAGGATTTTCCAGGAATTACTAGGAATAACAATCAGCACAAAACGGTCAAACTACATGCTCGACAAACAAATGCGTTTATAACTAAACATATTAAAAAAATATATAATTACAAAATACCAGTTTGCAACATCAAGCAGCGTAACAAGCTGTTTTTACAGCCAAAAAAATCAATTAAGAAGCAAATGAGACCAGAAGTCTCAATGGTTGTGGTCACTCATACATGAAGAATAGGGTCAAAAGTAGTAGTTGATGCTAATATCTCACTGTTAATTTGCAAATAAATAAATAAATAAGAAAGACAATCTGTCATTCTGGCAATCTCATTCATTAATTAATTTTCTTTTCGACTTAGTCCCTTTATTAATCTGCACTGTTAGACATTTCAAAGGGTTTTTACAGTAACTTAACCCTCAGGGGTCTGAGGTGATTTTGGGGCCCCTGAGATGTTTTGACATGCCCTGACATTTGTGCTAATTTCAGCTACTTCTTAAATGGTATTGGCCACATGTATTTTATTTGTATTCAGCACAAAACTGTGCTACAACAATATGTGACAATTATTGATGTACATGCTTGTGTTTTTTAGAAAAAATATTATGCGTAGTTAGTAGGGATTTGGAGAAAAAAAATGTAGCTGAAATAGGTCCAAAAAACACTCTAAATGTGCTTGAGCAAGACGTTTGAGTAACCAGTCTGGTAGGCTAGAATATTTACTTCACAATTATGTAAAAAATTATTTTATTCTCTCAGTCAAAGGAAACATTACAAAGATTTACATTTTGTTAAGTTTGTTTGGCTCATCTCAGGTCTATGCGTGAGTGACAATGGTCATGAATAATTCACACCTGGAGAGACAAAAGACACTCCCCCACTCTCCCATCAAGGACATTGTAAAGCAAAGTCCATCTGCAAAAGCTAGCCCCAACTAAATGCTTGTTACATTTAGTTAAAATTTTGTAGGTTGTAATTTTTTTCAATATTTTGCTTGAATTTTATTGTATTATCTTTCAATTTCTGAATATATTTGGTGACTAAAATATTATTTTAATAAATGCATCAAAATACATTGCCTATATTCACTGAGAATTGGAGGGAAATATTTGAAATGGTATAAAACGTGTTTGCAAAACTGTTGTAATAAAAACTTTCTTGTGCAATAATCCAGCATTTAATAATAATTTCTAAATGACTCTGGCATAATGAAACACAAGAATAATCAAAATAATATTTTAAGACCTTTTATATATATTTTGCCCAAATAGTTGCAGTCTTAGTTAATTTTTTTCAAACTTTAACAGGTTGAACTACGGTAAAATAAATAAGAATTAAATTAATAACACGTATAACATGCGTCACGTTCTAGCCAGCGCGCTGTGGGCGTGTGGGCAGCCTACGTCATTGTTTGTATTAATGGCGGAAGTGGGAAAAGCCGGCGTGATGCGCGCACTGCCGGGAGAATTGTATGGATTACCTAGCGAGACAACATTTGCTTTCAAAATGAGTTGGAAAGTTCACCCTCCAAGCTTTATGCAGGTATGTCTGTCATGTGTATGTCTCATGTATTCGTGGAGATTCTGCTGTTTTTCTGACCTCAGTTTACATGTTGCGTGAGTCTCACGTGGACTATTGTAATAACAAAGCCTTGTGGGCGTGGTCGCATTAAAAATAATGAGCTTCTACAGAGAAACTAGACATCGCGTTGGTTTCATACTGATTACTTTGTCAAGCAATGTTTGTTCAACGTGCTCCGCTGCATTTAAAAGTAGACACTTCAAGCTTTCTATAGATACATGTCTCATGTCTGTGTGTTTAGTTTTCGCGGAGTTTCAGTGCATATTACTGACATGTTTATAAAACAGTTCATGGAGAGAGAAAAGAGAAAATGCCTTCACTGTTTATTTTCCTTATTTTGCAAAAGCACACACTTTTGTTGTTATTGTGAGTGTACCCAAAAAAAACTAGACACCTAACAGATTCGATTGATGTATTGCTCACATCTGTACGATCAAAACTGAAAGTGTCATTTAAGTTTTTTTCTGCGGTTTCATGGGAAAACACGTCAAAACGCGTATACGCGGGCTTCGACCCCAGGGGGTTAAGTAAGTTACTGTATTTGAGATTTACAGTATACAACCGTGAATCAGTTTACAGCATGTTACCGTAATTATATAGTGTCTGAAAATGGTTAATTACTGTAAAAAAATAAGTAAACAGTTAGCTACTGTAAACCTTTTCATTTGTTCTAAAGATTATATAATATAATTTTATTAATATTATCTTTGTACTACTGACATAAAAAAGACACAATTACAAAATATTAACAAAATAAACACTCTTTATTTAAATTATTGGAGATGCTTAAAACATTTAAGAAAAATGTGTAAAAGAAATTACATTTCAATCATCCAAATTATCTTATTTTAAGAAAAAATAACTTTTAAAACAACAAAGCACATGAACATACATGTACTAATTTATGTGTCTGAACTGCATTGTTAAGAGAAAAAGAAAATTGTACTTTGTACTACTGACATTAAACCAGACACAATTACAAAATATTCCATTCTTTAAAACATGGAATGTTTAAAGCACTTAAGGAAAATGTGTGAAAATTACATGAAGCATTTAAATCAACAGGTTAAAAATAAATAAATCACACAAAGCACAATAACATACATGTAAAATATTAATTTTATTGTCTGAACTGCATATTGTTGGAAAAATACATATTTGTAACTATTAGCCGACTCAGAAAGATCTCAACTTTAAAATATTACTAATTCTAGTGTCAAATGCTCAACAATGTCTGGATTCACATGTTCAAATGCAATTCATCTTTATTTCTTTGCACTTTTACAATGTAGATTAAAGGTGTCGACGCAACTTAACATAGAAGTTCTTGTAAATTGAAACTTGAAGTTCAGTTAAGTTCAAACTTCCAGTGCAAAGCCTCAGTCCAGACACCGGAGGCTGGAGAAAGCTGGACGTCTGTCATAGAGAAGCTGCAGGTGTGAGTAGGTCACCGGCAGGTGGTCAGGCTGGCCCACGAGATCAATGCAGAGACTCGTCTGTCACTGGGGTCTGCTCTCCACTCCTCCATGACGACCACAGCATCTGGTCAGGATTCAGCCCGGTCCAGGATTATGAAGACCTATGGATAAGGAGAAACGGACTAACAAAAGCATAGAGCAAGCTTGTTTTAAAAAACTAGTTTTCAGCTGGTACTGAGCAACTGGCTCCTGCTCATGACCAGCTCACTACCATGTTTAAAAGATGACTAACCAGAATGTGCTGTTAATTGTTTTTTCCCAACAAGGCTTTACAAAAACATTGTAGCATTTGTGATGCGGTGATTCACTGCACGACAGATTAGACCATTTGTTTTAGGTATTCCTAATTAGAGTGTACTTTGAGTGTCTCACCTAATCCAAGTTCTCAGTTAGCTGGTGAAAGAAGGATAACCCTCTGTTGTTGATGGCTGTCATTCTTCTCTTCACTACTTATCTTGTCTTCTCCTGGCTCACTCTGGTTGTTGCTGTGCATTTTATTTCATCCTCTAGATTTATTTATACAAATAAAAATTCAGCCAACATGAAATGAGGAAAAAACACAGTTAATACATAGACAAATGCATATATCCCAGTACTAATTATTGTTTTACGAAATGTCTGACGCATGACAGACCTCAATCTGCTCAAAAGTTTAATAAACAAAGATAAAAAAAAAAACCTACTACAGTGCTTGATAAAAAGGGGAAAACAATCTTTAATTTAGCTAGCAACTAAACATGTGACACATTTTGTATTAAAAGTACTATATTGAGAAACAAATAAATGTGCAGTACTTACTGTTGTATGAGTTCAGTTTGCACAGGCAGGCTCCCAGTATTCTATATTGAAACCATAGAAAAAGCAAAAAATACAGATAAGATTGCAATGCTACAATCCACAACCTCCACACAACTTTTTTTTTTATTTGTTTACCTTGATTGTTTACTGCTCTTGCTTATTTTTAAGCATTAGGCTGTGCTGATCAAGATGTTCCTCTGAAATGCTGTTTCCTTTTTCAGACAAAACCTGTAAGCGCTGCTGTACCAGTTCTTATCTAAACAAAACAAATTATAATGGTAAAAATTATGTTGAAACCAAATGTCAGTTGTGATAAAGAAAATAAAAACGTCTTCAAAAAATAAAGACTACATTTGCACCAAACAAGCCTTTACAATTAATATCAATTTACAAAATAAAGTATCTAGCTGGCTGGAACCCAACAAACGAAATCCAAAACAATAATTAGCAAAAACGTGGTTATCGGCATATTGTACAGATTTACATTAGTGTGAGTAACGTTATTATACATCATAGATATATGATTATACATCATAAATATCTATGATTGTACATTACGTCGCAATGTTATTTTCTCAAGCTAACGTTAGCTACTCCAAACGTTGGACCGTCGTTTGTGCTAATGTGTCCTCCGAAACTGTCTGCATCACTCTTGGTTCCCTCCTAAACCAAAACCCGCTGCAACACCGGTTCCTATGTAAATAAATAAAAAAGATAAGACGAGAACAATTGCTAATATTCATAAACAGTCTTATTTAAAGCAATAGCAGTGTTAACCCCCAGGGGTCGAAGCCCGCGTATACGCGTTTTGACATGTTTTCACATGAAAACGCCAAAAAAAACTTAAATGACACTTTCAGTTTTGATCGTACAGATTTGAGCAATACATCAATCGAATCTGTTAGGTGTCTAGTTTTTTTTGGGTACACTCACAATAACAACAAAAGTGTGTGCTTTTGCAAAATAAGGAAAATAAACCGTGAAGGCACTTTTTCTTTTCTCTCTCCGTGAACTGTTTTTACAAACATGTCAGTAATATGCACTGAAACTCCACGAAAACTAAACACACAGACATGAGACATATCTCTATAGTAAGCTTGAAGTGTCTACTTTTAAATGCAGCGGTGCATGTTGAAAACAAACATTGCTTGACAAAGTAATCAGTATGAAACCAACGCGATGTCTAGTTTCTTCGTAGAAGCTCATTAGTTTTAATGCGACCACGCCCACAAGGCTTTGTTATTACAATAGTCCACGTGAGGCTCGCGCGACATGTAAACTGAGGTCAGAAAAAAATTGCGGAATCTCCACGAATACATGAGACATACACATGACAGACATACCTGCATAAAGCTTGGAGGGTGAACTTTCCAACTCATTTTATAAGCAAATGTTGTCTCGCTAGGTAATCCATACAATTCTCCTGGCAGAGCACGCATCACGCCGGCTCTTCCCACTTCCCCCATTAATACAAACAATGACGTAGGCTGCCCACATGCCCACAGCGCGCTGGCTAGAACGTGACGCATGTTATACGTGTTATTAATTTAATTCTTATTTATTTTACCGTAGTTCAGCCTGTTAAATTTTGGAAAAAGTTAACTAAGGCTGCAACTATTTGGGCAAAATATATATAAAAGGTCTTAAAATATTATTTTGATTATTCTTGTGTTTTGTCATTATGCCAGAGTCATTCAGAAATTATTATTAAATGCTGGATTAATGCACAAGAAAGTTTTTATTACAACAGTTTTGCAAACACGTTTTATACCATTTCAATATTTCCCTCCATTTCTCAGTGAATATAGGCAATGTATTTTGATGCATTTAAACAAAACAGATTTATTAAACAGATATATTTATTAAAATAATATTTTAGTCACCAAATATATTCAGAAATTGAAAGATAATACAATAAAATTCAAGCAAAATATTGAAAAAAATATTACAACCTACAAAATTTTAACTAAATGTAACAAGCATTTAGTTTGGGCTAGCTTTTGCAGATGGACTTTGCTTTACAATGTCCTTGATGGGGGAGTGTCTTTTGTCTCTCCAGGTGTGAATTATTCATGACCATTGTCACTCACGCATAGACCTGAGATGAGCCAAACAAACTTAACAAAATGTAAATCTTTGTAATGTTTCCTTTGAAAGAGAGAATAAAATAATTTTTACATAATTGTGAAGTAAATATTCTAGCCTACCAGACTGGTTACTCAAAAGTCTTGCTCAAGCACATTTAGAGTGTTTTTTGGACCTTATTTCAGCTATATTTTTTTCTCCAAATCCTACTAACCACGCATAATATTTTTTTTCTAAAAAACACAAGCATGTACATCAATAATTGTCACATATTGTTGTAGCACAGTTTGTGCTGAATACAAATAAAATACATGTTGGCCAATACCATGTAATAAGTAGCTGAAATTAGCACAAATGTCAGGGCATGTCAAAACATCTCAGGGGCCCCAAAATCACCTCAGACCCCTGAGGGTTGATGTAATAAACTAAAAAATGTAACAATAAATAGATGTTACATTTCTGAAATGGGCGATAACTCCAAACCAGAAACAGATAATTTTCGCCAACTTTATACATTACTTTTCTATACTCGTCCACAAAACATTCTGTAAAATGAAACACTAACTAAGCTTACCATAGGAATCATTATTCTAGGATATACATCTGCTACTGACAATACTGACAATGCTTATTGACCAGGCGGGAGCCTTGGGCTCATCTATCTCCGAGCTCAGGGTTCTCACCCGAGACAGCATGCCAAACCTGCTAAAATAGTCAAGCATTATCTAAGTGTGAACTCTTGAAGTGAAGTTTCACAAACTAATTTTGAGGAGCAAGTGGTAGGATTGACTACAGCTGATCCCTATCACTAATCACTAACTAGCCAATCGGATCATTCCAAATTTAATATAAATATCCAGCCCAAACTTCATTCCTCATCTTCGTTTTGAAACCCCCCCCCCCCATCCATCCCTTCTCCCTCCTCCTCAATTCTAAGTTCGGGCAACACGGTGGCTCAGTGGTTAGTTAATCACTAACTAGCCAATCGGATCATTCCAAATTTAATATAAATATCCAGCCCAAACTTCATTCCTCATCTTCGTTTTGAAACCCCCCCCCCATCCATCCCTTCTCCCTCCTCCTCAATTCTAAGTTCGGGCAACACGGTGGCTCAGTGGTTAGCACTGTTACCCCACAGCAAGGGGGTCGTTGGTTCAAATGCTAGCTAAGCCAGTCGACACTCTCTGTGCGGAGTTTGCATGTTCTCCCCTTGTTCGCGTGGGTTTTCCCCGGGTACTCCTGTTTCCTCCCACACACAAAAAACACGCAACAAAAGTTAAAGTCATAAGCACCTACTAAGTACAAACTGGCGCAGTTGGCGGTCTATTCTTGGGAAGTTATCGAGAACTACCTGATCCCGTATCCCTCCTAATGCTTATTGAACAGGCGGTAGCCTTGGGCTCATCTATCTCCGAACTCAGGGTTCTTTCCCGGGACAGCATGCCAAACCTGCTAAAATAGTCAAGCATTATCTAAGTGTGAACTCTTGAATGGAGACGAGCCCAAATATAAGGCATTTAACATGATTTAATGACCCTATGAATTTATGATGATCTTTGTCAAGTTATTCATTGTATTTTTATTGTTTATATTTTATTCCTTATTGTTGTATATATTTTATTCCTTAATGTTTTACTGTTTTCTTCACTGTTTTATTGTTCTTTACCTGGTCCCACTTTGAGTGTGAGAAAAGTGCATTACAAATCAAATTAATTATTAATATTATAATTATTAACTTTGTCCTCTGCAAACTATCATCTCTGATGACCCTATTGTGCATGACACATCATACCGTGCTCACTGCTCAATTGATTTATCCTTTGATTGGTCAACTTCCAATAGATTGACAGGTTGGCTTATTGAACTGCACACACCTCATGATTTTAAGCTCCCAAACTTTGCTGACATGTTTAAAAGTGACTAGGAGTTTGTAAGCCGCTTGGCACACCACATAAGTTTCTCTCACTAAAACAAGGATAGATGGTTCAACGTAGTGAGGATCCGTATGCAGGACTTTATTAGTAGATTGGTCAAACAAGCTGTGGTCAAAACAGGAATAAGCAGATGTATAAGGGCAATCCTGAGTCGTGGTCGTAATAGCAGGCAGATGGTCACAAGGCAGGCGGCATACAGGGAATAATTAAACAAAACAAAGCAAAGGTCTAAAACACGGAATGCAAGGCAAGGAGAAATGCGTCGTAATGTTCACTTGTTAGATTCGCAAGACTCAGCCCCAACAGTGTTAGTGCACTGTATTTATGTGTGTGCAGTCAGTCCTTGAGTGGTTTCAGCTGTGAGTAGGCAATCAGTCATGATCTGGAACATGCGTGTGTGAGCGGAGTGCATGTATGGAGTTGTAGTCCAAAACATGGCGGATTTGTAGTCCATGTGACTGTGTGTGTGTTTAACAGCGACCTTTGGCTGTAGATCGCTGGTGATTGTGACATAGCCCCCCCTCTACGGAGCAGCTTCCAGACGCTCCTAGCACAGTTCAGGCGGAAGGTGGAGCGGAGGCGGAACAGGGGGAGGGTTGGAGGGCCAGGACCATGCAGCGGAGGTGTACCTGGAGCGTGGAGCTTTGGAGGACCTGGAGCGTGGGGCTGCGGAGGGTCTGGAGCGTGGGGCTGCGGAGGGTCTGAAGCGTGGAGCTGCGGAGGGCCTGGAGCTGCGGAGGGCTTGAAGCATGGAGCTGTGAAGGGCCTGGAGCATGGAGCTGCGGAGTTATGTCTGGAGGCTTTGGTTCAGCAGGCATAGACAGGTCATACACCCACAGAGGGTCAGGAGGCTTAGGTTCAGGAGGCACTGGCAGTTCTTTCAAATCCAGTGGATCAGGAGGCTTGAGTTCAAGGAGCACCGGCAGTTCTTTCAACCCCAGTGGGTCAGGAGGCTTTGGTTCAGGAAGTACTGGCAGTTCTTTCAACCCCAGTGGGTCAGGAGGCTTAGGTTCAGGAGGTACTGGCAGTTCTTTCAACCCCAGTGGGTCAGGAGGCTTAGAGAAGTCACACGGCTCTAGTGACTCTGGGAAATCACATGGCTTAGGCAGCCATTCGTGGGACCGAGGTGGCGGCTCTGGCCATTCATGGAACTCAGGTGGCGGCTCTGGCCATTTGTGGGACTGAGGTGGCGGCTCTGGCCATTCGTGGGACTCAAGGGGATCTAACGCCCGCCATTCGAGGACTTCAAGGGAATCTGGTACCTGCCATTCGAGGACTTCAAAGGACTCTGGTGTTTGCCATTCGAGGGATTCAGAGGTATTTAGCGCCCGCCATTCGAGGGATTCAAGGGGATCTGGCGCCCGCCATTCGGGGAATTCGAGAGGATCTGGTACCTGCCGTTCGAGGGATTCAAGGGGATATGGCGCCCGCCATTTGAAGGATTCAAGGGGATCTGGCCCCCGCCATTCGGGAAGCTCAGGCGGCGGCGACCATTCGAGAAACTCAGGCGGTGGTGGCCATTCAGGAAACTCAGGCGGTGGCGGCAGTAGCTCTGGCAGCAGTGGCAGTGGCTCTGAGCTCTGGTGGCAGCAGCTCTGATGGCAGCGGCTCTGGTAGCACTGGCGGTGGAGGGTCTGGCAGCTCTGATGACAGTGGCTCTGATAGCACTGGCAGTGGCAGCTCTGGAGGATCTGGCGGTGGTGGTGGCAGCTCTGGCAGTAATAGCTCTGATGGTGGTAGCAGTTCAGGTAACTCAGGTGGTGATGGCCATTCTGGTGGCTCAGGTGATGGCTTTTCAGGAACCGGAACAACGACAGGAACTATGGCAGGAACAGGAAGCCATCTTGTGAGCTAGTGGCAGACTGGCGCTTACCATTGTGTGAGCTGGAGGGCTGGTTGTGGCCACTTTGTGTGCTGGAGGACTGGAGACGGCCATTTTGTGAGCTGGAGGACTGGAGACGGACATTTTGTGGTCTGGAGGACTGGATGCGGCTATTTTGTGAGCTGGATGTGGTCTAGGCTGGTAAACAGGAGACAGGAATACAGGTGAAGCCACCATGATCGTTGTGGTGGACTGTCCAGCAAACCCTGTTGCCAGCGGGTCCTGTTGTACACAGCCCCCCCCCCCCCCCCCCCCCCCCCCCCCCCCCCCCCCCCCCCCCAAAAAAAAATATTTAGGATAATCCTCCTCCATTTCTCCAACAGTGAAGGAAGAGCCCACAGACAACTGTGCGATGTCCAGGAATTCCTGTAGCGTGAGTGTCCCTCGAGAATCAACAGCGGTGAGTTTGCTTTCCAGGGGCTCGTTTAAACCATATATAAAAAAGTCATTGAGCATACAGTCCGATAATTGTGTGGTATTAGCAATTTTCAAATAGTCTTGGATGTGATTCTCGAGGGAGTTGTTACCTTGCTGTGGACGTACTAATAATACTGCGGGATCCATTTTCTGGCTGAGTCTTCTGTAACAAGGATAGACGCTTCAACGTAGTGAGGATCCGTATGCAGGACTTTATTAGTAAATTGGTCAAACAAGCAGTGGTCAAAATAGGAACAAACAGATGTATAAGGGCAATCCAGAGTCGTGGTCGTAAAAGCAGGCAGATGGTCACAAGGCAGGCGGCATACAGGGAATAATCAAACAAAACAAAGCAAAGGTCTAAAACACGGAATGCAAGGCAAGGAGAAACGCGTCGTAATGTTCACTTGTTAGAGTGTTAGTGCGCTGTATTTATGTGTGTCCAATCAGTCCTTGAGTGGTTTCAATCAGTCATGATCTGGAACGTGTGTGTGAGCAGAGTGCATGTATGGAGTTGTAGTCCAAAACATGGTGGATTTGTAGTCCATGTGACTGTGTGTGTGTTTAACAGCAATCTTTGGCTGTAGATCGCTGGGGATCGTGACACTCACATTGTATGAGGCACAACCATATGTGCATTAACGATTTCCATTTGATTTATCCCAGTGGGAAACATAGTGTGCAATTCATACGATAGCAAAAATCACAACAGCGTATGCCTACCTTTAGTTAACAAAATTTTTTAAAGCTCAAACCTAGTCGTGATATCTAAGGAATTGTCTGTACACTTCTCCAATGTGGCCCAGATTAAAAGACTATGAAAATGGCTGTACACAGATGCTCCTCATTCAACCTGATGGAGCTTGGAAGATACTGCAAAGAAGATTGTGAGAATCTGTCCAAAATAGGTTTGCCAAGCCTGTACCATCATCCTCCAAAAATACTTGAGGCTGTAAATATTGCCAAAGGTGAGTAAAGGGCTTAAGTACAAACACACAGATGTACTTTTCAAACAAATTTCTTTAAGAATTTTGATAGTCCAATTTTACAAGATTTGTGGGTATTTTCACAGCAAAATACAAGATATGAAGCATATGATGCTGCAAGTTTGGAGAAAAGCCTTCAAGAAATCAGTACATTTAGTTTACAGGTACAAATAAAACATCTCTGAAAAAAAAAAAAAAAAAAAAAATGGGGAATTTATTTATATAACTGGAAAAACTGGTAAATTCTTCATTCCCTTCTAAGGAACTGAAGACCGAAAGCAAAATACTTCTTTACCACATCATGCATTACATGTGACTTTTGACTTGTTTTGACACATACTGTGCATTGCTCTCTAATCAGTCATAAAATGCAAAAGGCAAAAAATAAATAAAAATACTCCACACAAAATACATTCTCATTCATACAAGGTGTGGTTTGGAAAAGCCCAAGATACTTACAGTGGTATGTTAAAAAGTATAATGCTAATGTCCACATAAAGTTATCTAGTTACAAATATTTATAAGTGAAGTTTCACAAACTAATTTCGAGAGGAGCATGTGATATTGACTACAGCTGATCCCTATCACTAATCACTAACTAGCCAATCTGATCATTCCAAATTTAATATAAATATCCAGCCTAAACTTAATTCCTCCTCTTCGTTTTAGAAGACCGCTTTGCTCCGTATCGGCCAACTACTGCTACCACCACCACAACAACAACAACAACAACAACAATTTCATCCCATGCTCTTCAACCCAATTCTCCAGCAGGATCGCAATGAAGCTGAAACCTCACCGCTCTCCTAACAGTGCACCTGTGGTAACGTATATAGCACGCTTTAAGTGCTATATACGTTTAAGTGCTTTTTAGCACCGATTGACCACAATATTCTCATAGACCGCTTAAATTCTACAGGTGTCCAAGGACAGGCTCTTCAATGGTTTAACCCTCAGGGGTCTAAGGGTGTTTTGTGGCCCTGGAGAAGTTTTGACATGACATATTTGTGTTGTTTTCAGTATCCTAAAATCATATTAATGGCTAAAGTGTGATAACACTGTAAACAGCACAAGCTGGGCTACAATAATACCTAAGCAGCATGTTTGTATGTGTTTGTGTTTTTGAGAAAGAAATGTTTATGCGTGGTTAGTGAAAAACAAAAATTTGAAGTCACTGATACAAGGATGTGAAACACATAGAGAACATTTGTTCACAAGACTTTTGAGAACTGAATCATGTAGCCTAGTGTTTTTGCTTTAAAATGATGTGACCCAGCCGGCACACGACCGACCTTCAACGTTGAAATATGGTTGAAATAAGGTCAGGTGTGTTTTTAACGTTGAAATAATGTTGATACAACGTTTAATGTTCAACGGTTGAAAAACTTCCTGCATATGACCAGGCTTCAACGTTGAAATGCGGTTGAAAATACGTCAGTTGTTGTTTCAAAGTTGAAACAATGTTGAATGATAAATGGTTGAAAAAAGTTACAGAAATCATTAAACAAGTCAACGTTGACATTTTTTTATCGTGATCTGTATGTTGAATTAACGTCGTGGCTTCACCCTATTTTCAACAACGTTTTTGGTGGTTACCATGGTATCATCGGAGGACTCGGCGCACGCGGCCACGCGCAGCGCTTCATGGGAAGTTTGAATCGTAATTACGGACACCTGCAGTGCAACAGAATTCAGAGGTAAGCATGTTTTTCGATGCTTTACATGTTTTATTTATCCCCAGTCTTGTTTTACACACAGTTAATCTTGAAGGTGACTTTTGAGTTGTAGTGTTTCGAATTTTGAAGCATTTAAAACTTTCCAGTTTGGTTTTTAGTCTTGTTTGCGCTCTGGTGACGCAGCAGCTAATCTCGAGCTAATGCTACATGTTTAACTTTAGTCTATATTAGTGTTTTTACCTGTTTTAATTGGCAAATTCAAATCGATAAACTCCAAACGCGGTTTAAAGTTACTGAGCAACGTTATAAGACAATATCTTTTTTATACGCTGTATTGTTACTACAAAGTGAACTGCTGTCGTTTCACTGTTGTGTTGTTGTTTAGTTGTAGAGATGTAACTTACTCCAGAGACGTTCTAACTTGCACAGCATTGAATGGAAAAGGCTTTGTCCATATTTAAGTTTACCAAGTTATCTGTTAAAATCTTGGTGCTTTGGTTTGTGATATTCTCTTTCTAATCTGTTTGTTTATTGATTGTTAGGCTATGTTGTGTGATATTATATTGTTATATTGATATTATTATTGTGATATTATGTTGCGAGGTTATGCTATGTGACAATATTATGGGACAAATATGTATTTAGTCAGAAATGAATGCTTGAATTACACTTTGTACAGTAGCAGGTAAGAGGTGTAATGTGTTTTAACTTTCTAGGTTTTCTAGAAGGTCCAGTTGAGGGCATGAAGAGCATGCAGATGGCCTAAACCTGTCAGCCAGGACAGACTGCAGTTCTACACCATGCCAATGATTTGTATGGATGTCTGACTACTACGGTGTTCTCTCAAGGTATTACTGGAGCAAAACAACAGCACCCGTTACAGTGAAATTTGTATTCTTAAAAAAATAGTGATATATGTGTAGCAGCAGTACATGTGATGTCATTGAGAAGTCATAAAAACAAATAAACATGCTATTTAAAAAAAATCTAAATATTAAAAACTTGAGGATTAAGATGACAAATGAAATGCATCAACTGTCTTGTGAAAAGGGTCTACATAAGATCTCTGGTGTTTTCAAACTGAAAGGGATAGTTCACCCAAAATTGAAAATTTACTTACATTTTACTCCCCATGTGGTTTAAAACCATTATGAGTTTAGTCTGTTGAACACAAAAGAGGCTATTCTGAAGAAAGCTAAAAACCTGTAAACATTGACATCCATAGTTGGAAAAAAAAACAAATACTGTAGAAGTCAATGGTTATAGATTTCCAGCTTTCTTCAAAATATCTTCTTTTGTTCAACATGGTGAGTAAATGATTACAGAATTTAAATTTTGAACTATCCCTTTTCTCTGTCCTACATGCAGGCTTTTGCAAAAGTGCTGCTCCTAGAGTTTCTCTCAACCTGTATGTCTAAAAAGCTTTAAACAGCTTTTAGAGTACATGTAATGGTTTACAACAACTTGTAATTATTAGATGTGGTGAATGTTTCATGATTCTTTACTGCAGCCAAGTAATTTTTTCGAGAATCTGAAATTTGAATTCTGGAAAATGCTGGGACCGGTGATAACTAAAGGCTTCCTGATGATATCACACCTAATTCTTCACTTCTCTTAGTTCTTCGAGTCTCTTATAGTTAATATTTTTTCTTCTCCAACTTTTTGTTTGCTGGTTGCAAATTCCTCTTGATAAATTTTATGTATGACTATAGGAATTATCCTAAAAAAAGCTGGCTACACATTGTGACTTTGAGAAACAGTTATCAAATAACCTTAAGTTTTTACTGAGCAATGTTATCAATAATATATTAAACATGCAATATAATAATTATTATAAAGTGAACTACTGTTGTTTCACTGTTGTTGTTTCCTTTTACTTTAGATATGTTCTCCTAACTAGAGGCGCACTACACAGCATTGAATGGAAAAGGCTTTGCCCGTATGTAAGTTTGCTAAGTTCATTTTATGTCAAGTTTCTTTTTTCTTTGGTCGG
Source organism: Danio kyathit (assembly GCA_903798195.1). NCBI lineage: Eukaryota > Metazoa > Chordata > Actinopteri > Cypriniformes > Danionidae > Danio > Danio kyathit. The sequence goes on from CAIGQS010000007.1 coordinate 1,094,485, forward strand.
TAAATAATGTTCTGTTTATAATTGCCTGTGTTCACAAACCAGCTTTGTCCTCGTTTCTTTATTGATTGTTATACTATGTTCTGGTGTGTGTTTTGTTTTCTTTTGTGTCTGTTTGTCTCTCTTGTATACTGCGGTTTACTCGTAGCAGTACCTAATTGTGTGTGGTTTGTATGTGCGTTCAATTTAAAAATAGAAATTTTGCATCATTAATCTTATCAAATTAAATGTAAATGAAACCCAAACAAGATCAGTGAAGTAGGAATATTCACAGTCAAAATTATTGAATGTGACGATTTTATAGGACAAATTTGGATTCAATTAAAAATAAATTTGAGTTTGAATTTCACTTTGTATAATAGCAGATACCAACTTGGTTGTAACCTAGTATTTCATTTATTGCAGGTTTTCTGGAAGCTCCAGTTGAGGGTATCAAGGACATACCGATGGCCTAAACCAGTGTCAGCCTGGACAGATGTCTATTGCAGTTCTGCTACACCACACCAAACTCTCTGCTTTTCTATGGATGTCTGACTACGGTGTTCTCTGAAGGTGTCACTGGAGCAAAATAACAGCACCTGTTACAGTGAAATTTGTGTTAAAATTACAGAGAAAAGTTATTTTTAGAATTTGCAAATGTTTTTTCTTCCTCCCTTCTCTCTCTCTCCAAACTAAACATTGGTTTGTGCCTGTTTTGGTGATTTCGATGTGATATTTGACTCATTTGCCATGAAGCTATAGTTTTCTCTTTCTCCATGTACAGCAAGGGTCCCAAGATGTTCAAAGTCCAGAAAAGGAACTAAAAACTTTGTCAAAACATTGCTTCTATCTTCAGTGGTTCAACTGTAATCATACAAAACTCAAACACATTTGTGCATCAAAAGTACTGTAAAAATAACTTGTTTGCCTCTGCCACAACAGGTCAGGGTGTGCGCTTACTGCTCGTAGTAAACACACAACAGGTCAGGGTGTGCGCTTACTGCTCATAGTAAACACACACGCTGATCTAATGTGGGAGAGATATACGCAAACAATTTTGTATTTACTGTTTTGTTTTGCCTCACTAAAGTGTTGTTATAGCTTGGCAAGTTCTCAGTTGAACTACTGAAGTCACATGGAATGTTTTGACAATGTTTTTTGTGCCTTATCTGGACTATGACCATCTCGGGACCATTGCTGTCTATAGAGGATGAGGAGCATTTAATCTAAAATATTCTAGTTTGTGTTCTGAAGATGAACAGGTCTCTGGGATGACACAAGTAATAATAACATAACCTATGTGAATACTTAATGTGACATTTTTTTTAAAGACCAATGTAATAGTGAAATTTATCTACTAGGTGAATAGTCCTACATTCACAAACGTGAGCCATCATTGTAGGACCCATGTGAACATGCAATTTTAATGATACTAATAGTAATGGAATAACAAATTACTGTTGTATTATTTAAGTTATAGGCTATAATAAGTCAAATAGATGTGAACATGTCAAGGTGTAACTGTTGTGTTTTTGAGAGCGAATCCAATCATATATTCTACACATTTTCTTGATGTTCCACTGTCACAGGTGCTCAGTTTTGCTGCAGTAATGCTAAACACAGTAGATGTACTTTATGCAAAAAGACAAAAACAACTAAATATTTAGCATGCAGACCTGCAAAGTGAAGGTGCAATGTCAGATTTATAGATTATAGCAGGAGTTTTCACTATTGTGAAAGTCAAGACATTCATTCACAATGAATTGGAGTGGCAAACCTCATTATTGATTTTGTAGGATACTCACCTGGTGTTTGAAAATAAAAGATGTATTTAACTGCTAGACAGATATAGATGTTTTTAGTGTTTTACATTTAATTTTTTGTCCCCGGTGCCAGCTTTTACCTCAAGCGTTTCTCTCAACATATAAAACCTTAAACAGATGTAATGTATTTTACTTGTGATTCTTAGCTGTGGGTGATGTTTTTATGATTTTTTACTGCAGCCACTTTAAAAATTTGTACTTTGTAAACAGAATTGTAGTTTGGAGACTGTGTTGGTGACAGTTTAGTTATTTAGTTAGATATTATCTGTCTTTCTGAAGATGGTAACACTTTACAATAAGGTTGTGTTAGTTAATGTATTTACTAACGTGAACAAAGAACAATACATTTAAAACGTCTTTCATATAAAGAAAATACAGTTCATGTCAGCTCAGTGTATTAATGTTAAAAAGCATACATTTTTATTTTAATAGCATTGGGACATACTTTAATTAAATGATTAATAAATGCTGTAAGTATTCATTCTTTGTTCATGTTAGTAAATATGAACTAACTTCAACTCATGCAACCTAATTAAAAAGTGACCATTTAAATGTTTGTGTATTTGAGTGTACTGCATGTACAGTAACCTGTATGGTTTTAATGAACGATTGTATGCTGTAAATGTTGCTGTATATTTAGAACAAATGATAATGTGGTGTATTGAATAAATTGATACACAGGCTAAGTTGTGTATTTGTATTGTGTTTTTTTATTAGTAAAAATTTGTTTGCTATATTTATGGACTGTGTTATATGTAATTTCTATTTAACTTACGTTGAAATGTACGACGGTGAAACAACGTCAAGGTATCAACGTTGATCCAATTTGCAAAATCGAAAGGTAATTCAACCTTAATTCAACGTCTACAAAACGACCAAAATTCACCCATGAAGAAGGTAAGAGTGAAACAACGTCGTGATTTCAACGGTGAATCACCGGTAGTGATCCGACGGTGAAACAACGTCACTATATAAACGTTGATCCAATTTGCAAAATCGATAGGTAATTCAACGTTGATCCAACCATAGACCTGACGTTGATTCAACGTTGAATCACCGTTGAAATGCCGGCTGGGGAGAATCATCTTGTTTACTTGCTCAAAGAAAACAATATATTGAATTACATTTTCTAAGTCACTTTTTGGGTGAAAATGGTCTCTGCGAGAAGGCGTGAACTATCATTACTAATGCAGTGAGTCACACCTGAGGAGACAAAGACCTGCATAATGAGCCATCACACAGGTATGTGACTGAGGGAAGAGTTTCAAGAAAGAATCTGAGGAAAAAATAAGTTTATATATATTTTTTGTTTGCAGTTTATTTAAAATATATTGAACTATCACACAAAATAACTCGAGATACACGTGTGAGAGTCAGTACACTGTATAAAACTCTGTAAACTATATAAACTTACATATAGCAAATCTACTGATAAAGTTACTTATAAATACACTTTGTGAAGTTTAGTTATAAACTAATTTCGAGAGGATCACGTGATTATGATTGAACACGGCTGGTTACGCATTAACCACACATGATTGTCCAATCAGACGATCCCTAACCCACTATAAAGAGCCAGGGTTTCTTACTACAGTCATCTTCGATTTGAAGAACACACTGCTCGGCACCTGCTGCTACTTGCTACTTGCATCTTCAACAACAACAACAACAACAACAACAACAACAACATCAAAGCCTAAAACATTCAAGCCAGCGATCAAAGCCATTGCAAGGAAACTGAACCCTCACCGCTCTCTGCCAGCGGTACATCAGTGGTAACGTACATAGCACGCTCCAAAGGGAAGCCTCGCCTTAAAACAACCACTCGCAAACACAGTCTAAAACATTTTCAATTCAATTCATCTTTATTTTATATAGCGCTTATACAATGTAGATTGTGTCAAAGCAGCTTCACATGAAGGAATATAGTGAATTGAATCAGAGTCAGTTCAATTTTCAGAGATTATGTTCAATTCAGTTTAACTCAGTTCAGTGTGGGTTAATAATCACTACTGAGAGTCCAAACACTGAAGAGCAATTCCATCGCTGCGCAGCTCTATAGATCCAAAACATGCAAGCCAGTGGATTTTATAAATCTTCGAAGACGAGACTAGCGCTAATAGGATAAGTTATACAAAGAACTCACCTCTAAAACATCCCGCCTGTCCACAGATCCATATCATCCTAAAAACATGAAGTAATTCGACTGCAAAAGTCCAGGCATTTCAATCCGCAAACATTAGTCCACAGCTTATTCTTACGTCGATAAACATCCATTAAATGCACCGTTATCATCCAATACTACTCGCCGAAGTGCATTCAGTAGCTTCTCCAGTCATAACAATAGTGAATTTAGTCAAAATGGCCGCCGGCTGTTTGATTGACATTTCTTTGAGCCAATAGCTGAAAGTGAAGCATCACCAGCCAATGGTCCCGCCCTCTCTCTTGAGAGATTAAGAATGGACTCTGAATTTGTGAATGAACTAGGCTAGATGTGATTGTGAGTTTTAATCACATTAAGATTTCAAAGTCATTCATGGATTAAAGTAAAGCTCATAACTAAAATTCCTTTCACACAGTTTATACTAAGTGATGACATCGCTTTTAAGTTCAGGGTTTGAAGTTGGCAGTTGATATTTATAAACAAATAAATAAATTTAATTAATAAATAAATAAACAAACAAATAAATATAAATTAATACTCTGCCCCATCCGACAGCCATTTTTCTTCTGAAAAGAGTATTACCCAGCTAGTGAAAACATTAAACGCATTAAGCATAGAAGTCTAATCGTAATATGCCACTGTGACTCATATGTCCACATACAAGGGCCATATGCAAGTTTATATAGGCAAGTCCGTTAGATGTGGAAAACGGCAAAGTAACAAACTTCTCCCGCTTTGATATGAATGGGAAGAAGATATTTTTTACATTTCCAATGTTTTATCCATTGACTAAGCGTTAGATACATTTACATAAATTTCTTATCAGTAAGGGATTTAAACTCTATCCACTATCACTACACCTACTCAGTCTTCAAGAGGTATTTCCATGACCACCAGACAAGCCACGCCCCACTTCCTCAGCTCTCCATCTATCTGTCATCCTGTGGGGGGACGAATGCCCACCTCTACTATCCTTGTACATTGCGTCAAGGAAGCTTTCGTACTATGCATTAAAAAATGCACTGCCATTTACAGTTGCCCATGCCCTTATTAAGACACCTCGCATGGATATCAGCTTAAACAATTTATTATGTTCTGCCATGCATGTACCATGTTGTAAATGTCATGTCTCATTCTCTCTTGTTTCTCTCATTCCAGACATCTTGACAAACAGCTTAGAAGCGGATCCTCATCCAACCAATTACCTGAGCTAAATAATCACCCTGATTCTAACTTCTCTGAATTTCTCATTTCAGGTCTAACTCACGGACTCCACCCAGGAGTTTCAGCCTCGCCCACATAAAACCTCTGCTATCCTAATCTTCAATCCGCAAACGCCGAACCAGAAACAGTCAACCAAAAAATTTCTGGTTTAAAAAACGCCACATAATCGACCTCTCCGCGCCACATAACTCTATTTGCCCAGCATTAACAGCACTATCCCGCTAGATGGATATTCGCTCAATTACCACGACATAGACGAAGCCATTTCCCTTATCAAATCCACCGGCCGCAACACCTGGCTAGCTAAAGTCGACATTACATCCGCCTTAGTCATGCCAATCCATCCAGAATTCTGGCATCTTTTCGGCATTCGCTGGCGCTCCAAATTCTACTTCGCAGTCCGGTCAACTTTCGGCTGCAAAAGTAGCCCCAAAATTTTCGACATGCTTTCAGAAGCCGTATGTTGGATACTTTCCAATAATTACGGAATTCCTTACCTCATACACTTGTTAAATGATTTCCTCATTGTCTCTCCTCCGTCGTCACCTCCAAACAAACATTTAGCGATCACCCAAAAAGTTTTCGCTGACCTCGGAATTCCTCTAGCAGAGGAAAACCTCCGGTCCCAGCACTTCCATCGAATTCCTGGGCATTAATTTAGACTCGAAAAAATTCCAAGCATCCCTTCCAAAAGAGAAAATCAACCGCATCACATCTCTGTCAAATCTTCCTCGAAAATAAATCATGTACCAAACTCCTTTCCGTCCTCGGTCACCTAAATTTCGCCATGCGCATTATCCCTCAAGGCCGTCCGTTTATTTCGCACCTGCTGCAACTCTCCACAACAGTTCCCGGCTTAGAAGATACAATCCTTCTCTCTAAACCCAGTCGAGAAGAAATCAGCTTATGGATCTCTTTCCTTAAGCAATGGAACGGCTGTTCCTTTTTCTACAGCGATCTTTTAGCATCGCCAGTAGATATTAATCTATTCACTGACGCCGCCCCCTCAATCGGTTTCGGGGGATTTTACCAGGGCCGTTGGTTCGCGTCATCCTGGCCCCCCCAAATGATAAAAATTCCACCAAACGAACAATCGTCCGCACTCTTCGAATTATATCCCATCGTAACAGCGGCCATTCTGTGGGGCGAAGAGTGGTCCGCATCCAGCATTCTCATTCACTGCGATAACGAGGCTACAGTACACTGCATCAATAAAGGGCGCTCGCACTCACAGTCACTCATGCCCCTTTTAAGACGCCTAGTTTGGATAGCAGCCACTAAACAATTCTTAATTTCCGCTAAACATGTTCCAGGTTGTAAAAACTAAATTGCTGACTCTCTGTCTCGCTTTTCTTTCCAGAAGTTTCGGCTATTGGCGCCAGAAGCAGACCCTCATCCAACGCCTGTTCCTCACTATTCAGAGATGATATTGCCATAAACCACCCTCTATATCACCTCCGGAAAGCATCCATTTCACTCATCCTCCAGGCGGTGGCTCCCAGGACTCAGCAATCTTATCTCACAGCATGGAATGCTTTTAAACAATTTCATTCTCTGTTCAAAACTCCTTTTCCAGACTTTTCTCTTCTCTCTATCACCTCTTTCATTTCTCATTTACACGCCTCAAAAAACATACAAGCTAGTTCCATCAGAAGCTATTTAAGCAGCATTCAGTTTTTTCACAAATTGATACATGGGTCCACTTCAGATGCCATCACAAATTCTCAAACCACTCTCCTTATTAAAGGCATACAAAAAACCCATCCATCCCCCCCCAGACACCAGACAGCCCATTACACTTCACATCCTCGCTAAATGCATTCACACCCTACGCAAAGGATATAATTCTACCCACACAGCCCGCACACTCGATGCCATGTTTACACTAGCCTTCTTTGGATTTCTGAGATGTTCCGAACTTACCATAACATCTCATTTCAACCCCTCTATCCACCCCACCATATCCGATCTAACCGTGCTGGATAAAGAAACCCTAGCTTTCTTTATTAAACAAAGCAAAACAGATCAGCTTCGTAAAGGACATTCCATATACATTTTCGACATCCCCTCACCCACACACCCATTCCAAACCCTCTTAGCATTCTTACACTATAGAAGATCCTTAGCTCAAAACCCCCTCGCCTCACTTTTTACTGACGACGCTAACCGTCCAGTAACACGTTTCTGGTTCCAAAACCACCTTAAGGAGGTTCTCCGCATTTCGGGCTTTCCTCCAGATTCATTCTCTGCACACTCATTCAGGATAGGAGCAGCCACTACAGCAGCTCACAACGGCCTCTCCCAACAACAGATACAAACACTCGGCCGTTGGTCCTCCAACGCCTTCAATTCATACATTCGCCTCAGCCACCATCACCTCAGAGAAGCCCAGTTGACACTCAGTAGCCAACATCAACACTCATAAACAACACAAATCCATATGTTTCCCTCGAAACTTCATCCTATTTTCTTCTAATCCATTTCCTCTTTTCCCCTTCCCATTTCCTTATTTCATTTTCTTTTTATTATTATAATTTCCATCACACCCCCCGCTATAATACAGCCACAAAGGCTAGCGGGTTCACATATTATCTTCCTACCACCCACCCACTCATTACACCATTGCATCAACTCTGTTAGCTTAGCAAAGCTCACACCCTCAGTACAATGGACCGGAACCACGTTCCGGTGGGAGTTTACACAACTCTCCATTCAGCCATCATATTTACAGAGAGGTTCTTTTCTCCCTTACTAACCTCTATCACACCTCTGCAGCAACAGAGACACTTAGCCGAGCTCCACCCCTTTCCACACCACTGCCACAGCAGTGGCGCTCAGCCGAGCCCATATACACCTCCATTAAGTCATTCACTACTGATACACTCTCCAGCACTGCCAAAAGCAGTTAAACGTCTCTGTGGAGACGTATTTTCCCTCTACTACTGACCTCCAATGCACCTCTGCAGCAGCAGAGACGCTCAGCCGAGCTTCTTTTCCCCTCTACACCACTGCCACAGCAGTGACGCTCAGCCGAGCTCAGATACTCTTCCATTTAATCAATCATTACTGATACATTTCCCAGCACTGCCAAAGCAGTTAAACGTCTCTGTGGAGGCATATTTTACTGACCTCCACACACCTCTGCAGCCGCAGAGTCGCTCTGCCGAGCTTCTTTCCCCCTCTACACCACTGCCACAGCAGTGACGCTCAGCCGAGCCAGATACACTTCCATTTTGTCTTTCATTACTGATACACTTCCCAGCACTGCCAAAGCAGTTAAACGTCTCTGTGGAGGCGTATTTTACTGACCTCCACACACCTCTGCAGTCGCAGAGTCGCTCTGCCGAGCTTCTTTCCCCCTCTACACCACTGCCACAGCAGTGACGCTCAGCCGAGCCAGATACACTTCCATTTTGTCTTTCATTACTGATACACTTCCCAGCACTGCCAAAGCAGTTAAACGTCACTGTGGAGGCATATTTCCCTTATATTACTGACTTCCAATTAGGGATGCTCAAAATAACCGCTTAACCGTTAACCGAAAGGGTGCGTTTGTAACCGATTAATGGTATCAGTTAAACGATTAAAAAATATTATTTTATATATTTTTAAAATGTGGCTGCATAAGGGACCGATCACTGAAAGCACTTTTTGCGAGGCGCATATTTTGAATGGGTTTAAGCGCTGTGTATGCGTCCTGCGCGCCTCACATTATGCCATTGAGCGCGGTGTGCTCCCAGTTGCAATAAAAGTCAACTGAGCCGAAAAAGCGTTTTACGTCAGTCGTCTGTTTCATTCTTCAATTACGTTATGCTGCTATCTTATATGTGCTAAATATAGCTACAAGTCACAGCGCCAGTATTTATTTAGTAGAGGTCATGTTGCGCGGCTCCGGGCAAATTTTGATTTGGAGGGAAAATGACCAAAATCTAACGTGATGATTGAAAATGACTGGCGGGAAAATAAATAATATATTTCAAATCTCTGTACATAACAGAAAAATAAACAATGATAATGCACCAAAAATAGTGAATTTTTATTATAGTGGCAGAACTTGTCAATTTGTATATTTGCATTCACTTTTAAAAATATATTTATGATCTGTTTTTTAGTATTTCTGTTGCACTGTAGAAGCTCTGTCACGAAAACAAATTCCTCGTATAACATACCTAGCAATAAAGCTCTTTCTGATTCTGATTCTGAAGTATATTTTTGGACAGGCCTTGTCAAAAGTCAGCGGGCACTTTCACTTATAAAAAATATAGCACTTAAATTATTTCATTTTTAACAATAAATAAAATTACACAGTGGTTTTATATTAAAAGTTGATCATGATATAAAACATACTACATGTTGATGGTAAAAAATAAGCTTTTAAGCGATGGCTTTTATTTGTTTCAGTATTCAAACATTAAATATTGAATCCATCAAGTTAAATAAAAAGCTAATATGAAACAACACATAGCATGATATAAAGCATATAAAGGACTATTATATTGAGCAAAATGCTGCTCTTTTTATCTTTGTATCATTTTATTTCTGTTATTTTAATTATTTTTTTTCTCTTCATAATTAACTAACGAGCTAGACACATTCCCGCTTGACGTTTTAGAAAATATTTTGCGCAGCTGCCCAGTATATATTAAAGATAACCGAGAAAAAAAAAAAAAAAAACACAGAAACATGTTACATGTCCCCAAATGTCCAACTTATTTAACTGAATCGTATAATGGCCTATAGCTGAAATGTTGAAAATTGCTTATTTTATTTTTATAAAACATTTGTCAAGACATATTGATATTTTTTTTGAGTAAAAACAATACCGGCATTTAACAATCCATATTTATTTTATTTATTCATTCATTTGACTTGTTTATTAGTGCATTTATAGGCTATAACTTAAATCCAACACAATAATGAGCACCTCGGACAGAGCCACTCCGTAAAGCTTTCATGCAAAGTCCAAAAAACTTAAGAAAGATTAGACTTTCTCCGGTGACGGTCGACACGCCGTAACCGTCTTTCAGGTGGTATAGCTGGCATTAAATTACAAAACAAGCATGCTGCAGTCTGGTTTTTGAATTAAAAAGTGCAATTATTTCCTCATTGTTCAAGGAGTCTGCAAGTTTGTGTTCTATGGATATAGCGATCTTAAGTGTGTCTTTATTCGATGCGCAGCAGGAAAAAAAAAGGTTTTTCAGCAGTGCATGTACTCGCTGGTAAAGTTCTCAGAGCGAGTTTTGTGCTACCAGATACAGCACGGCATGCAATAAACTCACGTTTAGTCAGGCGAAATAAACGTCTCTGCCTAGAATGTTAATCAAATGAATGAAGCTCAAGCCACGAGTAAAACAATAGGCTATTTTATTATTTTAAGATTTTAGATGACGGGTCAGTAATTATACACGGGTAACTATATTCAAGTCAATGAAATGAATAACTTTGATAAATAAAATGTTCGTAAGAATGTGGTGGGCCAGTGACTCCCTTCTCTGCCAGAGACTGCTCTGTGGTTTTAAAAACCTTTTCAAACTGTATCGTTTAGACCTGTATCAGTTTTTCATGTTAAATGTAGTGTAGTTTACTTGTGGATGTCTGATGAGTAGCGCGCTTCCGCTGAGCCAACTGGTGGCAACAGAGCCGCGACGTCAACACACAGAATCTGTCGGCACAGTTCAGCACGGTTGTCTAACCCTGCCGAGAACGGTTTGTAATCGTGCCGCGCCGTTTCAGGCTCAGTGGAGAAACAACCCTAAACGTACCGAAGTGTTCTTCTTAGAACGGTTTGGCACGATAGTGGAAAAGCGGCTATTGTCTTTCATCACATGCATCGCGCGCACTTGAACGGTGAGTGAGAAGAGTGAGACGGAGGAAATAAGTCATTATGACATAATCTTTAGGCTAATGACTTCTATAAAAATGTTAAAAGGGTTTTTGTAATATAATAATAACAGCGGAGCATTAATTAAATGTATATTTTCCGTGGAGCGATCGATTTGAGGTAGCCTGATATTTTTTTTTGACGGAAGAAAAAAAAAACATGATTGGACAAACAGCCTTTGCCGGTTCTTAAAAAGGTTTCAGTCAGTGTTTTCATTTTGTAATTTAAATGTGTCATTTAAGTGAAAAATATCTAGGGTAAGACTATTTATTTTATTCTTTTTATTTAGTTTATTCTTTTTTTCTATGCTGTTGGAAACATACAGGTGCGTAAAGATGCTCTGTTATGTATGCTGCTGTTTGCATGTTAAAATAAATCAGTATTTTAAAATGCAATATTTAATGTGTCACACAAAATAGACACGTCAATTTTTTTTCAAATAATAATATCAGTGTTTCCTCTAGGATTTTTTCCAGCAGTGGCGGCAGGACTTTTTTTTTTACACAGATCTGCCAACTACTTCAAAGACAAATATTACACGCAGTATTACAAGTCGAGATAGCATTCATGTAATACGAGCATGCGAATCTCTTTGCTTGCGCGCCGATTTCCTCTGTTCGAGCACAGAACTTCTTGCACGCACTCAAATTTACACGTTCAAGTGCAGATCTTCTTGTGCGCTCTCCAGTAAGCGCTGCTGAAGCGCGATTTTGTGCGTTTTCCGACATTAACGCGTCCTGAAGTAAAGTGAAACGGCATTAAACTCCAGCAAGATAAAGTCATTGTATGCAAAGCCATTGACCTTTATCAATAAAGTATTCTTATGGAAACTGTGTTCATCTTAACTGAAAGCTACGCGGTGTTTGCTGGACTCACGCACCTGTCAGTCAGTCTGTCAGAGAGTCAGTCAGCATGTCACCTTGAACAAATAGCGCACAGCACTACTACGGTTACAGAAAAGTTTGCGCGGTTTACCTCTAATATGTTTTGGTGCGATTATAATCCGCTATAAAAAAACACGACTAAATGTTTAAAATAAAAAGCTGTAATGTAGCCGTGGCGGGATGAATTTTGGCGTGGCGGCCCGCCACGGATGAATGAATGTAGCGGAAACCTTGAATATATATTAACCGGTTAATATCCGGTTAATGAGCTGCGGTTGTCGGTTAGTAAAATTAACCGAAATGAGCATCCCTACTTCCAATGCACCTCTGCAACAGCAGAGACGCTCAGCCGAGCTTCTTTCCCCTCTACACCACTGCCACAGCAGTGACGCTCAGCCAAGCTCATTTCCATTTCCACTTAATCATTCACTACTGATACACTCCCCAGCACTGCCAAAGCAGTTAAACGTCTCTGTGGAGGCGTATTTCCCTTATATTACTGACCTCCAATGCACCTCTGCAGTAGCAGAGACGCTCAGCCGAGCTTCTTCCCCTTTCCACACCACTGCCACATCAGTGACGCTCAGCCGAGCTCAGATACACTTCCACGTAATTATTCATTACTGATACACTCCCCAGCACTGCTAAAGCAGTTAAACGTCTCTGTGGAGGCGTATTTCCCTTATATTACTGACATCTAACACACCTCTGCAGCAGCAGAGTCGCTCAGCCGAGCTTCTTCCCCTCTTCCACACCCCTGCCACAGCAGTGACGCTCAGCCGAGCCCAGATACACTTCCACGTAATCATTCATTACTGATACACTCTCCAACACTGCTAAAGCAGTTAAACGTCTCTGTGGAGGCGTATTTTCCCTTCGTTACTGACTTCCACGCACCTCTGCAGCAGCAGAGACGCTCAGCCGAGCTCTTTTTCCTCTCCATCACTGACTCCGCAGTGACTCCAGCCGAGCTCATATACACTCCCTCTTAGTCATTCATTTCTGACACACTGCCCAGCATTTCCAAACAGTTAAACACTCTGCTGAAGTGTATTTTACCTTGCATTATCAAATACCACCGCACCTCTGCTAAACAGAGACGCTCCACCGTACTTCATGCACCCCTACAACACTGTCGCAGCATGACACCTGACCTAGCACTATATTATAGTACTTCATACCCTGCAGCCGGACATCTGTATACCCAGCAGCCGGATATTGCATTTTCTATATTGTCTTTTGGGGGGTTCTTCAAATACGCGGCTGCTGTCCCGAGTAAAGCATTTTCAAAGCTCCCCTCTCGCCCTGCAAACGGGAGGGAGCCCAGGGCTCAAGGACCTTTTGGGCTCAGGGCTCTCTCCCGGGACAGCATGCCAAACTTGCTTTATAATCAATCATCAGCTAAGTGTGAACTCTTGAAAAGTAAGATAATAAAGGGTGTAAGGTTTGTAAAAGCCCAGTGTGAGCATAATTTGGTCTTAGCTGTACAGGTAAGAATCTCAGAGCCTGTGGAGCCATGTCAGCATCAGTCCCTCTTTACCGCTGTTGTTTTCACATCTGGAAAAATAAATAAACAAGCTTATTACATAAACTACATTATTAACATTTCTGTGATGTTCACTGATGCTAGTACTAGTTTACATAATAAACTCAGTTACCATATGGGAATTACAAACTGAACAGCACCTGTTTTGCAAACAATTGTCAGTATATTTTTCACAATAGCTTAGCATGTGCATACTTGATGGGAAAACAGAATGCAAATAACAAAGGGACTATATTTTAACACAATCAACCACAAATAAGTACCTCCGTGAAGTTGGCACCCCATAAAAACAAATAAACCCCAAAACTATGCCATTCGTTTGTGCTGATTTGTGCCGCAAAAACGAGCGTTTGTGCTGGTTTGGGGTCGGAGATATTAAGCATTATTTTTTTGACCGTGTGACGTCACTTTCCACCCCATGTTGCTCAAATGACTTCAAATCAGCACAGGTCGTTTGTGCTCGATTTGTGCTGGTTTGTGCCGTTAAAACAAACACTGTATCTGTTTTCCTCCTTTGAGCCGTGACGTCACTCTCCACCCCATTTCCTCTAAATCGCGCCAAACTGATGTCATTCGTTTGTGCTGGATTTGTGCTGGTTTGTGCCGTTAAAACAAACACTTTATCTATTTTCGTTGTTTAGATATAATTAAAATATTTTGGGAGTTGTGACGTCACTCTTCAACCCAGGTTGTCTAAATCGCACAAAACAGGTGTCATTCGTTTGTGCTGGATTTGTGCTGGTTTGTGCCGTTAAAACAAACACTGTATCTATGTTTATTGTTTAGATATTGCCTTATCAAAATATTTCGGGAGCCGTGACGTCACTCTCCACCCCAGGTTGTCTAAATCGCACAAAACAGGTGTCATTCGTTTGTGCTGGATTTGTGCTGGTTTGTGCCGTTAAAACAAACACTGTATCTATGTTTATTGTTTAGATATTGCCTTATCAAAATATTTCGGGAGCCGTGACGTCACTCTCCACCCCAGGTTGTCTAAATCGCACAAAACAGGTGTCATTCGTTTGTGCTGGATTTGTGCTGGTTTGTGCCGTTAAAACAAACACTGTATCTATGTTTATTGTTTAGATATTGCCTTATCAAAATATTTCGGGAGCCGTGACGTCACTCTCCACCCCAGGTTGTCTAAATCGCACAAAACAGGTGTCATTCGTTTGTGCTGGATTTGTGCTGGTTTGTGCTGTTAAAATAAACACTGTATCTATGTTTATTGTTTAGATATTGCCTAATCAAAACACTTCGGGAGCCGCGACTTCACTTTCCCCCCGTTATTTCCTCTAAATCGCACAAAACAGGTGTCATATTTGTTTGTGCTGTTTAGATATAGGCCTAACCAAAATATTTGGTTAGATTTCTGCTGGTTTGTGCAGTGGAAATGAACATAAGATATTTATATTCGTGCACGAATATGTTATTTTTGTTTGCTCACAATTTGTGCTCGTTTGTGCTGCAAAAAAATATTATTTGTAGGCCTAAAAATAATATTAGATCATTCAGAGGTCTCTCGACCCCAGTTGCTCCATATTTACTAAAATAGTCTATATAAATAACAAACTTTACTTTATTAAGTAAATAACTAAATAACAAAGGGACTATATTTTAACACAATCAACCACAAATAAGTGTACCAAACTCACATGAAAAACATTATTAGTAATTTATAGTGAATAATGTAGTTTGAAACTTATTATAGTAAAGTATTAAACATTTTTTTTTTATTAATTCAATAGTTGCTGTGGCAATATAACCACTAGCCTTTGGTTATATAATAATACATACATATAATTGTTTATTTCATATAACATTAAATTTTATTATATAGCCCTGATTATCATTATACGCTATATACACGTTATAGGATACATTTTGTACAGCAATGAAACTGTAAGTGGTCTGTAAGGACATATTTCATAAAAATCATGAAGGGAAGAATAAAAGACTTACTCCACAGGAATTCTATCCTCTGCTGGGTCTAGACATTCTTCAAAATGTATGCATTCGTCATCAGTCGCGCTCTTCCTCTGAGGAGAATGTAAATTCTTTGTCGCTGTTGAGTACCGTGCTTCTTCCCTCGTGTAGCGTGCCATCATTCAAACGAACCATAATAAAGCTTATGGTTTGATGCCATGTCTCGGGGAGCGTGTACATTATTACCTGGCTCACCTCAGTTCATTTCCATATGAACTGCGCGCTCATTGAGGGCGGGATCACGTTCGCTGTAATGAGGCGACATGAAAATCCGTACCAGCCTCTACTTTTATATGGATTACATGAAAAGAGATTGTTTGTTTTCGACTTGAATTGGTTAATGCAAAAGTAGACATATCAGCCTTTCCATAGATATATCTCTCATTCATGCCTCTTTGTTGTGGATTCGCTGAGTTTCAGTTCATTTTAGTGACGTGCTTTTCCTGACACAGTACATGTTGCGTGCGTCTCGTGCACACGATTGTAATAACAAAGCCTCGTGGCCGTGGCCGCATTAACTATAATGAGCTCAGACCGAGAAAGTAGACATAGCGCTTGTTTCATACTGATTACTTTATCAAACATTATTTGTTTTCAACATGCACTCGCTGCATTTAAAAGTAGACACTTCAAGCTTTCTATAGATATGTGTCTCATGTCTGTGTGTTACCTTTTGGCGGAGTTTCAGTGCTTTTTACTGACGCGTTTATGAAAACAGCTCATGGAGAGAGAAAAGACAGATTGCCTACACTGTTTACTATCCTTATTTTGCAAAAGCACACACGTTTGTTGTCATTGTGAGTGTACACAATAAAAACTAGACACCTAACAGATTCGATTGATGTATTGAGCTTATCTGTACGATCAAAACTGAAAGTGAAATTTAAGTTCATTTCAGCGTTATGAGATGACGACCTGTCAAAACGCGTATATTTTATCCTCCTTACACTGGATGCCTGTTAAGTTTCGTATTGATTATAAAATATTACTTCTTACCTATAAAGCTTTAAATAATATATCTCCTATCCTATCTAGCTCTAAAACCTATGTTTTTAGCAAAGCATACACTCAGTGCATCACTTAGCGGTATGGCGCATGATGTGCCCCACGCAGGTTTTTTGCATCTCGTTTATATACACTATGAACAGCAGCTACGATAATTATTCTCTTTATTCTCTATTTCCACCTGGGGGTACTCATCCCGAGGCCCTCAGACTATGCAGCGCCACTGATGCGATCCAAGACCAGCGATGAGATAATCCCAAGGTTTTCATAATCCTGGACTAAGCCGCATCCTGAGCAGCTGCTGTGGTGGTCATGAAGGGAGTGGAGAGCATGAGACGCTCCAAGGACAGACGAGTCTTCGCTGAGGTCCAGCATTCTCCAGCCTCCGGCGCCTAGACTGCAGCTCTGCACAAGACGTTTGGCCATAGGAGAAATGGTCGTGCCCAACTGAGCCTGGTTTCTCTCGAGGTTTTTTAAATTATTCACTTTCGCCAATTGATGAAGTTTTTTCCTCGCCGCTGTCGCCACTGGCTTGCATGGTTCGGCATCTGTAGAGCTGCGCATCGATGGAATTGCTCTTCAGTGTTTGGACTCTCAGTAGTGATTATTAACCCACACTGAACTGAGCTAAACTGAACTTAAACTCTGAAAACTGAACTGACACTGTTTCAGTTTACTATAATCTTCTATGTGAAGCTGCTTTGACACAATCTACATTGTATAAGCGCTATACAAATAAAGGTGAATTGAATTGAAGTGGAAGCCTCGCAAAAATAAATTCACCAACAAAGACTAAACATTTTATAAATCTTTTGATAGTCGAGACTCATGTGAATGGAATGATTTCATCCAAAGAACTCACCTCTCAAGCTTTCTGCCTGTCCACAGATCCATAACATTCTACAGCTGAAGTAATTTGATTGCAAGGGTCCAGGCAATCAAATCCGCAAAACATCAGTCCACGGCATATTCATACGTTAATAAACATCCACGGAATGCATTGTTTTCATCCAAACTAGTCACTGGAGTGTATTCAGCAGAGTAACGTCTTTTACACATAACACTAGCAATATTTGGTAAACAAAATGGCAGCCGACCTTTTGACTGACACTCCATTCAGCCAATAGCTGAAAGGAGAAGTGTCACCATCCAATCCACCATAAACTCCTAAAACTTGAGATGGTCCCGCCCTCTCTCTTGACAGATTATGAACAGACTCCGTTGCAAAAGACTTGAATGAACGGGGTGAATGAACTGGGCCAGATATGCTTGTGATTTTAATCTTGTCAAGATTCCAAACTTATTGTTATTTAATCATGGAGTAAAGTAAAGCCCATAACAAACATTCCCGCTTGACTGCTAAGAATTGGAGGAGGACATTTCTGACAAATGGATTGTTTCATCTATTGACTCGGCGGTAGATACATTTGCATTTTAAACAAATATCTATATGACTAAGGGGTTTAAAACTCCACTATCACTTCACCTACTGCTCTCCATCCATCTGCCATCCTGTGGGGAGACGAATGCCCACCTCTATCATCCTTGCACATTGCGACAACGAAGATATCGTACCACGCATTAACAAAAGGCGCTTCCATTCACAGTTGCCCATGCCCTTATTAAGACGCCTCGCATGGATATCAGCTAAAACTATTTATTATGTCTGCCGTACATGTACCATGTTGTAAAAAATATAATATCTGATTCTCTCTTGTTTCTCATTACAGAGATCATGGCAAGCGGTTCCAGAAGCTGACCCTCATCCAACCTATTACACTTTAAATACATTCACACTCTATGTAAAGGATACATTTCCACTCACATAACCCACACCCTCGATGCCATATTCATACTAGCTTTTTGGTTTTTTAAATGTTCTGAACTAACATCTAATTTCAAACCCACTATCACCTCACCATATCTGATCTAACTTTGCAGGATGAAGAAACTCTATCTTTCTTTTCATTTAGAATCAGAGCCGTCACCACAGCAGCACATACTCTGGAAGGTGGTCGTCGGACGCCTTCAAGTCATACATTCGCCTCAGCCAGAGTCACCTCAATGAAGTCCAAAAGACACTTCCAGAAGGAATCATTATTCTAGCATATACATCTGCTACTGACAACCCCCCCCCCACCCCACCCTTTGCCAACCCGCTGAAGCGGACCTTAAACCCAGAGCTGAAACCCCTAATTCGCCCTCTAGTAGGAGTCTTTAACAGCCAATTTTCCACTGACTCCTGCTGGAACCAGCCTTTGATAGCTCAACTTCCCGAGCTGTGACTACGAGCACGAGTCACGTCGCTGCCCCTTCCCGGCCCTAGCTTCATCCATTTGACTACTTATATGCATATAAAAAAATTAGTTTTTGAAGGATTCAAGGGGATCTGGCCCCCGCCATTCGGGAAGCTTAGGCGGCGGCGACCATTCGAGAAACTCAGGCGGTGGTGGCCATTCAGGAAACTCAGGCGGTGGCGGCAGTAGCTCTGGCAGCAGTGGCAGTGGCTCTGAGCTCTGGTGGCAGCAGCTCTGATGGCAGCGGCTCTGGTAGCACTGGCGGTGGAGGGTCTGGCAGCTCTGATGACAGTGGCTCTGATAGCACTGGCAGTGGCAGCTCTGGAGGATCTGGCGGTGGTGGTGGCAGCTCTGGCAGTAATAGCTCTGATGGTGGTAGCAGTTCAGGTAACTCAGGTGGTGATGGCCATTCTGGTGGCTCAGGTGATGGCTTTTCAGGAACCGGAACAACGACAGGAACTATGGCAGGAACAGGAAGCCATCTTGTGAGCTAGTGGCAGACTGGCGCTTACCATTGTGTGAGCTGGAGGGCTGGTTGTGGCCACTTTGTGTGCTGGAGGACTGGAGACGGCCATTTTGTGAGCTGGAGGACTGGAGACGGACATTTTGTGGTCTGGAGGACTGGATGCGGCTAATTTGTGAGCTGGATGTGGTCTAGGCTGGTAAACAGGAGACAGGAATACAGGTGAAGCCACCATGATCGTTGTGGTGGACTGTCCAGCAAACCCTGTTGCCAGCGGGTCCTGTTGTACACAGCCCCCCCCAAAAAAAAAATATTTAGGATAATCCTCCTCCATTTCTCCAACAGTGAAGGAAGAGCCCACAGACAACTGTGCGATGTCCAGGAATTCCTGTAGCGTGAGTGTCCCTCGAGAATCAACAGCGGTGAGTTTGCTTTCCAGGGGCTCGTTTAAACCATATATAAAAAAGTCATTGAGCATACAGTCCGATAATTGTGTGGTATTAGCAATTTTCAAATAGTCTTGGATGTGATTCTCGAGGGAGTTGTTACCTTGCTGTGGACGTACTAATAATACTGCGGGATCCATTTTCTGGCTGAGTCTTCTGTAACAAGGATAGACGCTTCAACGTAGTGAGGATCCGTATGCAGGACTTTATTAGTAAATTGGTCAAACAAGCAGTGGTCAAAATAGGAACAAACAGATGTATAAGGGCAATCCAGAGTCGTGGTCGTAAAAGCAGGCAGATGGTCACAAGGCAGGCGGCATACAGGGAATAATCAAACAAAACAAAGCAAAGGTCTAAAACACGGAATGCAAGGCAAGGAGAAACGCGTCGTAATGTTCACTTGTTAGAGTGTTAGTGCGCTGTATTTATGTGTGTCCAATCAGTCCTTGAGTGGTTTCAATCAGTCATGATCTGGAACGTGTGTGTGAGCAGAGTGCATGTATGGAGTTGTAGTCCAAAACATGGTGGATTTGTAGTCCATGTGACTGTGTGTGTGTTTAACAGCAATCTTTGGCTGTAGATCGCTGGGGATCGTGACACTCACATTGTATGAGGCACAACCATATGTGCATTAACGATTTCCATTTGATTTATCCCAGTGGGAAACATAGTGTGCAATTCATACGATAGCAAAAATCACAACAGCGTATGCCTACCTTTAGTTAACAAAATTTTTTAAAGCTCAAACCTAGTCGTGATATCTAAGGAATTGTCTGTACACTTCTCCAATGTGGCCCAGATTAAAAGACTATGAAAATGGCTGTACACAGATGCTCCTCATTCAACCTGATGGAGCTTGGAAGATACTGCAAAGAAGATTGTGAGAATCTGTCCAAAATAGGTTTGCCAAGCCTGTACCATCATCCTCCAAAAATACTTGAGGCTGTAAATATTGCCAAAGGTGAGTAAAGGGCTTAAGTACAAACACACAGATGTACTTTTCAAACAAATTTCTTTAAGAATTTTGATAGTCCAATTTTACAAGATTTGTGGGTATTTTCACAGCAAAATACAAGATATGAAGCATATGATGCTGCAAGTTTGGAGAAAAGCCTTCAAGAAATCAGTACATTTAGTTTACAGGTACAAATAAAACATCTCTGAAAAAAAAAAAAAAAAAAAAAATGGGGAATTTATTTATATAACTGGAAAAACTGGTAAATTCTTCATTCCCTTCTAAGGAACTGAAGACCGAAAGCAAAATACTTCTTTACCACATCATGCATTACATGTGACTTTTGACTTGTTTTGACACATACTGTGCATTGCTCTCTAATCAGTCATAAAATGCAAAAGGCAAAAAATAAATAAAAATACTCCACACAAAATACATTCTCATTCATACAAGGTGTGGTTTGGAAAAGCCCAAGATACTTACAGTGGTATGTTAAAAAGTATAATGCTAATGTCCACATAAAGTTATCTAGTTACAAATATTTATAAGTGAAGTTTCACAAACTAATTTCGAGAGGAGCATGTGATATTGACTACAGCTGATCCCTATCACTAATCACTAACTAGCCAATCTGATCATTCCAAATTTAATATAAATATCCAGCCTAAACTTAATTCCTCCTCTTCGTTTTAGAAGACCGCTTTGCTCCGTATCGGCCAACTACTGCTACCACCACCACAACAACAACAACAACAACAATTTCATCCCATGCTCTTCAACCCAATTCTCCAGCAGGATCGCAATGAAGCTGAAACCTCACCGCTCTCCTAACAGTGCACCTGTGGTAACGTATATAGCACGCTTTAAGTGCTATATACGTTTAAGTGCTTTTTAGCACCGATTGACCACAATATTCTCATAGACCGCTTAAATTCTACAGGTGTCCAAGGACAGGCTCTTCAATGGTTTAACCCTCAGGGGTCTAAGGGTGTTTTGTGGCCCTGGAGAAGTTTTGACATGACATATTTGTGTTGTTTTCAGTATCCTAAAATCATATTAATGGCTAAAGTGTGATAACACTGTAAACAGCACAAGCTGGGCTACAATAATACCTAAGCAGCATGTTTGTATGTGTTTGTGTTTTTGAGAAAGAAATGTTTATGCGTGGTTAGTGAAAAACAAAAAATTTGAAGTCACTGAAACAAGGATGTGAAACACATAGAGAACATTTGTTCACAAGACTTTTGAGAACTGAATCATGTAGCCTAGTGTTTTTGCTTTAAAATGATGTGACCCAGCCGGCACACGACCGACCTTCAACGTTGAAATATGGTTGAAATAAGGTCAGGTGTGTTTTTAACGTTGAAATAATGTTGATACAACGTTTAATGTTCAACGGTTGAAAAACTTCCTGCATATGACCAGGCTTCAACGTTGAAATGCGGTTGAAAATACGTCAGTTGTTGTTTCAAAGTTGAAACAATGTTGAATGATAAATGGTTGAAAAAAGTTACAGAAATCATTAAACAAGTCAACGTTGACATTTTTTTATCGTGATCTGTATGTTGAATTAACGTCGTGGCTTCACCCTATTTTCAACAACGTTTTTGGTGGTTACCATGGTATCATCGGAGGACTCGGCGCACGCGGCCACGCGCAGCGCTTCATGGGAAGTTTGAATCGTAATTACGGACACCTGCAGTGCAACAGAATTCAGAGGTAAGCATGTTTTTCGATGCTTTACATGTTTTATTTATCCCCAGTCTTGTTTTACACACAGTTAATCTTGAAGGTGACTTTTGAGTTGTAGTGTTTCGAATTTTGAAGCATTTAAAACTTTCCAGTTTGGTTTTTAGTCTTGTTTGCGCTCTGGTGACGCAGCAGCTAATCTCGAGCTAATGCTACATGTTTAACTTTAGTCTATATTAGTGTTTTTACCTGTTTTAATTGGCAAATTCAAATCGATAAACTCCAAACGCGGTTTAAAGTTACTGAGCAACGTTATAAGACAATATCTTTTTTATACGCTGTATTGTTACTACAAAGTGAACTGCTGTCGTTTCACTGTTGTGTTGTTGTTTAGTTGTAGAGATGTAACTTACTCCAGAGACGTTCTAACTTGCACAGCATTGAATGGAAAAGGCTTTGTCCATATTTAAGTTTACCAAGTTATCTGTTAAAAATCTTGGTGCTTTGGTTTGTGATATTCTCTTTCTAATCTGTTTGTTTATTGATTGTTAGGCTATGTTGTGTGATATTATATTGTTATATTGATATTATTATTGTGATATTATGTTGCGAGGTTATGCTATGTGACAATATTATGGGACAAATATGTATTTAGTCAGAAATGAATGCTTGAATTACACTTTGTACAGTAGCAGGTAAGAGGTGTAATGTGTTTTAACTTTCTAGGTTTTCTAGAAGGTCCAGTTGAGGGCATGAAGAGCATGCAGATGGCCTAAACCTGTCAGCCAGGACAGACTGCAGTTCTACACCATGCCAATGATTTGTATGGATGTCTGACTACTACGGTGTTCTCTCAAGGTATTACTGGAGCAAAACAACAGCACCCGTTACAGTGAAATTTGAATTCTTAAAAAAATTGTGATATATGTGTAGCAGCAGTACATGTGATGTCATTGAGAAGTCATAAAAACAAATAAACATGCTATTTAAAAAAAATCTAAATATTAAAAACTTGAGGATTAAGATGACAAATGAAATGCATCAACTGTCTTGTGAAAAGGGTCTACATAAGATCTCTGGTGTTTTCAAACTGAAAGGGATAGTTCACCCAAAATTGAAAATTTACTTACATTTTACTCCCCATGTGGTTTAAAACCATTATGAGTTTAGTCTGTTGAACACAAAAGAGGCTATTCTGAAGAAAGCTAAAAACCTGTAAACATTGACATCCATAGTTGGAAAAAAAAAACAAATACTGTAGAAGTCAATGGTTATAGATTTCCAGCTTTCTTCAAAATATCTTCTTTTGTTCAACATGGTGAGTAAATGATTACAGAATTTAAATTTTGAACTATCCCTTTTCTCTGTCCTACATGCAGGCTTTTGCAAAAGTGCTGCTCCTAGAGTTTCTCTCAACCTGTATGTCTAAAAAGCTTTAAACAGCTTTTAGAGTACATGTAATGGTTTACAACAACTTGTAATTATTAGATGTGGTGAATGTTTCATGATTCTTTACTGCAGCCAAGTAATTTTTTCGAGAATCTGAAATTTGAATTCTGGAAAATGCTGGCACCGGTGATAACTAAAGGCCTCCTGATGATATCACACCTAATTCTTCACTTCTCTTAGTTCTTCGAGTCTCTTATAGTTAATATTTTTTCTTCTCCAACTTTTGTTTGCTGGTTGCAAATTCCTCTTGATAAATTTTATGTATGACTATAGGAATTATCCTAAAAAAAGCTGGCTACACATTGTGACTTTGAGAAACAGTTATCAAATAACCTTAAGTTTTTACTGAGCAATGTTATCAATAATATATTAAACATGCAATATAATAATTATTATAAAGTGAACTACTGTTGTTTCACTGTTGTTGTTTCCTTTTACTTTAGATATGTTCTCCTAACTAGAGGCGCACTACACAGCATTGAATGGAAAAGGCTTTGCCCGTATGTAAGTTTGCTAAGTTCATTTTATGTCAAGTTTCTTTTTTCTTTGGTCGGTAAATAATGTTCTGTTTATAATTGCCTGTGTTCACAAACCAGCTTTGTCCTCGTTTCTTTATTGATTGTTATACTATGTTCTGGTGTGTGTTTTGTTTTCTTTTGTGTCTGTTTGTCTCTCTTGTATACTGCGGTTTACTCGTAGCAGTACCTAATTGTGTGTGGTTTGTATGTGCGTTCAATTTAAAAATAGAAATTTTGCATCATTAATCTTATCAAATTAAATGTAAATGAAACCCAAACAAGATCAGTGAAGTAGGAATATTCAGATGGATGAGTCAAAATTATTGAATGTGACGATTTTATAGGACAAATTTGGATTCAATTAAAAATAAATTTGAGTTTGAATTTCACTTTGTATAATAGCAGATACCAACTTGGTTGTAACCTAGTATTTCATTTATTGCAGGTTTTCTGGAAGCTCCAGTTGAGGGTATCAAGGACATACCGATGGCCTAAACCAGTGTCAGCCTGGACAGATGTCTATTGCAGTTCTGCTACACCACACCAAACTCTCTGCTTTTCTATGGATGTCTGACTACGGTGTTCTCTGAAGGTGTCACTGGAGCAAAATAACAGCACCTGTTACAGTGAAATTTGTGTTAAAATTACAGAGAAAAGTTATTTTTAGAATTTGCAAATGTTTTTTCTTCCTCCCTTCTCTCTCTCTCCAAACTAAACATTGGTTTGTGCCTGTTTTGGTGATTTCGATGTGATATTTGACTCATTTGCCATGAAGCTATAGTTTTCTCTTTCTCCATGTACAGCAAGGGTCCCAAGATGTTCAAAGTCCAGAAAAGGAACTAAAAACTTTGTCAAAACATTGCTTCTATCTTCAGTGGTTCAACTGTAATCATACAAAACTCAAACACATTTGTGCATCAAAAGTACTGTAAAAATAACTTGTTTGCCTCTGCCACAACAGGTCAGGGTGTGCGCTTACTGCTCGTAGTAAACACACAACAGGTCAGGGTGTGCGCTTACTGCTCATAGTAAACACACACGCTGATCTAATGTGGGAGAGATATACGCAAACAATTTTGTATTTACTGTTTTGTTTTGCCTCACTAAAGTGTTGTTATAGCTTGGCAAGTTCTCAGTTGAACTACTGAAGTCACATGGAATGTTTTGACAATGTTTTTTGTGCCTTATCTGGACTATGACCATCTCGGGACCATTGCTGTCTATAGAGGATGAGGAGCATTTAATCTAAAATATTCTAGTTTGTGTTCTGAAGATGAACAGGTCTCTGGGATGACACAAGTAATAATAACATAACCTATGTGAATACTTAATGTGACATTTTTTTTAAAGACCAATGTAATAGTGAAATTTATCTACTAGGTGAATAGTCCTACATTCACAAACGTGAGCCATCATTGTAGGACCCATGTGAACATGCAATTTTAATGATACTAATAGTAATGGAATAACAAATTACTGTTGTATTATTTAAGTTATAGGCTATAATAAGTCAAATAGATGTGAACATGTCAAGGTGTAACTGTTGTGTTTTTGAGAGCGAATCCAATCATATATTCTACACATTTTCTTGATGTTCCACTGTCACAGGTGCTCAGTTTTGCTGCAGTAATGCTAAACACAGTAGATGTACTTTATGCAAAAAGACAAAAACAACTAAATATTTAGCATGCAGACCTGCAAAGTGAAGGTGCAATGTCAGATTTATAGATTATAGCAGGAGTTTTCACTATTGTGAAAGTCAAGACATTCATTCACAATGAATTGGAGTGGCAAACCTCATTATTGATTTTGTAGGATACTCACCTGGTGTTTGAAAATAAAAGATGTATTTAACTGCTAGACAGATATAGATGTTTTTAGTGTTTTACATTTAATTTTTTGTCCCCGGTGCCAGCTTTTACCTCAAGCGTTTCTCTCAACATATAAAACCTTAAACAGATGTAATGTATTTTACTTGTGATTCTTAGCTGTGGGTGATGTTTTATGATTTTTTACTGCAGCCACTTTAAAAATTTGTACTTTGTAAACAGAATTGTAGTTTGGAGACTGTGTTGGTGACAGTTTAGTTATTTAGTTAGATATTATCTGTCTTTCTGAAGATGGTAACACTTTACAATAAGGTTGTGTTAGTTAATGTATTTACTAACGTGAACAAAGAACAATACATTTAAAACGTCTTTCATATAAAGAAAATACAGTTCATGTCAGCTCAGTGTATTAATGTTAACAAGCATACATTTTTATTTTAATAGCATTGGGACATACTTTAATTAAATGATTAATAAATGCTGTAAGTATTCATTCTTTGTTCATGTTAGTAAATATGAACTAACTTCAACTCATGCAACCTAATTAAAAAGTGACCATTTAAATGTTTGTGTATTTGAGTGTACTGCATGTACAGTAACCTGTATGGTTTTAATGAACGATTGTATGCTGTAAATGTTGCTGTATATTTAGAACAAATGATAATGTGGTGTATTGAATAAATTGATACACAGGCTAAGTTGTGTATTTGTATTGTGTTTTTTTATTAGTAAAAATTTGTTTGCTATATTTATGGACTGTGTTATATGTAATTTCTATTTAACTTACGTTGAAATGTACGACGGTGAAACAACGTCAAGGTATCAACGTTGATCCAATTTGCAAAATCGAAAGGTAATTCAACCTTAATTCAACGTCTACAAAACGACCAAAATTCACCCATGAAGAAGGTAAGAGTGAAACAACGTCGTGATTTCAACGGTGAATCACCGGTAGTGATCCGACGGTGAAACAACGTCACTATATAAACGTTGATCCAATTTGCAAAATCGATAGGTAATTCAACGTTGATCCAACCATAGACCTGACGTTGATTCAACGTTGAATCACCGTTGAAATGCCGGCTGGGGAGAATCATCTTGTTTACTTGCTCAAAGAAAACAATATATTGAATTACATTTTCTAAGTCACTTTTTGGGTGAAAATGGTCTCTGCGAGAAGGCGTGAACTATCATTACTAATGCAGTGAGTCACACCTGAGGAGACAAAGACCTGCATAATGAGCCATCACACAGGTATGTGACTGAGGGAAGAGTTTCAAGAAAGAATCTGAGGAAAAAATAAGTTTATATATATTTTTTGTTTGCAGTTTATTTAAAATATATTGAACTATCACACAAAATAACTCGAGATACACGTGTGAGAGTCAGTACACTGTATAAAACTCTGTAAACTATATAAACTTACATATAGCAAATCTACTGATAAAGTTACTTATAAATACACTTTGTGAAGTTTAGTTATAAACTAATTTCGAGAGGATCACGTGATTATGATTGAACACGGCTGGTTACGCATTAACCACACATGATTGTCCAATCAGACGATCCCTAACCCACTATAAAGAGCCAGGGTTTCTTACTACAGTCATCTTCGATTTGAAGAACACACTGCTCGGCACCTGCTGCTACTTGCTACTTGCATCTTCAACAACAACAACAACAACAACAACAACAACAACATCAAAGCCTAAAACATTCAAGCCAGCGATCAAAGCCATTGCAAGGAAACTGAACCCTCACCGCTCTCTGCCAGCGGTACATCAGTGGTAACGTACATAGCACGCTCCAAAGGGAAGCCTCGCCTTAAAACAACCACTCGCAAACACAGTCTAAAACATTTTCAATTCAATTCATCTTTATTTTATATAGCGCTTATACAATGTAGATTGTGTCAAAGCAGCTTCACATGAAGGAATATAGTGAATTGAATCAGAGTCAGTTCAATTTTCAGAGATTATGTTCAATTCAGTTTAACTCAGTTCAGTGTGGGTTAATAATCACTACTGAGAGTCCAAACACTGAAGAGCAATTCCATCGCTGCGCAGCTCTATAGATCCAAAACATGCAAGCCAGTGGATTTTATAAATCTTCGAAGACGAGACTAGCGCTAATAGGATAAGTTATACAAAGAACTCACCTCTAAAACATCCCGCCTGTCCACAGATCCATATCATCCTAAAAACATGAAGTAATTCGACTGCAAAAGTCCAGGCATTTCAATCCGCAAACATTAGTCCACAGCTTATTCTTACGTCGATAAACATCCATTAAATGCACCGTTATCATCCAATACTACTCGCCGAAGTGCATTCAGTAGCTTCTCCAGTCATAACAATAGTGAATTTAGTCAAAATGGCCGCCGGCTGTTTGATTGACATTTCTTTGAGCCAATAGCTGAAAGTGAAGCATCACCAGCCAATGGTCCCGCCCTCTCTCTTGAGAGATTAAGAATGGACTCTGAATTTGTGAATGAACTAGGCTAGATGTGATTGTGAGTTTTAATCACATTAAGATTTCAAAGTCATTCATGGATTAAAGTAAAGCTCATAACTAAAATTCCTTTCACACAGTTTATACTAAGTGATGACATCGCTTTTAAGTTCAGGGTTTGAAGTTGGCAGTTGATATTTATAAACAAATAAATAAATTTAATTAATAAATAAATAAACAAACAAATAAATATAAATTAATACTCTGCCCCATCCGACAGCCATTTTTCTTCTGAAAAGAGTATTACCCAGCTAGTGAAAACATTAAACGCATTAAGCATAGAAGTCTAATCGTAATATGCCACTGTGACTCATATGTCCACATACAAGGGCCATATGCAAGTTTATATAGGCAAGTCCGTTAGATGTGGAAAACGGCAAAGTAACAAACTTCCCGCTTTGATATGAATGGGAAGAAGATATTTTTTACATTTCCAATGTTTTATCCATTGACTAAGCGTTAGATACATTTACATAAATTTCTTATCAGTAAGGGATTTAAACTCTATCCACTATCACTACACCTACTCAGTCTTCAAGAGGTATTTCCATGACCACCAGACAAGCCACGCCCCACTTCCTCAGCTCTCCATCTATCTGTCATCCTGTGGGGGGACGAATGCCCACCTCTACTATCCTTGTACATTGCGTCAAGGAAGCTTTCGTACTATGCATTGAAAAATGCACTGCCATTTACAGTTGCCCATGCCCTTATTAAGACACCTCGCATGGATATCAGCTTAAACAATTTATTATGTTCTGCCATGCATGTACCATGTTGTAAATGTCATGTCTCATTCTCTCTTGTTTCTCTCATTCCAGACATCTTGACAAACAGCTTAGAAGCGGATCCTCATCCAACCAATTACCTGAGCTAAATAATCACCCTGATTCTAACTTCTCTGAATTTCTCATTTCAGGTCTAACTCACGGACTCCACCCAGGAGTTTCAGCCTCGCCCACATAAAACCTCTGCTATCCTAATCTTCAATCCGCAAACGCCGAACCAGAAACAGTCAACCAAAAAATTTCTGGTTTAAAAAACGCCACATAATCGACCTCTCCGTGCCACATAACTCTATTTGCCCAGCATTAACAGCACTATCCCGCTAGATGGATATTCGCTTAATTACTACGACATAGACGAAGCCATTTCCCTTATCAAATCCACCGGCCGCAACACCTGGCTAGCTAAAGTCGACATTACATCCGCCTTAGTCATGCCAATCCATCCAGAATTCTGGCATCTTTTCGGCATTCGCTGGCGCTCCAAATTCTACTTCGCAGTCCGGTCAACTTTCGGCTGCAAAAGTAGCCCCAAAATTTTCGACATGCTTTCAGAAGCCGTATGTTGGATACTTTCCAATAATTACGGAATTCCTTACCTCATACACTTGTTAAATGATTTCCTCATTGTCTCTCCTCCGTCGTCACCTCCAAACAAACATTTAGCGATCACCCAAAAGTTTTCGCTGACCTCGGAATTCCTCTAGCAGAGGAAAACCTCCGGTCCCAGCACTTCCATCGAATTCCTGGGCATTAATTTAGACTCGAAAAAATTCCAAGCATCCCTTCCAAAAGAGAAAATCAACCGCATCACATCTCTGTCAAATCTTCCTCGAAAATAAATCATGTACCAAACTCCTTTCCGTCCTCGGTCACCTAAATTTCGCCATGCGCATTATCCCTCAAGGCCGTCCGTTTATTTCGCACCTGCTGCAACTCTCCACAACAGTTCCCGGCTTAGAAGATACAATCCTTCTCTCTAAACCCAGTCGAGAAGAAATCAGCTTATGGATCTCTTTCCTTAAGCAATGGAACGGCTGTTCCTTTTTCTACAGCGATCTTTTAGCATCGCCAGTAGATATTAATCTATTCACTGACGCCGCCCCCTCAATCGGTTTCGGGGGATTTTACCAGGGCCGTTGGTTCGCGTCATCCTGGCCCCCCCAAATGATAAAAATTCCACCAAACGAACAATCGTCCGCACTCTTCGAATTATATCCCATCGTAACAGCGGCCATTCTGTGGGGCGAAGAGTGGTCCGCATCCAGCATTCTCATTCACTGCGATAACGAGGCTACAGTACACTGCATCAATAAAGGGCGCTCGCACTCACAGTCACTCATGCCCCTTTTAAGACGCCTAGTTTGGATAGCAGCCACTAAACAATTCTTAATTTCCGCTAAACATGTTCCAGGTTGTAAAAACTAAATTGCTGACTCTCTGTCTCGCTTTTCTTTCCAGAAGTTTCGGCTATTGGCGCCAGAAGCAGACCCTCATCCAACGCCTGTTCCTCACTATTCAGAGATGATATTGCCATAAACCACCCTCTATATCACCTCCGGAAAGCATCCATTTCACTCATCCTCCAGGCGGTGGCTCCCAGGACTCAGCAATCTTATCTCACAGCATGGAATGCTTTTAAACAATTTCATTCTCTGTTCAAAACTCCTTTTCCAGACTTTTCTCTTCTCTCTATCACCTCTTTCATTTCTCATTTACACGCCTCAAAAAACATACAAGCTAGTTCCATCAGAAGCTATTTAAGCAGCATTCAGTTTTTTCACAAATTGATACATGGGTCCACTTCAGATGCCATCACAAATTCTCAAACCACTCTCCTTATTAAAGGCATACAAAAAACCCATCCATCCCCCCCCCAGACACCAGACAGCCCATTACACTTCACATCCTCGCTAAATGCATTCACACCCTACGCAAAGGATATAATTCTACCCACACAGCCCGCACACTCGATGCCATGTTTACACTAGCCTTCTTTGGATTTCTGAGATGTTCCGAACTTACCATAACATCTCATTTCAACCCCTCTATCCACCCCACCATATCCGATCTAACCGTGCTGGATAAAGAAACCCTAGCTTTCTTTATTAAACAAAGCAAAACAGATCAGCTTCGTAAAGGACATTCCATATACATTTTCGACATCCCCTCACCCACACACCCATTCCAAACCCTCTTAGCATTCTTACACTATAGAAGATCCTTAGCTCAAAACCCCCCTCGCCTCACTTTTTACTGACGACGCTAACCGTCCAGTAACACGTTTCTGGTTCCAAAACCACCTTAAGGAGGTTCTCCGCATTTCGGGCTTTCCTCCAGATTCATTCTCTGCACACTCATTCAGGATAGGAGCAGCCACTACAGCAGCTCACAACGGCCTCTCCCAACAACAGATACAAACACTCGGCCGTTGGTCCTCCAACGCCTTCAATTCATACATTCGCCTCAGCCACCATCACCTCAGAGAAGCCCAGTTGACACTCAGTAGCCAACATCAACACTCATAAACAACACAAATCCATATGTTTCCCTCGAAACTTCATCCTATTTTCTTCTAATCCATTTCCTCTTTTCCCCTTCCCATTTCCTTATTTCATTTTCTTTTTATTATTATAATTTCCATCACACCCCCCGCTATAATACAGCCACAAAGGCTAGCGGGTTCACATATTATCTTCCTACCACCCACCCACTCATTACACCATTGCATCAACTCTGTTAGCTTAGCAAAGCTCACACCCTCAGTACAATGGACCGGAACCACGTTCCGGTGGGAGTTTACACAACTCTCCATTCAGCCATCATATTTACAGAGAGGTTCTTTTCTCCCTTACTAACCTCTATCACACCTCTGCAGCAACAGAGACACTTAGCCGAGCTCCACCCCTTTCCACACCACTGCCACAGCAGTGGCGCTCAGCCGAGCCCATATACACCTCCATTAAGTCATTCACTACTGATACACTCTCCAGCACTGCCAAAAGCAGTTAAACGTCTCTGTGGAGACGTATTTTCCCTCTACTACTGACCTCCAATGCACCTCTGCAGCAGCAGAGACGCTCAGCCGAGCTTCTTTTCCCCTCTACACCACTGCCACAGCAGTGACGCTCAGCCGAGCTCAGATACTCTTCCATTTAATCAATCATTACTGATACATTTCCCAGCACTGCCAAAGCAGTTAAACGTCTCTGTGGAGGCATATTTTACTGACCTCCACACACCTCTGCAGCCGCAGAGTCGCTCTGCCGAGCTTCTTTCCCCCTCTACACCACTGCCACAGCAGTGACGCTCAGCCGAGCCAGATACACTTCCATTTTGTCTTTCATTACTGATACACTTCCCAGCACTGCCAAAGCAGTTAAACGTCTCTGTGGAGGCGTATTTTACTGACCTCCACACACCTCTGCAGTCGCAGAGTCGCTCTGCCGAGCTTCTTTCCCCCTCTACACCACTGCCACAGCAGTGACGCTCAGCCGAGCCAGATACACTTCCATTTTGTCTTTCATTACTGATACACTTCCCAGCACTGCCAAAGCAGTTAAACGTCACTGTGGAGGCATATTTCCCTTATATTACTGACTTCCAATTAGGGATGCTCAAAATAACCGCTTAACCGTTAACCGAAAGGGTGCGTTTGTAACCGATTAATGGTATCAGTTAAACGATTAAAAAATATTATTTTATATATTTTTAAAATGTGGCTGCATAAGGGACCGATCACTGAAAGCACTTTTTGCGAGGCGCATATTTTGAATGGGTTTAAGCGCTGTGTATGCGTCCTGCGCGCCTCACATTATGCCATTGAGCGCGGTGTGCTCCCAGTTGCAATAAAAGTCAACTGAGCCGAAAAAGCGTTTTACGTCAGTCGTCTGTTTCATTCTTCAATTACGTTATGCTGCTATCTTATATGTGCTAAATATAGCTACAAGTCACAGCGCCAGTATTTATTTAGTAGAGGTCATGTTGCGCGGCTCCGGGCAAATTTTGATTTGGAGGGAAAATGACCAAAATCTAACGTGATGATTGAAAATGACTGGCGGGAAAATAAATAATATATTTCAAATCTCTGTACATAACAGAAAAATAAACAATGATAATGCACCAAAAATAGTGAATTTTTATTATAGTGGCAGAACTTGTCAATTTGTATATTTGCATTCACTTTTAAAAATATATTTATGATCTGTTTTTTAGTATTTCTGTTGCACTGTAGAAGCTCTGTCACGAAAACAAATTCCTCGTATAACATACCTAGCAATAAAGCTCTTTCTGATTCTGATTCTGAAGTATATTTTTGGACAGGCCTTGTCAAAAGTCAGCGGGCACTTTCACTTATAAAAAATATAGCACTTAAATTATTTCATTTTTAACAATAAATAAAATTACACAGTGGTTTTATATTAAAAGTTGATCATGATATAAAACATACTACATGTTGATGGTAAAAAATAAGCTTTTAAGCGATGGCTTTTATTTGTTTCAGTATTCAAACATTAAATATTGAATCCATCAAGTTAAATAAAAAGCTAATATGAAACAACACATAGCATGATATAAAGCATATAAAGGACTATTATATTGAGCAAAATGCTGCTCTTTTATCTTTGTATCATTTTATTTCTGTTATTTTAATTATTTTTTTTCTCTTCATAATTAACTAACGAGCTAGACACATTCCCGCTTGACGTTTTAGAAAATATTTTGCGCAGCTGCCCAGTATATATTAAAGATAACCGAGAAAAAAAAAAAAAAAAAACACAGAAACATGTTACATGTCCCCAAATGTCCAACTTATTTAACTGAATCGTATAATGGCCTATAGCTGAAATGTTGAAAATTGCTTATTTTATTTTTATAAAACATTTGTCAAGACATATTGATATTTTTTTTGAGTAAAAACAATACCGGCATTTAACAATCCATATTTATTTTATTTATTCATTCATTTGACTTGTTTATTAGTGCATTTATAGGCTATAACTTAAATCCAACACAATAATGAGCACCTCGGACAGAGCCACTCCGTAAAGCTTTCATGCAAAGTCCAAAAAACTTAAGAAAGATTAGACTTTCTCCGGTGACGGTCGACACGCCGTAACCGTCTTTCAGGTGGTATAGCTGGCATTAAATTACAAAACAAGCATGCTGCAGTCTGGTTTTTGAATTAAAAAGTGCAATTATTTCCTCATTGTTTAAGGAGTCTGCAAGTTTGTGTTCTATGGATATAGCGATCTTAAGTGTGTCTTTATTCGATGCGCAGCAGGAAAAAAAAAGGTTTTTCAGCAGTGCATGTACTCGCTGGTAAAGTTCTCAGAGCGAGTTTTGTGCTACCAGATACAGCACGGCATGCAATAAACTCACGTTTAGTCAGGCGAAATAAACGTCTCTGCCTAGAATGTTAATCAAATGAATGAAGCTCAAGCCACGAGTAAAACAATAGGCTATTTTATTATTTTAAGATTTTAGATGACGGGTCAGTAATTATACACGGGTAACTATATTCAAGTCAATGAAATAATAACTTTGATAAATAAAATGTTCGTAAGAATGTGGTGGGCCAGTGACTCCCTTCTCTGCCAGAGACTGCTCTGTGGTTTTAAAAACCTTTTCAAACTGTATCGTTTAGACCTGTATCAGTTTTTCATGTTAAATGTAGTGTAGTTTACTTGTGGATGTCTGATGAGTAGCGCGCTTCCGCTGAGCCAACTGGTGGCAACAGAGCCGCGACGTCAACACACAGAATCTGTCGGCACAGTTCAGCACGGTTGTCTAACCCTGCCGAGAACGGTTTGTAATCGTGCCGCGCCGTTTCAGGCTCAGTGGAGAAACAACCCTAACGTACCGAAGTGTTCTTCTTAGAACGGTTTGGCACGATAGTGGAAAAGCGGCTATTGTCTTTCATCACATGCATCGCGCGCACTTGAACGGTGAGTGAGAAGAGTGAGACGGAGGAAATAAGTCATTATGACATAATCTTTAGGCTAATGACTTCTATAAAAATGTTAAAGGGTTTTTGTAATATAATAATAACAGCGGAGCATTAATTAAATGTATAT
Source organism: Danio kyathit (assembly GCA_903798195.1). NCBI lineage: Eukaryota > Metazoa > Chordata > Actinopteri > Cypriniformes > Danionidae > Danio > Danio kyathit. Next base: position 1,129,993 of record CAIGQS010000007.1, read on the forward strand.
TTTCCGTGGAGCGATCGATTTGAGGTAGCCTGATATTTTTTTTTGACGGAAGAAAAAAAAACATGATTGGACAAACAGCCTTTGCCGGTTCTTAAAAAGGTTTCAGTCAGTGTTTTCATTTTGTAATTTAAATGTGTCATTTAAGTGAAAAATATCTAGGGTAAGACTATTTATTTTATTCTTTTTATTTAGTTTATTCTTTTTTTCTATGCTGTTGGAAACATACAGGTGCGTAAAGATGCTCTGTTATGTATGCTGCTGTTTGCATGTTAAAATAAATCAGTATTTTAAAATGCAATATTAATGTGTCACACAAAATAGACACGTCAATTTTTTTTCAAATAATAATATCAGTGTTTCCTCTAGGATTTTTTCCAGCAGTGGCGGCAGGACTTTTTTTTTTACACAGATCTGCCAACTACTTCAAAGACAAATATTACACGCAGTATTACAAGTCGAGATAGCATTCATGTAATACGAGCATGCGAATCTCTTTGCTTGCGCGCCGATTTTCCTCTGTTCGAGCACAGAACTTCTTGCACGCACTCAAATTTACACGTTCAAGTGCAGATCTTCTTGTGCGCTCTCCAGTAAGCGCTGCTGAAGCGCGATTTTGTGCGTTTTCCGACATTAACGCGTCCTGAAGTAAAGTGAAACGGCATTAAACTCCAGCAAGATAAAGTCATTGTATGCAAAGCCATTGACCTTTATCAATAAAGTATACTTATGGAAACTGTGTTCATCTTAACTGAAAGCTACGCGGTGTTTGCTGGACTCACGCACCTGTCAGTCAGTCTGTCAGAGAGTCAGTCAGCATGTCACCTTGAACAAATAGCGCACAGCACTACTACGGTTACAGAAAAGTTTGCGCGGTTTACCTCTAATATGTTTTGGTGCGATTATAATCCGCTATAAAAAAACACGACTAAATGTTTAAAATAAAAAGCTGTAATGTAGCCGTGGCGGGATGAATTTTGGCGTGGCGGCCCGCCACGGATGAATGAATGTAGCGGAAACCTTGAATATATATTAACCGGTTAATATCCGGTTAATGAGCTGCGGTTGTCGGTTAGTAAAATTAACCGAAATGAGCATCCCTACTTCCAATGCACCTCTGCAACAGCAGAGACGCTCAGCCGAGCTTCCTTCCCCCTCTACACCACTGCCACAGCAGTGACGCTCAGCCAAGCTCATTTCCATTTCCACTTAATCATTCACTACTGATACACTCCCCAGCACTGCCAAAGCAGTTAAACGTCTCTGTGGAGGCGTATTTCCCTTATATTACTGACCTCCAATGCACCTCTGCAGTAGCAGAGACGCTCAGCCGAGCTTCTTCCCCTTTCCACACCACTGCCACATCAGTGACGCTCAGCCGAGCTCAGATACACTTCCACGTAATTATTCATTACTGATACACTCCCCAGCACTGCTAAAGCAGTTAAACGTCTCTGTGGAGGCGTATTTCCCTTATATTACTGACATCTAACACACCTCTGCAGCAGCAGAGTCGCTCAGCCGAGCTTCTTCCCCTCTTCCACACCCCTGCCACAGCAGTGACGCTCAGCCGAGCCCAGATACACTTCCACGTAATCATTCATTACTGATACACTCTCCAACACTGCTAAAGCAGTTAAACGTCTCTGTGGAGGCGTATTTTCCCTTCGTTACTGACTTCCACGCACCTCTGCAGCAGCAGAGACGCTCAGCCGAGCTCTTTTTCCTCTCCATCACTGACTCCGCAGTGACTCCAGCCGAGCTCATATACACTCCCTCTTAGTCATTCATTTCTGACACACTGCCCAGCATTTCCAAACAGTTAAACACTCTGCTGAAGTGTATTTTACCTTGCATTATCAAATACCACCGCACCTCTGCTAAACAGAGACGCTCCACCGTACTTCATGCACCCCTACAACACTGTCGCAGCATGACACCTGACCTAGCACTATATTATAGTACTTCATACCCTGCAGCCGGACATCTGTATACCCAGCAGCCGGATATTGCATTTTCTATATTGTCTTTTGGGGGGGTTCTTCAATACGCGGCTGCTGTCCCGAGTAAAGCATTTTCAAAGCTCCCCTCTCGCCCTGCAAACGGGAGGGAGCCCAGGGCTCAAGGACCTTTGGGCTCAGGGCTCTCTCCCGGGACAGCATGCCAAACTTGCTTTATAATCAATCATCAGCTAAGTGTGAACTCTTGAAAGTAAGATAATAAAGGGTGTAAGGTTTGTAAAAGCCCAGTGTGAGCATAATTTGGTCTTAGCTGTACAGGTAAGAATCTCAGAGCCTGTGGAGCCATGTCAGCATCAGTCCCTCTTTACCGCTGTTGTTTTCACATCTGGAAAAATAAATAGAACAAGCTTATTACATAAACTACATTATTAACATTTCTGTGATGTTCACTGATGCTAGTACTAGTTTACATAATAAACTCAGTTACCATATGGGAATTACAAACTGAACAGCACCTGTTTTGCAAACAATTGTCAGTATATTTTTCACAATAGCTTAGCCATGTGCATACTTGATGGGAAAACAGAATGCAAATAACAAAGGGACTATATTTAACACAATCAACACAAATAAGTACCTCCGTGAAGTTGGCACCCCATAAAAACAAATAACCCCAAAACTATGCCATTCGTTTGTGCTGATTTGTGCCGCAAAAACGAGCGTTTGTGCTGGTTTGGGGTCGGAGATATTAAGCATTATTTTTTTGACCGTGTGACGTCACTTTCCACCCCCATGTTGCTCAAATGACTTCAATCAGCACGGTCGTTTGTGCTCGATTTGTGCTGGTTTGTGCCGTTAAAACAAACACATGTATCTGTTTTCCTCCTTTGAGCCGTGACGTCACTCTCCACCCCATTTTCCTCTAAATCGCGCCAAACTGATGTCATTCGTTTGTGCTGGATTTGTGCTGGTTTGTGCCGTTAAAACAAACACTTTATCTATTTTCGTTGTTTAGATATAATTAAAATATTTTGGGAGTTGTGACGTCACTCTTCAACCCAGGTTGTCTAAATCGCACAAAACAGGTGTCATTCGTTTGTGCTGGATTTGTGCTGGTTTGTGCCGTTAAAACAAACACTGTATCTATGTTTATTGTTTAGATATGCTTATCAAAATATTTCGGGAGCCGTGACGTCACTCTCCACCCAGGTTGTCTAAATCGCACAAAACAGGTGTCATTCGTTTGTGCTGGATTTGTGCTGGTTTGTGCCGTTAAAACAAACACTGTATCTATGTTTATTGTTTAGATATTGCCTTATCAAAATATTTCGGGAGCCGTGACGTCACTTCTCCACCCAGGTTGTCTAATCGCACAAAACAGGTGTCATTCGTTGTTGCTGGATTTGTGCTGGTTTGTGCCGTTAAAACAAACACTGTATCTATGTTTATTGTTAGATATTGCCTTATCAAAATATTTCGGGAGCCGTGACGTCACTCTCCACCCCAGGTTGTCTAAATCGCACAAAACAGGTGTCATTCGTTTGTGCTGGATTTGTGCTGGTTTGTGCTGTTAAAATAAATACTCTATCTATTTTTATTGTTTAGACATTGCCTAATCAAAAACACTTCGGGAGCCGCGACTTCACTTTCCCCCCGTTATTTCCTCTAAATCGCACAAAACAGGTGTCATATTTGTTTGTGCTGTTTAGATATAGGCCTAACCAAAATATTTGGTTAGATTTCTGCTGGTTTGTGCAGTGGAAATGAAATAAGATATTTATATTCGTGCACGAATATGTTATTTTTGTTTGCTCACAATTGTTGCTCGTTTGTGCTGCAAAAAAATATTATTTGTAGGCCTAAAAATAATATTAGATCATTCAGAGGTCTCTCGACCCCCAGTTGCTCCATATTTACTAAAATAGTCTATATAAATAACAAAACTTTACTTTATTAAGTAAATAACTAAATAACAAAGGTACTATATTTTACACAATCAACCACAAATAAGTGTACCAAACTCACATGAAAAACATTATTAGTATATTTATAGTGAATAATGTAGTTTGAAACTTATATAGTAAAGTATAAACATTTTTTTTTTATTAATTCAATAGTTGCTGTGGCAATATAACCACTAGCCTTTGGTTATATAATAATACATACATATAATTGTTTATTTCATATAACATTAAATTTTATTATATAGCCCTGATTATCATTATACGCTATATACACGTTATAGGATTACATTTTGTACAGCAATGAAACTGTAAGTGGTCTGTAAGGAGCATTATTTCATAAAAACAATCATGAAGGGGAAGAATAAAAGACTTACTCCACAGGAATTCTATCCTCTGCTGGGTCTAGACATTCTTCAAATGTATGCATTCGTCATCAGTCGCGCTCTTCCTCTGAGGAGAATGTAAATTCTTTGTCGCTGTTGTAGTACCGCTGCTTCTTCCCTCGTGTAGCGTGCCATCATTCAAACGAACCATAATAAGCTTATGGTTTGATGCCATGCTCGGGGAGCGTTGAACATTATTACCTGGCTCACCTCAGTTCATTTCCATATGAACTGCGCGCTCATTGAGGGCGGGATCACGTTCGCTGTAATTGAGGCGACATGAAAATCCGTACCAGCCTCTACTTTTATATGGATTACATGAAAAGAGATTGTTTGTTTTCGACTGAATTGGTTAATGCAAAAGTAGACATATCAGCCTTTCCATAGATATATCTCTCATTCATGCCTCTTTGTTGTGGATTCGCTGAGTTTCAGTTCATTTTAGTGACGTGCTTTTCCTGACACAGTACATGTTGCGTGCGTCTCGTGCACACGATTGTAATAACAAGCCTCGTGGCCGTGGCCGCATTAACTATAATGAGCTCAGACCGAGAAAGTAGACATAGCGCTTGTTTCATACTGATTACTTTATCAAACATTATTTGTTTTCAACATGCACTCGCTGCATTTAAAAGTAGACACTTCAAGCTTTCTATAGATATGTGTCTCATGTCTGTGTGTTACCTTTTGGCGGAGTTTTCAGTGCTTTTTACTGACGCGTTTATGAAAACAGCTCATGGAGAGAGAAAAGACAGATTGCCTACACTGTTTACTATCCTTATTTTGCAAAAGCACACACGTTTGTTGTCATTGTGAGTGTACACAATAAAAACTAGACACCTAACAGATTCGATTGATGTATTGAGCTTATCTGTACGATCAAAACTGAAAGTGAAATTTAAGTTCATTTCAGCGTTATGAGATGACGACCTGTCAAAACGCGTATATTTATCCTCCTTACACTGGATGCCTGTTAAGTTTCGTATTGATTATAAAATATTACTTCTTACCTATAAAGCTTTAAATAATATATCTCCTATCCTATCTAGCTCTAAAACCTATGTTTTTAGCAAAGCATACACTCAGTGCATCACTTAGCGGTTATGGCGCATGATGTGCCCCACGCAGGTTTTTTTGCATCTCGTTTATATACACTATGAACAGCAGCTACGATAATTATTCTCTTTATTCTCTATTTCCACCTGGGGGTACTCATCCGAGGCCCTCAGACTATGCAGCGCCACTGATGCGATCCAAGACCAGCGATGAGATAATCCCAAGGTTTTCATAATCCTGGACTAAGCCGCATCCTGAGCAGCTGCTGTGGTGGTCATGAAGGGAGTGGAGAGCATGAGACGCTCCAAGGACAGACGAGTCTTCGCTGAGGTCCAGCATTCTCCAGCCTCCGGCGCCTAGACTGCAGCTCTGCACAAGACGTTTGGCATAGGAGAAATGGGTCGTGCCCAACTGAGCCTGGGTTTTCTCTCGAGGTTTTTTAAATTATTCACTTTCGCCAATTGATGAAGTTTTTTCCTCGCCGCTGTCGCCACCTGGCTTGCATGGTTCGGCATCTGTAGAGCTGCGCATCGATGGAATTGCCTCTTCAGTGTTTGGACTCTCAGTAGTGATTATTAACCCACACTGAACTGAGCTAAACTGACTTAAACTCTGAAAACTGAACTGACACTGTTCAGTTTACTATAATCTTCTATGTGAAGCTGCTTTGACACAATCTACATTGTATAAGCGCTATACAAATAAAGGTGAATTGAATTGAAGTGGAAGCCTCGCAAAAATAAATTCACCAACAAAGACTAAACATTTTATAAATCTTTTGATAGTCGAGACTCATGTGAATGGAATGATTTCATCCAAAGAACTCACCTCTCAAGCTTTCTGCCTGTCCACAGATCCATAACATTCTACAGCTGAAGTAATTTGATTGCAAGGGTCCAGGCAATCAATCCGCAAAACATCAGTCCACGGCATATTCATACGTTAATAAACATCCACGGAATGCATTGTTTTCATCCAAACTAGTCACTGGAGTGTATTCAGCAGAGTAACGTCTTTTACACATAACACTAGCAATATTTGTAAACAAAATGGCAGCCGACCTTTTGACTGACACTCCATTTCAGCCAATAGCTGAAAGGAGAAGTGTCACCATCCAATCCACCATAAACTCCTAAAACTTGAGATGGTCCCGCCCCTCTCTCTTGACAGATTATGAACAGACTCCGTTGCAAAAGACTTGAATGAACGGGGTGAATGAACTGGGCCCAGATATGCTTGTGATTTTAATCTTGTCAAGATTCCAAACTTATTGTTATTTAATCATGGAGTAAGTAAAGCCCATAACAAACATTCCCGCCTTGACTGCTAAGAATTGGAGGAGGACATTTCTGACAAATGGATTGTTTCATCTATTGACTCGGCGGTAGATACATTTGCATTTTAAACAAATATCTATATGACTAAGGGGTTTAAAAACTCCACTATCACTTCACCTACTGCTCTCCAATCCATCTGCCATCCTGTGGGGAGACGAATGCCCACCTCTATCATCCTTGCACATTGCGACAACGAAGATATCGTACCACGCATTAACAAAAGGCGCTTCCATTCACAGTTGCCCATGCCCTTATTAAGACGCCTCGCATGGATATCAGCTAAAACTATTTATTATGTCTGCCGTACATGTACCATGTTGTAAAAAATATAATATCTGATTCTCTCTTGTTTCTCATTACAGAGATCATGGCAAGCGGTTCCAGAAAGCTGACCCTCATCCAACCTATTACACTTTAAATACATTCACACTCTATGTAAAGGATACATTTCCACTCACATAACCCACACCCTCGATGCCATATTCATACTAGCTTTTTGGTTTTTTAAATGTTCTGAACTAACATCTAATTTCAAACCCACTATCACCCTCACCATATCTGATCTAACTTTGCAGGATGAAGAAACTCTATCTTTCTTTTCATTTAGAATCAGAGCCGTCACCACAGCAGCACATACTCTGGAAGGTGGTCCGTCGGACGCCTTCAAGTCATACATTCGCCTCAAGCCCAGAGTCACCTCAATGAAGTCCAAAAGACACTTCCAGAAGGAATCATTATTCTAGCATATACATCTGCTACTGACAACCCCCCCCCCACCCCACCCTTTGCCAACCCCTGAAGCGGACCTTAAACCCAGAGCTGAAAACCCTAATTCGCCCTCTAGTAGGAGTCTTTAACAGCATTTTCCACTGACTCCTGCTGGAACCAGCCTTTGATAGCTCAACTCCCGAGCTGTGACTACGAGCACGAGTCACGTCGCTGCCCCTTCCCGGCCCTAGCTCATCCATTTGACTACTTATATAGCATATAAAAAAATTAGTTTTTGAAGGATTCAAGGGGATCTGGCCCCCGCCATTCGGGAAGCTTAGGCGGACGGCGACCTATTCGAGAAACTCAGGCGGTGGTGGCCATTCAGGAAACTCAGGCGGGTGTCCGGGCAGTAGCTCTGGCAGCAGTGGCAGTGGCTCTGAGCTCTGGTGGCAGCAGCTCTGATGGCAGCGGCTCTGGTAGCACTGGCGGTGGAGGGTCTGGCAGCTCTGATGACAGTGGCTCTGATAGCACTGGCAGTGGCAGCTCTGGAGGATCTGGCTGGTGGTGGTGCAGCTCTGGCAGTAATAGCTCTGATGGTGGTAGCAAGTTCAGGTAACTCAGGTGGTGATGGCCATTCTGGTGGCTCAGGTGATGGCTTTTCAGGAACCGGAACAACGACAGGAACTATGGCAGGAACAGGAAGCCATCTTGTGAGCTAGTGGCAAGACTGGCGCTTACCATTGTGTGAGCTGGAGGGCTGGTTGTGGCCACTTGTGTGCTGGAGGACTGGAGACGGCCATTTTTGTGAGCTGGAGGACTGGAGACGGACATTTTGTGGTCTGGAGGACTGGATGCGGCTAATTTGTGAGCTGGATGTGGTCTAGGCTGGTAAACAGGAGACAGGAATACAGGTGAAGCCACCATGATCGTTGTGGTGGACTGTCCAGCAAACCCTGTTGCCAGCGGGTCCTGTTGTACACAGCCCCCCCCCAAAAAAAAATATTTAGGATAATCCTCCTCCATTTCTCCAACAGTGAAGGAAGAGCCCACAGACAACTGTGCGATGTCCAGGAATTCCATGTAGCGTGAGTGTCCCTCGAGAATCAACAGCGGTGAGTTTGCTTTCCAGGGGCTCGTTTAAACCATATATAAAAAGTCATTGAGCATACAGTCCGATAATTGTGTGGTATTAGCAATTTTCAAATAGTCTTGGATGTGATTCTCGAGGGAGTTGTTACCTTGCTGTGGACGTACTAATAATACTGCGGGATCCATTTTCTGGCTGAGTCTTCTGTAACAAGGATAGGACGCTTCAACGTAGTGAGGATCCGTATGCAGGACTTTATTAGTAAATTGGTCAAACAAGCAGGTGGTCAAAATAGGAACAAACCAGATGTATAAGGGCAATCCAGAGTCGTGGTCGTAAAAGCAGGCAGATGGTCACAAGGCAGGCGGCATACAGGGAATAATCAAACAAAACAAAGCAAAGGTCTAAAACACGGAATGCAAGGCAAGGAGAAAACGCGTCGTAATGTTCACTTGTTAGAGTGTTGTTAGTGCGCTGTATTTATGTGTGTCCAATCAGGTCCTTGAGTGGTTTTCAATCAGTCATGATCTGGAACGTGTGTGTGAGCACGAGTGCATGTATGGAGTTGTAGTCCAAAACATGGTGGATTTGTAGTCCATGTGACTGTGTGGTGTGTTTAACAGCAATCTTTGGCTGTAGATCGCTGGGGATCGTGACACTCACATTGTATGAGGCACAACCATATGTGCCCATTAACGATTTCCATTTGATCTATCCCAGTGGGAAACATAGTGTGCAATTCATACGATAGCAAAAATCACAACAGCGTATGCCTACCTTTAGTTAACAAAATTTTTTAAAGCTCAAACCTAGTCGTGATATCTAAGGAATTGTCTGTACACTTCTCCAATGTGGCCCAGATTAAAAAGACTATGAAAATGGCTGTACACAGATGCCTCCTCATTCAACCTGATGGAGCTTGGAAGATACTGCAAAGAAGATTGTGAGAATCTGTCCAAAATAGGTTTGCCAAGCCTGTACCATCATCCTCCAAAAAATACTTGAGGCTGTAAATATTGCCAAAGGTGAGTAAAGGGCTTAAGTACAAACACACAGATGTACTTTTCAAACAAATTTCTTTAAGAATTTTGATAGTCCAATTTTACAAGATTTGTGGGTATTTTCACAGCCAAAATACAAGATATGAAGCATATGATGCTGCAAGTTTGGAGAAAAGCCTTCAAGACATCAGTACATTTAGTTTACAGGTACAAATAAAACATCTCTGAAAAAAAAAAAAAAAAAAAAAATGGGGAATTTATTTATATCACTGGAAAACTGGTAAATTCTTCATTCCCTTCTAAGGAACTGAAGACCCGAAAGCAAAATACTTCTTTACCACATCATGCATTACATGTGACTTTTGACTTGTTTTGACACATCTGTGCATTGCTCTCTATCAGTCATAAAATGCAAAAGGCAAAAAATAAATAAAATACTCAACACAAAATACATTCTCATTCATACAAGGTGTGGTTTGGAAAAGCCCAAGATACTTACAGTGGTATGTTAAAAGTATAATGCTAATGTCCACATAAAGTTATCTAGTTACAAATATTTATAGCTGTGAAGTAAGTTTCACAAACTAATTTCGAGAGGAGCATGTGATATTGACTACAGCTGATCCCTAGCACTAATCACTAACTAGCAATCTGAATCATTCCAAATTTAATATAAATATCCAGCCTAAACTTAATTCCTCCTCTTCGTTTTAGAAGACCGCTTTGCTCCGTATCGGCCAACTACTGCTACCACCACCACAAACAACAACAACAACAACAACAATTTCATCCCATGCTCTTCAACCCCATTCTCCAGCAGGATCGCAATGAAGCTGAAACCTCACCGCCTCTCCAACAGTGCACCCTGTAGGACGTATATAGCACGCTTTTAAGTGCCTATATTCGTCCTTAAGTGCTTTTTAGCACCGATTGACCACAATATTCTCATAGACCGCTTTTAAATTCTACAGGTGTCCAAGGACAGGCTCTTCAATGGTTTAACCCCTCAGGGGTTTCTAAGGGTGTTTTGTGGCCCTGGAGAAAGTTTTGACATGAACTATTTGTGTTGTTTTCAGTTCCTAAAATCATATTACTGGCTAAAGTGTGATAACACTGTAAACAGCACAAGCTGGGCTACAATAATACCTAAGCCAGCATGTTTGTATGTGTTTTGTGTTTTTGAGAAAGAAATGTTATGCGTGGTTAGTGAAAAACAAAACATTTGAAGTCACTGAACACAAGGATGTGAAACACATAGAGAACATTTGTTCACAAGACTTTTGAGACAACTGCATCATGTAGCCCTAGTGTTTTTGCTTTTAAAATGATTGGGACCCAGCCGGCACACGACCGACCTTCAACGTTGAAATATGGCTGAAATAAGTCAGGTGTGTTTTTTAACGTTTGAAATATGTTGATACAACGTTTTAATGTTCAACGGTTGATGAAAAACTTCCTGGCATATGACCAGGCTTCAACGTTGAAATGCGGTTTGAAAATACGTCAGTTGTTTTTTCAAAGTTGAAAACCATGTTGAATGATAAATGGTTGAAAAAAGTTACAGAAATCATTAAACAAGTCAACGTTGACATTTTTTATCGTGATCTGTTATTTGAATTAACGTCGTGGCTTCACCCTATTTTCAACAACGTTTTTGGTGGTTACCATGGTATCATCGGAGGACTCGGGCGCACGCGGGCCACGCGCAGCGCTTCATGGGAAGTTTGAATCGTAATTACGGACACCTGCAGTGCAACAGAAATTCAGAGGTAAGCATGTTGTCGCTGCTTTACATGTTTTATTATCCCAGTCTTGTTTACACACAGTTAATCTTGAAGGTGACTTTTGAGTTGTAGCTGTTTCGAATTTTGAAGCATTTAAAACTTCCAGTTTGGTTTTTAGTCTTGTTTGCGCTCTGGGTGACGCAGCAGCTAATCTCCGAGCTAATGCTACATGTTTAACTTTAGTCTATATTAGGTTTTTACCTGTTTAATTGGCAAATTCAAATCGATAAACTCCACACGCGGTTTAAAGTTTACTGAGCAACGTTATAAGACAATATCTTTTTTATACGCTGTATTGTTACTACAAAGTGAACTGCTGTCGTTTCACTGTTGTGTTGTTGTGTAGTTGTAGAGATGTAACTTACTCCAGAGACGTTTAACTTGCACAGCATTGAATGGAAAAGGCTTTGTCCATATTTAAGTTTACCAAGTTATCTGTTTAAAAATCTTGGTGCTTTGGTTTTGTGACTATTCTCTTTCTAATCTGTTTGTTTATTGATTGTTAGGCTATGTTGTGTGATATTATATTGTTATATTGATATTATTATTGTGATATTATGTTGCGAGGTTTATGCTATGTGACAATATTATGGGACAAATATGTATTTAGTCAGAAATGAATGCTTGAATTACACTTTGTACAGTAGCAGGTAAGAGGGTGTAATGTGTTTTAACTTTCTAGGTTTTCTAGAAGGTCCAGTTGAGGCTATGAAGAGCATGCCAAGGATGGCCTAAACCTGTCAGCCAGGACAGACTGCAGTTCTACACCATGCCAATGATTTGTATGGATGTCTGACTACTACGGTGTTCTCTCAAGGTATTACTGGAGCAAAACAACAGCACCGTTACAGTGAAATTTGTATTCTTAAAAAAATAGTGATATATGTGTAGCAGCAGTACATGTGATGTCATTGAGAAGTCATAAAAACAAATAAACATGCTATTTAAAAAAAATCTAAATATTAAAAACTTGAGGATTAAGATGACAATGAAATGCATCAACTGTCTTGTGAAAGGGTCTACATAAGATCTCTGGTGTTTTCAAATGAAAGGGATAGTTCACCCAAAATTGAAAATTTAACTTACATTTTACTCCCCATGTGGTTTTAAAACCATTATGAGTTTAGTCTGGTTGAACACAAAAGAGGGCTATTTCTGAAGAAAGCTAAAAACCTGTAAACATTGACATCCATAGTTGGAAAAAAAAAACAAATACTGTAGAAGTCAATGGTTATAGATTTCCAGCTTTCTTCAAAATATCTTCTTTTGTTCAACATGGTGAGTAAATGATTACAGAATTTAATTTTGAACTATCCCTTTTCTCTTGTCCTACATGCAGGCTTTTGCAAAAGTGCTGCTCCTAGAGTTTCTCTCAACCTGTATGTCTAAAAAGCTTTAAACAGCTTTTAGAGTACATGTAATGGTTTACAACAACTTGTAATTATTAGATGTGGTGAATGTTTCATGATTCTTACTGCAGCCAAGTAATTTTTTCGAGAATCTGAAATTTGAATTCTGGAAAATGCTGGCACCGGTGATAACTAAAGGCTCCTGATGATATCACACCTAATTCTTCACTTCTCTTAGTTCTTCGAGTACTCTTATAGTTAATATTTTTTTCTTCTCCAACCTTTTTGTTTGCTGGTTGCAAATTCCTCTTGATAAATTTTATGTATGACTATAGGAATTATCCTAAAAAAAAGCTGGCTACACATTGTGACTTTGAGAAACAGTTATCAAATAACCTTAAGTTTTTACTGAGCAATGTTATCAATAATATATTAAACATGCAATATAATAATTATTATAAAGTGAACTACTGTTGTTTCACTGTTGTTGTTTCCTTTTACTTTAGATATGTTCTCCTAACTAGAGGCGCACTACACAGCATTGAATGGAAAAGGCTTTGCCCGTATGTAAGTTTGCTAAGTTCATTTTATGTCAAGTTTCTTTTTTCTTTGGTCGGTAAATAATGTTTCTGTTTATAATTGCCTGTGTTCACAAACCAGCTTTGTCCTCGTTTCTTTATTGATTGTTATACTATGTTCTGGTGTGTGTTTTGTTTTCCTTTTGTGTCTGTTTGTCTCTCTTGTATACTGCGGTTTACTCGTAGCAGTACCTAATTGTGTGTGGTTTGTATGTGCGTTCAATTTAAAAATAGAAATTTTGCATCATTAATCTTATCAAATTAAATGTAAATGAAACCCAAACAAGATCAGTGAAGTAGGAATATTCAGATGGATGAGTCAAAATTATTGAATGTGACGATTTTATAGGACAAATTTGGATTCAATTAAAAATAAATTTGAGTTTGAATTTCACTTTGTATAATAGCAGATACCAACTTGGTTGTAACCTAGTATTTCATTTATTGCAGGTTTTCTGGAAGCTCCAGTTGAGGGTATCAAGGACATACCGATGGCCTAAACCAGTGTCAGCCTGGACAGATGTCTATGCAGTTCTGCTACACCACACCAAACTCTCTGCTTTTCTATGGATGTCTGACTACGGTGTTCTCTGAAGGTGTCACTGGAGCAAAATAACAGCACCTGTTACAGTGAAATTTGTGTTAAAATTACAGAGAAAAGTTATTTTTAGAATTTGCAAATGTTTTTTCTTCCTCCCTTCTCTCTCTCTCTCCAAACTAAACATTGGTTTGTGCCTGTTTTGGTGATTTCGATGTGATATTTGACTCATTTGCCATGAAGCTATAGTTTTCTCTTTCTCCATGTACAGCAAGGGTCCCAAGATGTTCAAAGTCCAGAAAAGGAACTAAAAACTTTGTCAAAACATTGCTTCTATCTTCAGTGGTTCAACTGTAATCATACAAAACTCAAACACATTTGTGCATCAAAAGTACTGTAAAAATAACTTGTTTGCCTCTGCCACAACAGGTCAGGGTGTGCGCTTACTGCTCGTAGTAAACACACAACAGGTCAGGGTGTGCGCTTACTGCTCATAGTAAACACACACGCTGATCTAATGTGGGAGAGATATACGCAAACAATTTTGTATTTACTGTTTTGTTTTGCCTCACTAAAGTGTTGTTATAGCTTGGCAAGTTCTCAGTTGAACTACTGAAGTCACATGGAATGTTTTGACAATGTTTTTTGTGCCTTATCTGGACTATGACCATCTCGGGACCATTGCTGTCTATAGAGGATGAGGAGCATTTAATCTAAAATATTCTAGTTTGTGTTCTGAAGATGAACAGGTCTCTGGGATGACACAAGTAATAATAACATAACCTATGTGAATACTTAATGTGACATTTTTTTTAAAGACCAATGTAATAGTGAAATTTATCTACTAGGTGAATAGTCCTACATTCACAAACGTGAGCCATCATTGTAGGACCCATGTGAACATGCAATTTTAATGATACTAATAGTAATGGAATAACAAATTACTGTTGTATTATTTAAGTTATAGGCTATAATAAGTCAAATAGATGTGAACATGTCAAGGTGTGTAACTGTTTGTGTTTTTGAGAGCGAATCCAATCATATATTCTACACATTTTCTTGATGTTCCACTGTCACAGGTGCTCAGTTTTGCTGCAGTAATGCCTAAACACAGTAGATGTACTTTATGCAAAAAAGACAAAAACAACTAAATATTTAGCATGCAGACCTGCAAAGTGAAGGTGCAATGTCAGATTTATAGATTATAGCAGGAGTTTTCACTATTGTGAAAGTCAAGACATTCATTCACAATGAATTGGAGTGGCAAACCTCATTATTGATTTTGTAGGATACTCACCTGGTGTTTGAAAATAAAAGATGTATTTAACTGCTAGACAGATATAGATGTTTTTAGTGTTTTACATTTAATTTTTTGTCCCCGGTGCCAGCTTTTACCTCAAGCGTTTCTCTCAACATATAAAACCTTAAACAGATGTAATGTTATTTTACTTGTGATTCTTAGCTGTGGGTGATGTTTTATGATTTTTTACTGCAGCCACTTTAAAAATTTGTACTTTGTAAACAGAATTGTAGTTTGGAGACTGTGTTGGTGACAGTTTAGTTATTTAGTTAGATATTATCTGTCTTTCTGAAGATGGTAACACTTTACAATAAGGTTGTGTTAGTTAATGTATTTACTAACGTGAACAAAGAACAATACATTTAAAACGTCTTCATATAAAGAAAATACAGTTCATGTCAGCTCAGTGTATTAATGTTAACAAGCATACATTTTTATTTTAATAGCATTGGGACATACTTTAATTAAATGATTAATAAATGCTGTAAGTATTCATTCTTTGTTCATGTTAGTAAATATGAACTAACTTCAACTCATGCAACCTAATTAAAAAGTGACCATTTAAATGTTTGTGTATTTGAGTGTACTGCATGTACAGTAACCTGTATGGTTTTAATGAACGATTGTATGCTGTAAATGTTGCTGTATATTTAGAACAAATGATAATGTGGTGTATTGAATAAATTGATACACAGGCTAAGTTGTGTATTTGTATTGTGTTTTTTTATTAGTAAAAATTTGTTTGCTATATTTATGGACTGTGTTATATGTAATTTCTATTTAACTTACGTTGAAATGTACGACGGTGAAACAACGTCAAGGTATCAACGTTGATCCAATTTGCAAAATCGAAAGGTAATTCAACCTTAATTCAACGTCTACAAAACGACCAAAATTCACCCATGAAGAAGGTAAGAGTGAAACAACGTCGTGATTTCAACGGTGAATCACCGGTAGTGATCCGACGGTGAATGAAACAACGTCACTATATAACGTTGATCCAATTTGCAAAATCGATAGGTAATTCAACGTTGATCCAACCATAGACCTGACGTTGATTCAACGTTGAATCACCGTTGAAATGCCGGCTGGGGAGAATCATCTTGTTTACTTGCTCAAAGAAAACAATATATTGAATTACATTTTCTAAGTCACTTTTTGGGTGAAAATGGTCTCTGCGAGAAGGCGTGAACTATCATTACTAATGCAGTGAGTCACACCTGAGGAGACAAAGACCTGCATAATGAGCCATCACACAGGTATGTGACTGAGGGAAGAGTTTCAAGAAAGAATCTGAGGAAAAAATAAGTTTATATATATTTTTTGTTTGCAGTTTATTTAAAATATATTGAACTATCACACAAAATAACTCGAGATACACGTGTGAGAGTCAGTACACTGTATAAAACTCTGTAAACTATATAAACTTACATATAGCAAATCTACTGATAAAGTTACTTATAAATACACTTTGTGAAGTTTAGTTATAAACTAATTTCGAGAGGATCACGTGATTATGATTGAACACGGCTGGTTACGCATTAACCACACATGATTGTCCAATCAGACGATCCCTAACCCACTATAAAGAGCCAGGGTTTCTTACTACAGTCATCTTCGATTTGAAGAACACACTGCTCGGCACCTGCTGCTACTTGCTACTTGCATCTTCAACAACAACAACAACAACAACAACAACAACATCAAAGCCTAAAACATTCAAGCCAGCGATCAAAGCCATTGCAAGGAAACTGAACCCTCACCGCTCTCTGCCAGCGGTACATCAGTGGTAACGTACATAGCACGCTCCAAAGGGAAGCCTCGCCTTAAAACAACCACTCGCAAACACAGTCTAAAACATTTTCAATTCAATTCATCTTTATTTTATATAGCGCTTATACAATGTAGATTGTGTCAAAGCAGCTTCACATGAAGGAATATAGTGAATTGAATCAGAGTCAGTTCAATTTTCAGAGATTATGTTCAATTCAGTTTAACTCAGTTCAGTGTGGGTTAATAATCACTACTGAGAGTCCAAACACTGAAGAGCAATTCCATCGCTGCGCAGCTCTATAGATCCAAAACATGCAAGCCAGTGGATTTTATAAATCTTCGAAGACGAGACTAGCGCTAATAGGATAAGTTATACAAAGAACTCACCTCTAAAACATCCCGCCTGTCCACAGATCCATATCATCCTAAAAACATGAAGTAATTCGACTGCAAAAGTCCAGGCATTTCAATCCGCAAACATTAGTCCACAGCTTATTCTTACGTCGATAAACATCCATTAAATGCACCGTTATCATCCAATACTACTCGCCGAAGTGCATTCAGTAGCTTCTCCAGTCATAACAATAGTGAATTTAGTCAAAATGGCCGCCGGCTGTTTGATTGACATTTCTTTGAGCCAATAGCTGAAAGTGAAGCATCACCAGCCAATGGTCCCGCCCTCTCTCTTGAGAGATTAAGAATGGACTCTGAATTTGTGAATGAACTAGGCTAGATGTGATTGTGAGTTTTAATCACATTAAGATTTCAAAGTCATTCATGGATTAAAGTAAAGCTCATAACTAAAATTCCTTTCACACAGTTTATACTAAGTGATGACATCGCTTTTAAGTTCAGGGTTTGAAGTTGGCAGTTGATATTTATAAACAAATAAATAAATTTAATTAATAAATAAATAAACAAACAAATAAATATAAATTAATACTCTGCCCCATCCGACAGCCATTTTTCTTCTGAAAAGAGTATTACCCAGCTAGTGAAAACATTAAACGCATTAAGCATAGAAGTCTAATCGTAATATGCCACTGTGACTCATATGTCCACATACAAGGGCCATATGCAAGTTTATATAGGCAAGTCCGTTAGATGTGGAAAACGGCAAAGTAACAAACTTCCCGCTTTGATATGAATGGGAAGAAGATATTTTTTACATTTCCAATGTTTTATCCATTGACTAAGCGTTAGATACATTTACATAAATTTCTTATCAGTAAGGGATTTAAACTCTATCCACTATCACTACACCTACTCAGTCTTCAAGAGGTATTTCCATGACCACCAGACAAGCCACGCCCCACTTCCTCAGCTCTCCATCTATCTGTCATCCTGTGGGGGGACGAATGCCCACCTCTACTATCCTTGTACATTGCGTCAAGGAAGCTTTCGTACTATGCATTGAAAAATGCACTGCCATTTACAGTTGCCCATGCCCTTATTAAGACACCTCGCATGGATATCAGCTTAAACAATTTATTATGTTCTGCCATGCATGTACCATGTTGTAAATGTCATGTCTCATTCTCTCTTGTTTTCTCTCATTCCAGACATCTTGACAAACAGCTTAGAAGCGGATCCTCATCCAACCAATTACCTGAGCTAAATAATCACCCTGATTCTAACTTCTCTGAATTTCTCATTTCAGGTCTAACTCACGGACTCCACCCAGGAGTTTCAGCCTCGCCCACATAAAACCTCTGCTATCCTAATCTTCAATCCGCAAACGCCCGAACCAGAAAACAGTCAACCAAAAATTTCTGGTTTAAAAAACGCCACATAATCGACCTCTCCGTGCCACATAACTCTATTTGCCCAGCATTAACAGCACTATCCCGCTAGATGGATATTCGCTTAATTACTACGACATAGACGAAGCCATTTCCCTTATCAAATCCACCGGCCGCAACACCTGGCTAGCTAAAGTCGACATTACATCCGCCTTAGTCATGCCAATCCATCCAGAATTCTGGCATCTTTTCGGCATTCGCTGGCGCTCCAAATTCTACTTCGCAGTCCGGTCAACTTTCGGCTGCAAAAGTAGCCCCAAAATTTTCGACATGCTTTCAGAAGCCGTATGTTGGATACTTTCCAATAATTACGGAATTCCTTACCTCATACACTTGTTAAATGATTTCCTCATTGTCTCTCCTCCGTCGTCACCTCCAAACAAACATTTAGCGATCACCCAAAAAGTTTTCGCTGACCTCGGAATTCCTCTAGCAGAGGAAAACCTCCGGTCCCAGCACTTCCATCGAATTCCTGGGCATTAATTTAGACTCGAAAAAATTCCAAGCATCCCTTCCAAAAGAGAAAATCAACCGCATCACATCTCTGTCAAATCTTCCTCGAAAATAAATCATGTACCAAACTCCTTTCCGTCCTCGGTCACCTAAATTTCGCCATGCGCATTATCCCTCAAGGCCGTCCGTTTATTTCGCACCTGCTGCAACTCTCCACAACAGTTCCCGGCTTAGAAGATACAATCCTTCTCTCTAAACCCAGTCGAGAAGAAATCAGCTTATGGATCTCTTTCCTTAAGCAATGGAACGGCTGTTCCTTTTTCTACAGCGATCTTTTAGCATCGCCAGTAGATATTAATCTATTCACTGACGCCGCCCCCTCAATCGGTTTCGGGGGATTTTACCAGGGCCGTTGGTTCGCGTCATCCTGGCCCCCCCAAATGATAAAAATTCCACCAAACGAACAATCGTCCGCACTCTTCGAATTATATCCCATCGTAACAGCGGCCATTCTGTGGGGCGAAGAGTGGTCCGCATCCAGCATTCTCATTCACTGCGATAACGAGGCTACAGTACACTGCATCAATAAAGGGCGCTCGCACTCACAGTCACTCATGCCCCTTTTAAGACGCCTAGTTTGGATAGCAGCCACTAAACAATTCTTAATTTCCGCTAAACATGTTCCAGGTTGTAAAAACTAAATTGCTGACTCTCTGTCTCGCTTTTCTTTCCAGAAGTTTCGGCTATTGGCGCCAGAAGCAGACCCTCATCCAACGCCTGTTCCTCACTATTCAGAGATGATATTGCCATAAACCACCCTCTATATCACCTCCGGAAAGCATCCATTTCACTCATCCTCCAGGCGGTGGCTCCCAGGACTCAGCAATCTTATTCTCACAGCATGGAATGCTTTTAAACAATTTCATTCTCTGTTCAAAACTCCTTTTCAGACTTTTCTCTTCTCTCTATCACCTCTTTCATTTCTCATTTACACGCCTCAAAAAACATACAAGCTAGTTTCCATCAGAAGCTATTTAAGCAGCATTCAGTTTTTTCACAAATTGATACATGGGTCCACTTCAGATGCCATCACAAATTCTCAAACCACTCTCCTTATTAAAGGCATACAAAAAACCCATCCATCCCCCCCCAGACACCAGACAGCCCATTACACTTCACATCCTCGCTAAATGCATTCACACCCTACGCAAAGGATATAATTCTACCCACACAGCCCGCACACTCGATGCCATGTTACACTAGCCTTCTTTGGATTTCTGAGATGTTCCGAACTTACCATAACATCTCATTTCAACCCCTCTATCCACCCCACCATATCCGATCTAACCGTGCTGGATAAAGAAACCCTAGCTTTCTTTATTAAACAAAGCAAAACAGATCAGCTTCGTAAAGGACATTCCATATACATTTTCGACATCCCCTCACCCACACACCCATTCCAAACCCTCTTAGCATTCTTACACTATAGAAGATCCTTAGCTCAAAACCCCCTCGCCTCACTTTTTACTGACGACGCTAACCGTCCAGTAACACGTTTCTGGTTCCAAACCACCTTAAGGAGGTTCTCCGCATTTCGGGCTTTCCTCCAGATTCATTCTCTGCACACTCATTCAGGATAGGAGCAGCCACTACAGCAGCTCACAACGGCCTCTCCCAACAACAGATACAAACACTCGGCCGTTGGTCCTCCAACGCCTTCAATTCATACATTCGCCTCAGCCACCATCACCTCAGAGAAGCCCAGTTGACACTCAGTAGCCAACATCAACACTCATAAACAACACAAATCCATATGTTTCCCTCGAAACTTCATCCTATTTTCTTCTAATCCATTTCCTCTTTTCCCCTTCCCATTTCCTTATTTCATTTTCTTTTTATTATTATAATTTCCATCACACCCCCCGCTATAATACAGCCACAAAGGCTAGCGGGTTCACATATTATCTTCCTACCACCCACCCACTCATTACACCATTGCATCAACTCTGTTAGCTTAGCAAAGCTCACACCCTCAGTACAATGGACCGGAACCACGTTCCGGTGGGAGTTTACACAACTCTCCATTCAGCCATCATATTTACAGAGAGGTTCTTTTCTCCCTTACTAACCTCTATCACACCTCTGCAGCAACAGAGACACTTAGCCGAGCTCCACCCCTTTCCACACCACTGCCACAGCAGTGGCGCTCAGCCGAGCCCATATACACCTCCATTAAGTCATTCACTACTGATACACTCTCCAGCACTGCCAAACGCAGTTAACCGTCTCTGTGGAGACGTATTTTCCCTCTACTACTGACCTCCAATGCACCTCTGCAGCAGCAGAGACGCTCAGCCGAGCTTCTTTTCCCCTCTACACCACTGCCACAGCAGTGACGCTCAGCCGAGCTCAGATACTCTTCCATTTAATCAATCATTACTGATACATTTCCCAGCACTGCCAAAGCAGTTAAACGTCTCTGTGGAGGCATATTTTACTGACCTCCACACACCTCTGCAGCCGCAGAGTCGCTCTGCCGAGCTTCTTTCCCCCTCTACACCACTGCCACAGCAGTGACGCTCAGCCGAGCCAGATACACTTCCATTTTGTCTTTCATTACTGATACACTTCCCAGCACTGCCAAAGCAGTTAAACGTCTCTGTGAGGCGTATTTTACTGACCTCCACACACCTCTGCAGTCGCAGAGTCGCTCTGCCGAGCTTCTTTCCCCCTCTACACCACTGCCACAGCAGTGACGCTCAGCCGAGCCAGATACACTTCCATTTTGTCTTTCATTACTGATACACTTCCCAGCACTGCCAAAGCAGTTAAACGTCACTGTGGAGGCATATTTCCCTTATATACTGACTTCCAATTAGGGATGCTCAAAATAACCGCTTAACCGTTAACCGAAAGGGTGCGTTTGTAACCGATTAATGGTATCAGTTAAACGATTAAAAAATATTATTTTATATATTTTTAAAATGTGGCTGCATAAGGGACCGATCACTGAAAGCACTTTTTGCGAGGCGCATATTTTGAATGGGTTTTAAGCGCTGTGTATGCGTCCTGCGCGCCTCACATTATGCCATTGAGCGCGGTGTGCTCCCAGTTGCAATAAAAGTCAACTGAGCCGAAAAAGCGTTTTACGTCAGTCGTCTGTTTCATTCTTCAATTACGTTATGCTGCTATCTTATATGTGCTAAATATAGCTACAAGTCACAGCGCCAGTATTTATTTAGTAGAGGTCATGTTGCGCGGCTCCGGGCAAATTTTGATTTGGAGGGAAAATGACCAAAATCTAACGTGATGATTGAAAATGACTGGCGGGAAAATAAATAATATATTTCAAATCTCTGTACATAACAGAAAAATAAACAATGATAATGCACCAAAAATAGTGAATTTTTATTATAGTGGCAGAACTTGTCAATTTGTATATTTGCATTCACTTTTAAAAATATATTTATGATCTGTTTTTTAGTATTTCTGTTGCACTGTAGAAGCTCTGTCACGAAAACAAATTCCTCGTATAACATACCTAGCAATAAAGCTCTTTCTGATTCTGATTCTGAAGTATATTTTTGGACAGGCCTTGTCAAAAGTCAGCGGGCACTTTCACTTATAAAAAATATAGCACTTAAATTATTTCATTTTTAACAATAAATAAAATTACACAGTGGTTTTATATTAAAAGTTGATCATGATATAAAACATACTACATGTTGATGGTAAAAAATAAGCTTTTAAGCGATGGCTTTTATTTGTTTCAGTATTCAAACATTAAATATTGAATCCATCAAGTTAAATAAAAAGCTAATATGAAACAACACATAGCATGATATAAAGCATATAAAGGACTATTATATTGAGCAAAATGCTGCTCTTTTATCTTTGTATCATTTTATTTCTGTTATTTTAATTATTTTTTTTCTCTTCATAATTAACTAACGAGCTAGACACATTCCCCGCTTGACGTTTTAGAAAATATTTTGCGCAGCTGCCCAGTATATATTAAAGAAAACGAAAAAAAAAAAAAAAACACAGAAACATGTTACATGTCCCCAAATGTCCAACTTATTTAACTGAATCGTATAATGGCCTATAGCTGAAATGTTGGAAAATTGCTTATTTTATTTTATAAAACATTTGTCAAGACATATTGATATTTTTTTTGAGTAAAAAACAATACCGGCATTTAACAATCCATATTTATTTTATTTATTCATTCATTTGACTTGTTATTAGTGCATTTATAGGCTATAACTTAAATCCAACACAATAATGAGCACCTCGGACAGAGCCACTCCGTAAAGCTTTCATGCAAAGTCCAAAAACTTAAGAAAGATTAGACTTTCTCCGGTGACGGTCGACACGCCGTAACCGTCTTTCAGGTGGTATAGCTGCATTAAATTACAAAACAAGCATGCTGCAGTCTGGTTTTTGAATTAAAAAGTGCAATTATTTCCTCATTGTTTCAAGGAGTCTGCAAGTTTGTGTCTATGGATATAGCGATCTTAAGTGTGTCTTTATTCGATGCGCAGCAGGAAAAAAAAAGGTTTTTCAGCAGTGCATGTACTCGCTGGTAAAGTTCTCAGAGCGAGTTTTGTGCTACCAGATACAGCACGGCATGCAATATAACTCACGTTTAGTCAGGCGAATAAACGTCTCTGCCTAGAATGTTAATCAAATGAATGAAGCTCAAGCCACGAGTAAAACAATAGGCTATTTTATTATTTTAAGATTTTAGATGACGGGTCAGTAATTATACACGGGTAACTATATTCAAGTCAATGAAATAATAACTTTGATAAATAAAATGTTCGTAAGAATGTGGTGGGCCAGTGACTCCCTTCTCTGCCAGAGACTGCTCTGTGGTTTTAAAAACCTTTTCAAACTGTATCGTTTAGACCTGTATCAGTTTTTCATGTTAAATGTAGTGTAGTTTACTTGTGGATGTCTGATGAGTAGCGCGCTTCCGCTGAGCCAACTGGTGGGCAACAGAGCCGCGACGTCAACACACAGAATCTTGTCGGCACAGTTCAGCACGGTTGTCTAACCCCTGCCGAGAACGGTTTGTAATCGTGCCGCGCCGTTTCAGGCTCAGTGGAGAAACAACCCTAAACGTACCGAAGTGTTCTTCTTAGAACGGTTTGGCACGATAGTGGAAAAGCGGCTATTGTCTTTCATCACATGCATCGCGCGCACTTGAACGGTGAGTGAGAAGAGTGAGACGGAGGAAATAAGTCATTATGACATAATCTTTAGGCTAATGACTTCTATAAAAATGTTAAAAGGGTTTTTGTAATATAATAATAACAGCGGAGCATTAATTAAATGTATATTTTCCGTGGAGCGATCGATTTGAGGTAGCCTGATATTTTTTTTTTGACGGAAGAAAAAAAAAACATGATTGGACAAACAGCCTTTGCCGGTTCTTAAAAAGGTTTCAGTCAGTGTTTTCATTTTGTAATTTAAATGTGTCATTTAAGTGAAAAATATCTAGGGTAAGACTATTTATTTTATTCTTTTTATTTAGTTTATTCTTTTTTTCTATGCTGTTGGAAACATACAGGTGCGTAAAGATGCTCTGTTATGTATGCTGCTGTTTTGCATGTTAAAATAAATCAGTATTTTAAAATGCAATATTTAATGTGTCACACAAAATAGACACGTCAATTTTTTTTCAAATAATAATATCAGTGTTTCCTCTAGGATTTTTTCCAGCAGTGGCGGCAGGACTTTTTTTTTTACACAGATCTGCCCAACTACTTCAAAGACAAATATTACACGCAGTATTACAAGTCGAGATAGCATTCATGTAATACGAGCATGCGAATCTCTTTGCTTGCGCGCCGATTTCCTCTGTTCGAGCACAGAACTTCTTGGCACGCACTCAAATTTACACGTTCAAGTGCAGATTCTTCTTGTGCGCTCTCCAGTAAGCGCTGCTGAAGCGCGATTTTGTGCGTTTTCCGACATTAAACGCGTCCTGAAGTAAAGTGAAACGGCATTAAACTCCAGCAAGATAAAGTCAATTGTATGCAAAGCCATTGACCTTTATCAATAAAGTATACTTATGGAAACTGTGTTCATCTTAACTGAAGCTAGGCGGGGGTTTTGCTGGACTCACGCACCTGTCAGTCAGTCTGTCATAGAGTCAGTCAGCATGTCACCTGGAACAAATAGCGCACAGCACTACTACGGTTACAGAAAAGTTTGCGCGGTTTACCTCTAATATGTTTTGGTGCGATATAATCCGCTATAAAAAAACACGACTAAATGTTTAAAATAAAAGCTGTAATGTAGCCGTGGCGGGATGAATTTTGGCGTGGCGGCCCGCCACGGATGAATGAATGTAGCGGAAACCTTGAATATATATTAACCGGTTAATATCCGGTTAATGAGCTGCGGTTGTCGGTTAGTAAAATTAACCGAAATGAGCATCCCTACTTCCAATGCACCTCTGCAACAGCAGAGACGCTCAGCCGAGCTTCTTTCCCCTCTACACCACTGCCACAGCAGAGTGACGCTCAGCCAAGGCTCATTTCCATTTCCACTTAATCATTCACTACTGATACACTCCCCAGCACTGCCAAAGCAGTTAAACGTCTCTGTGGAGGCGTATTTCCTTATATTACTGACCTCCAATGCACCTCTGCAGTAGCAGAGACGCTCAGCGAGCTTCTTCCCCTTTCCACACCACTGCCACATCAGTGACGCTCAGCCGAGCTCAGATACACTTCCACGTAATTATTCATTACTGATACACTCCCCAGCACTGCTAAAGCAGTTAAACGTCTCTGTGGAGGCGTATTTCCCTTATATTACTGACATCTAACACACCTCTGCAGCAGCAGAGTCGCTCAGCCGAGCTTCTTCCCCTCTTCCACACCCCTGCCACAGCAGTGACGCTCAGCCGAGCCCCAGATACACTTTCCACGTAATCATTCATTACTGATACACTCTCCAACACTGCTAAAGCAGTTTAAACGTCTCTGTGGAGGCGTATTTTCCCTTCGTTACTGACTTCCACGCACCTCTGCAGCAGCAGAGACGCTCAGGCCGAGCTCTTTTTCCTCTCCATCACTGACTCCGCAGTGACTCAGCCGAGCTCATATACACTCCCTCTTAGTCATTCATTTCTGACACACTGCCCAGCATTTCAAACAGTTAAACACTCTGCTGAAGTGTATTTTACTTGCATTTATCAAATACCACCGCACCTCTGCTAAACAGAGACGCTCCACCGTACTTCATGCACCCCTACATACACTGTCGCAGCATGACACCTGACCTAGCACTATATATAGTACTTCATACCCTGCAGCCTGACATATGTATACCCAGCAGCCGGATATTGCATTTTCTATATTGTCTTTTGGGGGGGTTCTTCAAATACGCGGCTGCTGTCGCCGAGTAAAGCATTTTCAAAGCTCCCCTCTCGCCCTGCAAACGGGAGGGAGCCCAGGCTCAAGGACCTTTTGGGCTCAGGGCTCTCTCCCGGGAACAGCATGCCAAACTTGCTTTATAATCAATCATCAGCTAAGTGTGAACTCTTGAAAAGTAAGATAATAAAGGGTGTAAGGTTGTAAAAGCCCAGTGTGAGCATAATTTGGTCTTAGCTGTACAGGTAAGAATCTCAGAGCCTGTGGAGCCATGTCAGCATCAGTCCCTCTTACCGCTGTTGTTTCACATCTGGAAAAATAAATAAACAAGCTTATTACATAAACTACATTATTAACATTTCTGTGATGTTCACTGATGCTAGTACTAGTTTACATAATAAACTCAGTTACCATATGGGAATTACAAACTGAACAGCACCTGTTTTGCAAACAATTGTCAGTATATTTTTCACAATAGCTTAGCATGTGCATACTGATGGGAAAACAGAATGCAAATAACAAAGGGACTATATTTTAACACAATCAACCACAAATAAGTACCTCCGTGAAGTTGGCACCCCATAAAAACAAATAAACCCCAAAACTATGCCATTCGTTTGTGCTGATTTGTGCCGCAAAAACGAGCGTTTGTGCTGGTTTGGTGGTCGGAGATATTAAGCATTATTTTTTTGACCGTGTGACGTCACTTTCCACCCCATGTTGCTCAAATGACTTCAAATCAGCACAGGTCGTTTGTGCGTCGATTTGTGCATGGTTTGTGCCGTTAAAACAAACACTGTATCTGTTTTCCTCCTTTGAGCCGTGACGTCACTCTCCACCCCATTTCCTCTAAATCGCGCCAAACTGATGTCATTCGTTTGTGCTGGATTTGTGCTGGTTTGTGCCGTTAATAAACAAACACTTTATCTATTTTCGTTGTTTAGATATAATTAAAATATTTTGGGAGTTGTGACGTCACTCTTCAACCCAGGTTGTCTAAATCGCACAAAACGGTGTCATTCGTTTGTGCTGGATTTGTGCTGGTTTGTGCCGTTAAAACAAACACTGTATCTATGTTTATTGTTTAGATATTGCCTTATCAAAATATTTCGGGAGCCGTGACGTCACTCTCCCACCCCAGGTTGTCTAAATCGCACAAACAGGTGTCATTCGTTTGTGCTGGATTTGTGCTGGTTTGTGCTGTTAAAATAAACACTGTATCTATGTTTATTGTTTAGATATTGCCTAATCAAAACACTTCGGGAGCCGCGACTTCACTTTCCCCCCGTTATTTCCTCTAAATCGCACAAAACAGGTGTCATATTTGTTTGTGCTGTTTAGATATAGGCCTAACCAAATATTTGGTTTAGATTTCTGCTGGTTTGTGCAGTGGAAATGAACATAAGATATTTATATTCGTGCACGAATATGTATATTTTTGTTTGCTCACATTTGTGCTCGTTTGTGCTGCAAAAAATATTATTTGTAGGCCTAAAAATAATATTAGATCATTCAGAGGTCTCTCGACCCCAGTTGCTCCATATTTACGTAAAATAGTCTATAAATAACAAACTTTACTTTATTAAGTAAATAACTAAATAACAAAGGGACTATATTTTAACACAATCAACCACAAATAAGTGTACCAAACTCACATGAAAAACATTATTAGTAATTTATAGTGAATAATGTAGTTTGAAACTTATTATAGTAAAGTATTAAACATTTTTTTTTTATTAATTCAATAGTTGCTGTGGCAATATAACCACTAGCCTTTGGTTATATAATAATACATACATATAATTGTTTATTTCATATAACATTAAATTTATTATATAGCCCTGATTATCATTATACGCTATATACACGTTATAGGATACATTTTGTACAGCAATGAAACTGTAAGTGGTCTGTAAGGACATATTTCATAAAAATCATGAAGGGAAGAATAAAAGACTTACTCCACAGGAATTCTATCCTCTGCTGGGTCTAGACATTCTTCAAAATGTATGCATTCGTCATCAGTCGCGCTCTTCCTCTGAGGAGAATGTAAATTCTTTGTCGCTGTTGAGTACCGTGCTTCTTCCCTCGTGTAGCGTGCCATCATTCAAACGAACCATAATAAAGCTTATGGTTTGATGCCATGTCTCGGGGAGCGTGTACATTATTACCTGGCTCACCTCAGTTCATTTCCATATGAACTGCGCGCTGATGAGGGCGGGATCACGTTCGCTGTAATGAGGCGACAGTGAAAATCCGTACCAGCCTCTACTTTTATATGGATTACATGAAAAGAGATTGTTTGTTTTCGACTTGAATTGGTTAATGCAAAAGTAGACATATCAGCCTTTCCATAGATATATCTCTCATTCATGCCTCTTTGTTGTGGATTCGCTGAGTTTCAGTTCATTTTAGTGACGTGCTTTTCCTGACACAGTACATGTTGCGTGCGTCTCGTGCACACGATTGTAATAACAAAGCCTCGTGGCCGTGGCCGCATTAACTATAATGAGCTCAGACCGAGAAAGTAGACATAGCGCTTGTTTCATACTGATTACTTTATCAAACATTATTTGTTTTCAACATGCACTCGCTGCATTTAAAAGTAGACACTTCAAGCTTTCTATAGATATGTGTCTCATGTCTGTGTGTTACCTTTTGGCGGAGTTTCAGTGCTTTTTACTGACGCGTTTATGAAAACAGCTCATGGAGAGAGAAAAGACAGATTGCCTACACTGTTTACTATCCTTATTTTGCAAAAGCACACACGTTTGTTGTCATTGTGAGTGTACACAATAAAAACTAGACACCTAACAGATTCGATTGATGTATTGAGCTTATCTGTACGATCAAAACTGAAAGTGAAATTTAAGTTCATTTCAGCGTTATGAGATGACGACCTGTCAAAACGCGTATATTTTATCCTCCTTACACTGGATGCCTGTTAAGTTTCGTATTGATTATAAATATTACTTCTTACCTATAAAGCTTTAAATAATATATCTCCTATCCTATCTAGCTCTAAAACCTATGTTTTTAGCAAAGCATACACTCAGTGCATCACTTAGCGGTATGGCGCATGATGTGCCCCACGCATGTTTTTTGCATCTCGTTTATATACACTATGAACAGCAGCTACGATAATTATTCTCTTTATTCTCTATTTCCACCTGGGGGTACTCATCCCGAGGCCCTCAGACTATGCAGCGCCACTGATGCGATCCAAGACCAGCGATGAGATAATCCCAAGGTTTTCATAATCCTGGACTAAGCCGCATCCTGAGCAGCTGCTGTGGTGGTCATGAAGGGAGTGGAGAGCATGAGACGCTCCAAGGACAGACGAGTCTTCGCTGAGGTCCAGCATTCTCCAGCCTCCGGCGCCTAGACTGCAGCTCTGCACAAGACGTTTGGCCATAGGAGAAATGGTCGTGCCCAACTGAGCCTGGTTTCTCTCGAGGTTTTTTAAATTATTCACTTTCGCCAATTGGTGAAGTTTTTTCCTCGCCGCTGTCGCCACTGGCTTGCATGGTTCGGCATCTGTAGAGCTGCGCATCGATGGAATTGCTCTTCAGTGTTTGGACTCTCAGTAGTGATTATTAACCCACACTGAACTGAGCTAAACTGAACTTAAACTCTGAAAACTGAACTGACACTGTTTCAGTTTACTATAATCTTCTATGTGAAGCTGCTTTGACACAATCTACATTGTATAAGCGCTATACAAATAAAGGTGAATTGAATTGAAGTGGAAGCCTCGCAAAAATAACTTCACCAACAAAGACTAAACATTTTATAAATCTTTTGATAGTCGAGACTCATGTGAATGGAATGATTTCATCCAAAGAACTCACCTCTCAAGCTTTCTGCCTGTCCACAGATCCATAACATTCTACAGCTGAAAGTAATTTGATTGCAAGGGTCCAGGCAATCAAATCCGCAAAACATCAGTCCACGGCATATTCATACGTTAATAAACATCCACGGAATGCATTGTTTTCATCCAAACTAGTCACTGGAGTGTATTCAGCAGAGTAACGTCTTTTACACATAACACTAGCAATATTTGGTAAACAAAATGGCAGCCGACCTTTTGACTGACACTCCATTCAGCCAATAGCTGAAAGGAGAAGTGTCACCATCCAATCCACCATAAACTCCTAAAACTTGAGATGGTCCCGCCCTCTCTCTTGACAGATTATGAACAGACTCCGTTGCAAAAGACTTGAATGAACGGGGTGAATGAACTGGGCCAGATATGCTTGTGATTTTAATCTTGTCAAGATTCCAACTTATTGTTATTTAATCATGGAGTAAAGTAAAGCCCATAACAAACATTCCCGCTTGACTGCTAAGAATTGGAGGAGGACATTTCTGACAAATGGATTGTTTCATCTATTGACTCGGCGGTAGATACATTTGCATTTTAAACAAATATCTATATGACTAAGGGGTTTAAAACTCCACTATCACTTCACCTACTGCTCTCCATCCATCTGCCATCCTGTGGGGAGACGAATGCCCACCTCTATCATCCTTGCACATTGCGACAACGAAGATATCGTACCACGCATTAACAAAAGGCGCTTCCATTCACAGTTGCCCATGCCCTTATTAAGACGCCTCGCATGGATATCAGCTAAAACTATTTATTATGTCTGCCGTACATGTACCATGTTGTAAAAAATATAATATCTGATTCTCTCTTGTTTCTCATTACAGAGATCATGGCAAGCGGTTCCAGAAGCTGACCCTCATCCAACCTATTACACTTTAAATACATTCCACCTCTATGTAAAGGATACATTTCCACTCACATAACCCACACCCTCGATGCCATATTCATACTAGCTTTTTGGTTTTTTAAATGTTCTGAACTAACATCTAATTTCAAACCCACTATCACCTCACCATATCTGATCTAACTTTGCAGGATGAAGAAACTCTATCTTTCTTTTCATTTAGAATCAGAGCCGTCACCACAGCAGCACATACTCTGGAAGGTGGTCGTCGGACGCCTTCAAGTCATACATTCGCCTCAGCCAGAGTCACCTCAATGAAGTCCAAAAGACACTTCCAGAAGGAATCATTATTCTAGCATATACATCTGCTACTGACAACCCCCCCCCCACCCCACCCTTTGCCAACCCGCTGAAGCGGACCTTAAACCCAGAGCTGAAACCCCTAATTCGCCCTCTAGTAGGAGTCTTTAACAGCCAATTTTCCACTGACTCCTGCTGGAACCAGCCTTTGATAGCTCAACTTCCCGAGCTGTGACTACGAGCACGAGTCACGTCGCTGCCCCTTCCCGGCCCTAGCTTCATCCATTGACTACTTATATGCATATAAAAAAATTAGTTTTTGAAGGATTCAAGGGGATCTGGCCCCCGCCATTCGGGAAGCTTAGGCGGCGGCGACCATTCGAGAAACTCAGGCGGTGGTGGCCATTCAGGAAACTCAGGCGGTGGCGGCAGTAGCTCTGGCAGCAGTGGCAGTGGCTCTGAGCTCTGGTGGCAGCAGCTCTGATGGCAGCGGCTCTGGTAGCACTGGCGGTGGAGGGTCTGGCAGCTCTGATGACAGTGGCTCTGATAGCACTGGCAGTGGCAGCTCTGGAGGATCTGGCGGTGGTGGTGGCAGCTCTGGCAGTAATAGCTCTGATGGTGGTAGCAGTTCAGGTAACTCAGGTGGTGATGGCCATTCTGGTGGCTCAGGTGATGGCTTTTCAGGAACCGGAACAACGACAGGAACTATGGCAGGAACAGGAAGCCATCTTGTGAGCTAGTGGCAGACTGGCGCTTACCATTGTGTGAGCTGGAGGGCTGGTTGTGGCCACTTTGTGTGCTGGAGGACTGGAGACGGCCATTTTGTGAGCTGGAGGACTGGAGACGGACATTTTGTGGTCTGGAGGACTGGATGCGGCTAATTTGTGAGCTGGATGTGGTCTAGGCTGGTAAACAGGAGACAGGAATACAGGTGAAGCCACCATGATCGTTGTGGTGGACTGTCCAGCAAACCCTGTTGCCAGCGGGTCCTGTTGTACACAGCCCCCCCCCCCCCCCCCAGAAAAAATATTTAGGATAATCCTCCTCCATTTCTCCAACAGTGAAGGAAGAGCCCACAGACAACTGTGCGATGTCCAGGAATTCCTGTAGCGTGAGTGTCCCTCGAGAATCAACAGCGGTGAGTTTGCTTTCCAGGGGCTCGTTTAAACCATATATAAAAAAGTCATTGAGCATACAGTCCGATAATTGTGTGGTATTAGCAATTTTCAAATAGTCTTGGATGTGATTCTCGAGGGAGTTGTTACCTTGCTGTGGACGTACTAATAATACTGCGGGATCCATTTCTGGCTGAGTCTTCTGTAACAAGGATAGACGCTTCAACGTAGTGAGGATCCGTATGCAGGACTTTATTAGTAAATTGGTCAAACAAGCAGTGGTCAAAATAGGAACAACAGATGTATAAGGGCAATCCAGAGTCGTGGTCGTAAAAGCAGGCAGATGGTCACAAGGCAGGCGGCATACAGGGAATAATCAAACAAAACAAAGCAAAGGTCTAAAACACGGAATGCAAGGCAAGGAGAAACGCGTCGTAATGTTCACTTGTTAGAGTGTTAGTGCGCTGTATTTATGTGTGTCCAATCAGTCCTTGAGTGGTTTCAATCAGTCATGATCTGGAACGTGTGTGTGAGCAGAGTGCATGTATGGAGTTGTAGTCCAAAACATGGTGGATTTGTAGTCCATGTGACTGTGTGTGTGTTTAACAGCAATCTTTGGCTGTAGATCGCTGGGGATCGTGACACTCACATTGTATGAGGCACAACCATATGTGCATTAACGATTTCCATTTGATTTATCCCAGTGGGAAACATAGTGTGCAATTCATACGATAGCAAAAATCACAACAGCGTATGCCTACCTTTAGTTAACAAAATTTTTTAAAGCTCAAACCTAGTCGTGATATCTAAGGAATTGTCTGTACACTTCTCCAATGTGGCCCAGATTAAAAGACTATGAAAATGGCTGTACACAGATGCTCCTCATTCAACCTGATGGAGCTTGGAAGATACTGCAAAGAAGATTGTGAGAATCTGTCCAAAATAGGTTTGCCAAGCCTGTACCATCATCCTCCAAAAATACTTGAGGCTGTAAATATTGCCAAAGGTGAGTAAAGGGCTTAAGTACAAACACACAGATGTACTTTTCAAACAAATTTCTTTAAGAATTTTGATAGTCCAATTTTACAAGATTTGTGGGTATTTTCACAGCAAAATACAAGATATGAAGCATATGATGCTGCAAGTTTGGAGAAAAGCCTTCAAGAAATCAGTACATTTAGTTTACAGGTACAAATAAAACATCTCTGAAAAAAAAAAAAAAAAAAAAAATGGGGAATTTATTTATATAACTGGAAAAACTGGTAAATTCTTCATTCCCTTCTAAGGAACTGAAGACCGAAAGCAAAATACTTCTTTACCACATCATGCATTACATGTGACTTTTGACTTGTTTTGACACATACTGTGCATTGCTCTCTAATCAGTCATAAAATGCAAAAGGCAAAAAATAAATAAAATACTCCACACAAAATACATTCTCATTCATACAAGGTGTGGTTTGGAAAAGCCCAAGATACTTACAGTGGTATGTTAAAAAGTATAATGCTAATGTCCACATAAAGTTATCTAGTTACAAATATTTATAAGTGAAGTTTCACAAACTAATTTCGAGAGGAGCATGTGATATTGACTACAGCTGATCCCTATCACTAATCACTAACTAGCCAATCTGATCATTCCAAATTTAATATAAATATCCAGCCTAAACTTAATTCCTCCTCTTCGTTTTAGAAGACCGCTTTGCTCCGTATCGGCCAACTACTGCTACCACCACCACAACAACAACAACAACAACAACAATTTCATCCCATGCTCTTCAACCCAATTCTCCAGCAGGATCGCAATGAAGCTGAAACCTCACCGCTCTCCTAACAGTGCACCTGTGGTAACGTATATAGCACGCTTTAAGTGCTATATACGTTTAAGTGCTTTTTAGCACCGATTGACCACAATATTCTCATAGACCGCTTAAATTCTACAGGTGTCCAAGGACAGGCTCTTCAATGGTTTAACCCTCAGGGGTCTAAGGGTGTTTTGTGGCCCTGGAGAAGTTTTGACATGACATATTTGTGTTGTTTTCAGTATCCTAAAATCATATTAATGGCTAAAGTGTGATAACACTGTAAACAGCACAAACTGGGCTACAATAATACCTAAGCAGCATGTTTGTATGTGTTTGTGTTTTTGAGAAAGAAATGTTTATGCGTGGTTAGTGAAAAACAAAAAATTTGAAGTCACTGAAACAAGGATGTGAAACACATAGAGAACATTTGTTCACAAGACTTTTGAGAACTGAATCATGTAGCCTAGTGTTTTTTGCTTTAAAATGATGTGACCCAGCCGGCACACGACCGACCTTCAACGTTGAAATATGGTTGAAATAAGGTCAGGTGTGTTTTTAACGTTGAAATAATGTTGATACAACGTTTAATGTTCAACGGTTGAAAAACTTCCTGCATATGACCAGGCTTCAACGTTGAAATGCGGTTGAAAATACGTCAGTTGTTGTTTCAAAGTTGAAACAATGTTGAATGATAAATGGTTGAAAAAAAGTTACAGAAATCATTAAACAAGTCAACGTTGACATTTTTTTATCGTGATCTGTATGTTGAATTAACGTCGTGGCTTCACCCTATTTTCAACAACGTTTTTGGTGGTTACCATGGTATCATCGGAGGACTCGGCGCACGCGGCCACGCGCAGCGCTTCATGGGAAGTTTGAATCGTAATTACGGACACCTGCAGTGCAACAGAATTCAGAGGTAAGAACAGTTTTCGATGCTTTACATGTTTTATTTATCCCCAGTCTTGTTTTACACACAGTTAATCTTGAAGGTGACTTTTGAGTTGTAGTGTTTCGAATTTTGAAGCATTTAATACTTACCAGCTTTGTTTTTTTGTCTTATTTGGGCTATGGTGACACAGCAGCTAAACTCGAGCTAATGCTACATGTTTAACTTTAGTCTATATTAGTGTTTTTACCTGTTTTAATTGGCAAATTCAAATCGATAAAACTCCAAACGCGGTTTAAAGTTACTGAGGCAACGTTATAAGACAATATCTTTTTTATACGCTGTATTGTTACTACAAAGTGAACTGCTGTCGTTTCACTGTTGTGTTGTTGTTTAGTTGTAGAGATGTAACTTACTCCAGAGACGTTCTAACTTGCACAGCATTGAATGGAAAAGGCTTTGTCCATATTTAAGTTTACCAAGTTATCTGTTAAAAATCTTGGTGCTTTGGTTTGTGATATTCTCTTTCTAATCTGTTTGTTTATTGATTGTTAGGCTATGTTGTGTGATATTATATTGTTATATTGATATTATTATTGTGATATTATGTTGCGAGGTTATGCTATGTGACAATATTATGGGACAAATATGTATTTAGTCAGAAATGAATGCTTGAATTACACTTTGTACAGTAGCAGGTAAGAGGTGTAATGTGTTTTAACTTTCTAGGTTTTCTAGAAGGTCCAGTTGAGGGCATGAAGAGCATGCAGATGGCCTAAACCTGTCAGCCAGGACAGACTGCAGTTCTACACCATGCCAATGATTTGTATGGATGTCTGACTACTACGGTGTTCTCTCAAGGTATTACTGGAGCAAAACAACAGCACCCGTTACAGTGAAATTTGTATTCTTAAAAAAATAGTGATATATGTGTAGCAGCAGTACATGTGATGTCATTGAGAAGTCATAAAAAACAAATAAACATGCTATTTAAAAAAAATCTAAATATTAAAAACTTGAGGATTAAGATGACAAATGAAATGCATCAACTGTCTTGTGAAAAGGGTCTACATAAGATCTCTGGTGTTTTCAAACTGAAAGGGATAGTTCACCCAAAATTGAAAATTTACTTACATTTTACTCCCATGTGGTTTAAAACCATTATGAGTTTAGTCTGTTGAACACAAAAGAGGCTATTCTGAAGAAAGCTAAAAACCTGTAAACATTGACATCCATAGTTGGAAAAAAAAACAAATACTGTAGAAGTCAATGGTTATAGATTTCCAGCTTTCTTCAAAATATCTTCTTTTGTTCAACATGGTGAGTAAATGATTACAGAATTTAAATTTTGAACTATCCCTTTTCTCTGTCCTACATGCAGGCTTTTGCAAAAGTGCTGCTCCTAGAGTTTCTCTCAACCTGTATGTCTAAAAAGCTTTAAACAGCTTTTAGAGTACATGTAATGGTTTACAACAACTTGTAATTATTAGATGTGGTGAATGTTTCATGATTCTTTACTGCAGCCAAGTAATTTTTTCGAGAATCTGAAATTTGAATTCTGGAAAATGCTGGCACCGGTGATAACTAAAGGCCTCCTGATGATATCACACCTAATTCTTCACTTCTCTTAGTTCTTCGAGTCTCTTATAGTTAATATTTTTTCTTCTCCAACTTTTTGTTTGCTGGTTGCAAATTCCTCTTGATAAATTTTATGTATGACTATAGGAATTATCCTAAAAAAAAGCTGGCTACACATTGTGACTTTGAGAAACAGTTATCAAATAACCTTAAGTTTTTACTGAGCAATGTTATCAATAATATATTAACATGCAATATAATAATTATTATAAAGTGAACTACTGTTGTTTCACTGTTGTTGTTTCCTTTTACTTTAGATATGTTCTCCTAACTAGAGGCGCACTACACAGCATTGAATGGAAAAGGCTTTGCCCGTATGTAAGTTTGCTAAGTTCATTTTATGTCAAGTTTCTTTTTTCTTTGGTCGGTAAATAATGTTCTGTTTATAATTGCCTGTGTTCACAAACCAGCTTTGTCCTCGTTTCTTTATTGATTGTTATACTATGTTCTGGTGTGTGTTTTGTTTCCTTTGTGTCTGTTTGTCTCTCTTGTATACTGCGGTTTACTCGTAGCAGTACCTAATTGTGTGTGGTTTGTATGTGCGTTCAATTTAAAAATAGAAATTTTGCATCATTAATCTTATCAAATTAAATGTAAATGAAACCCAAACAAGATCAGTGAAGTAGGAATATTCAGATGGATGAGTCAAAATTATTGAATGTGACGATTTTATAGGACAAATTTGGATTCAATTAAAAATAAATTTGAGTTTGAATTTCACTTTGTATAATAGCAGATACCAACTTGGTTGTAACCTAGTATTTCATTTATTGCAGGTTTTCTGGAAGCTCCAGTTGAGGGTATCAAGGACATACCGATGGCCTAAACCAGTGTCAGCCTGGACAGATGTCTATTGC
Source organism: Danio kyathit (assembly GCA_903798195.1). NCBI lineage: Eukaryota > Metazoa > Chordata > Actinopteri > Cypriniformes > Danionidae > Danio > Danio kyathit. The sequence continues at coordinate 1,167,797 of CAIGQS010000007.1, forward strand.
AGTTCTGCTACACCACACCAAACTCTCTGCTTTTCTATGGATGTCTGACTACGGTGTTCTCTGAAGGTGTCACTGGAGCAAAATAACAGCACCTGTTACAGTGAAATTTGTGTTAAAATTACAGAGAAAAGTTATTTTTAGAATTTGCAAATGTTTTTTCTTCCTCCCTTCTCTCTCTCTCCAAACTAAACATTGGTTTGTGCCTGTTTTGGTGATTTCGATGTGATATTTGACTCATTTGCCATGAAGCTATAGTTTTCTCTTTCTCCATGTACAGCAAGGGTCCCAAGATGTTCAAAGTCCAGAAAAGGAACTAAAAACTTTGTCAAAACATTGCTTCTATCTTCAGTGGTTCAACTGTAATCATACAAAACTCAAACACATTTGTGCATCAAAAGTACTGTAAAAATAACTTGTTTGCCTCTGCCACAACAGGTCAGGGTGTGCGCTTACTGCTCGTAGTAAACACACAACAGGTCAGGGTGTGCGCTTACTGCTCATAGTAAACACACACGCTGATCTAATGTGGGAGAGATATACGCAAACAATTTTGTATTTACTGTTTTGTTTTGCCTCACTAAAGTGTTGTTATAGCTTGGCAAGTTCTCAGTTGAACTACTGAAGTCACATGGAATGTTTTGACAATGTTTTTGTGCCTTATCTGGACTATGACCATCTCGGGACCATTGCTGTCTATAGAGGATGAGGAGCATTTAATCTAAAATATTCTAGTTTGTGTTCTGAAGATGAACAGGTCTCTGGGATGACACAAGTAATAATAACATAACCTATGTGAATACTTAATGTGACATTTTTTTTAAAGACCAATGTAATAGTGAAATTTATCTACTAGGTGAATAGTCCTACATTCACAAACGTGAGCCATCATTGTAGGACCCATGTGAACATGCAATTTTAATGATACTAATAGTAATGGAATAACAAATTACTGTTGTATTATTTAAGTTATAGGCTATAATAAGTCAAATAGATGTGAACATGTCAAGGTGTAACTGTTGTGTTTTTGAGAGCGAATCCAATCATATATTCTACACATTTTCTTGATGTTCCACTGTCACAGGTGCTCAGTTTTGCTGCAGTAATGCTAAACACAGTAGATGTACTTTATGCAAAAAGACAAAAAACAACTAAATATTTAGCATGCAGACCTGCAAAGTGAAGGTGCAATGTCAGATTTATAGATTATAGCAGGAGTTTTCACTATTGTGAAAGTCAAGACATTCATTCACAATGAATTGGAGTGGCAAACCTCATTATTGATTTTGTAGGATACTCACCTGGTGTTTGAAAATAAAAGATGTATTTAACTGCTAGACAGATATAGATGTTTTTAGTGTTTTACATTTAATTTTTGTCCCCGGTGCCAGCTTTTACCTCAAGCGTTTCTCTCAACATATAAAACCTTAAACAGATGTAATGTATTTTACTTGTGATTCTTAGCTGTGGGTGATGTTTTATGATTTTTTACTGCAGCCACTTTAAAAATTTGTACTTTGTAAACAGAATTGTAGTTTGGAGACTGTGTTGGTGACAGTTTAGTTATTTAGTTAGATATTATCTGTCTTTCTGAAGATGGTAACACTTTACAATAAGGTTGTGTTAGTTAATGTATTTACTAACGTGAACAAAGAACAATACATTTAAAACGTCTTTCATATAAAGAAAATACAGTTCATGTCAGCTCAGTGTATTAATGTTAAAAGCATACATTTTTATTTTAATAGCATTGGGACATACTTTAATTAAATGATTAATAAATGCTGTAAGTATTCATTCTTTGTTCATGTTAGTAAATATGAACTAACTTCAACTCATGCAACCTAATTAAAAAGTGACCATTAAATGTTTGTGTATTTGAGTGTACTGCATGTACAGTAACCTGTATGGTTTAATGAACGATTGTATGCTGTAAATGTTGCTGTATATTTAGAACAAATGATAATGTGGTGTATTGAATAAATTGATACACAGGCTAAGTTGTGTATTTGTATTGTGTTTTTTTATTAGTAAAAATTTGTTTGCTATATTTATGGACTGTGTTATATGTAATTTCTATTTAACTTACGTTGAAATGTACGACGGTGAAACAACGTCAAGGTATCAACGTTGATCCAATTTGCAAAATCGAAAGGTAATTCAACCTTAATTCAACGTCTACAAAACGACCAAAATTCACCCATGAAGAAGGTAAGAGTGAAACAACGTCGTGATTTCAACGGTGAATCACCGGTAGTGATCCGACGGTGAAACAACGTCACTATATAAACGTTGATCCAATTTGCAAAATCGATAGGTAATTCAACGTTGATCCAACCATAGACCTGACGTTGATTCAACGTTGAATCACCGTTGAAATGCCGGCTGGGGAGAATCATCTTGTTTACTTGCTCAAAGAAAACAATATATTGAATTACATTTTCTAAGTCACTTTTTGGGTGAAAATGGTCTCTGCGAGAAGGCGTGAACTATCATTACTAATGCAGTGAGTCACACCTGAGGAGACAAAGACCTGCATAATGAGCCATCACACAGGTATGTGACTGAGGGAAGAGTTTCAAGAAAGAATCTGAGGAAAAAATAAGTTTATATATATTTTTTGTTTGCAGTTTATTTAAAATATATTGAACTATCACACAAAATAACTCGAGATACACGTGTGAGAGTCAGTACACTGTATAAAACTCTGTAAACTATATAAACTTACATATAGCAAATCTACTGATAAAGTTACTTATAAATACACTTTGTGAAGTTTAGTTATAAACTAATTTCGAGAGGATCACGTGATTATGATTGAACACGGCTGGTTACGCATTAACCACACATGATTGTCCAATCAGACGATCCCTAACCCACTATAAAGAGCCAGGGTTTCTTACTACAGTCATCTTCGATTTGAAGAACACACTGCTCGGCACCTGCTGCTACTTGCTACTTGCATCTTCAACAACAACAACAACAACAACAACAACAACAACATCAAAGCCTAAAACATTCAAGCCAGCGATCAAAGCCATTGCAAGGAAACTGAACCCTCACCGCTCTCTGCCAGCGGTACATCAGTGGTAACGTACATAGCACGCTCCAAAGGGAAGCCTCGCCTTAAAACAACCACTCGCAAACACAGTCTAAACATTTTCAATTCAATTCATCTTTATTTTATATAGCGCTTATACAATGTAGATTGTGTCAAAGCAGCTTCACATGAAGGAATATAGTGAATTGAATCAGAGTCAGTTCAATTTTCAGAGATTATGTTCAATTCAGTTTAACTCAGTTCAGTGTGGGTTAATAATCACTACTGAGAGTCCAAACACTGAAGAGCAATTCCATCGCTGCGCAGCTCTATAGATCCAAAACATGCAAGCCAGTGGATTTTATAAATCTTCGAAGACGAGACTAGCGCTAATAGGATAAGTTATACAAAGAACTCACCTCTAAAACATCCCGCCTGTCCACAGATCCATATCATCCTAAAAACATGAAGTAATTCGACTGCAAAAGTCCAGGCATTTCAATCCGCAAACATTAGTCCACAGCTTATTCTTACGTCGATAAACATCCATTAAATGCACCGTTATCATCCAATACTACTCGCCGAAGTGCATTCAGTAGCTTCTCCAGTCATAACAATAGTGAATTTAGTCAAAATGGCCGCCGGCTGTTTGATTGACATTTCTTTGAGCCAATAGCTGAAAGTGAAGCATCACCAGCCAATGGTCCCGCCCTCTCTCTTGAGAGATTAAGAATGGACTCTGAATTTGTGAATGAACTAGGCTAGATGTGATTGTGAGTTTTAATCACATTAAGATTTCAAAGTCATTCATGGATTAAAGTAAAGCTCATAACTAAAATTCCTTTCACACAGTTTATACTAAGTGATGACATCGCTTTTAAGTTCAGGGTTTGAAGTTGGCAGTTGATATTTATAAACAAATAAATAAATTTAATTAATAAATAAATAAACAAACAAATAAATATAAATTAATACTCTGCCCCATCCGACAGCCATTTTTCTTCTGAAAAGAGTATTACCCAGCTAGTGAAAACATTAAACGCATTAAGCATAGAAGTCTAATCGTAATATGCCACTGTGACTCATATGTCCACATACAAGGGCCATATGCAAGTTTATATAGGCAAGTCCGTTAGATGTGGAAAACGGCAAAGTAACAAACTTCCCGCTTTGATATGAATGGGAAGAAGATATTTTTTACATTTCCAATGTTTTATCCATTGACTAAGCGTTAGATACATTTACATAAATTTCTTATCAGTAAGGGATTTAAACTCTATCCACTATCACTACACCTACTCAGTCTTCAAGAGGTATTTCCATGACCACCAGACAAGCCACGCCCCACTTCCTCAGCTCTCCATCTATCTGTCATCCTGTGGGGGGACGAATGCCCACCTCTACTATCCTTGTACATTGCGTCAAGGAAGCTTTCGTACTATGCATTAAAAATGCACTGCCATTTACAGTTGCCCATGCCCTTATTAAGACACCTCGCATGGATATCAGCTTAAACAATTTATTATGTTCTGCCATGCATGTACCATGTTGTAAATGTCATGTCTCATTCTCTCTTGTTTCTCTCATTCCAGACATCTTGACAAACAGCTTAGAAGCGGATCCTCATCCAACCAATTACCTGAGCTAAATAATCACCCTGATTCTAACTTCTCTGAATTTCTCATTTCAGGTCTAACTCACGGACTCCACCCAGGAGTTTCAGCCTCGCCCACATAAAACCTCTGCTATCCTAATCTTCAATCCGCAAACGCCGAACCAGAAACAGTCAACCAAAAAATTTCTGGTTTAAAAAACGCCACATAATCGACCTCTCCGCGCCACATAACTCTATTTGCCCAGCATTAACAGCACTATCCCGCTAGATGGATATTCGCTCAATTACCACGACATAGACGAAGCCATTTCCCTTATCAAATCCACCGGCCGCAACACCTGGCTAGCTAAAGTCGACATTACATCCGCCTTAGTCATGCCAATCCATCCAGAATTCTGGCATCTTTTCGGCATTCGCTGGCGCTCCAAATTCTACTTCGCAGTCCGGTCAACTTTCGGCTGCAAAAGTAGCCCCAAAATTTTCGACATGCTTTCAGAAGCCGTATGTTGGATACTTTCCAATAATTACGGAATTCCTTACCTCATACACTTGTTAAATGATTTCCTCATTGTCTCTCCTCCGTCGTCACCTCCAAACAAACATTTAGCGATCACCCAAAAAGTTTTCGCTGACCTCGGAATTCCTCTAGCAGAGGAAAACCTCCGGTCCCAGCACTTCCATCGAATTCCTGGGCATTAATTTAGACTCGAAAAAATTCCAAGCATCCCTTCCAAAAGAGAAAATCAACCGCATCACATCTCTGTCAAATCTTCCTCGAAAATAAATCATGTACCAAACTCCTTTCCGTCCTCGGTCACCTAAATTTCGCCATGCGCATTATCCCTCAAGGCCGTCCGTTTATTTCGCACCTGCTGCAACTCTCCACAACAGTTCCCGGCTTAGAAGATACAATCCTTCTCTCTAAACCCAGTCGAGAAGAAATCAGCTTATGGATCTCTTTCCTTAAGCAATGGAACGGCTGTTCCTTTTTCTACAGCGATCTTTTAGCATCGCCAGTAGATATTAATCTATTCACTGACGCCGCCCCCTCAATCGGTTTCGGGGGATTTTACCAGGGCCGTTGGTTCGCGTCATCCTGGCCCCCCCCAAATGATAAAAATTCCACCAAACGAACAATCGTCCGCACTCTTCGAATTATATCCCATCGTAACAGCGGCCATTCTGTGGGGCGAAGAGTGGTCCGCATCCAGCATTCTCATTCACTGCGATAACGAGGCTACAGTACACTGCATCAATAAAGGGCGCTCGCACTCACAGTCACTCATGCCCCTTTTAAGACGCCTAGTTTGGATAGCAGCCACTAAACAATTCTTAATTTCCGCTAAACATGTTCCAGGTTGTAAAAACTAAATTGCTGACTCTCTGTCTCGCTTTTCTTTCCAGAAGTTTCGGCTATTGGCGCCAGAAGCAGACCCTCATCCAACGCCTGTTCCTCACTATTCAGAGATGATATTGCCATAAACCACCCTCTATATCACCTCCGGAAAGCATCCATTTCACTCATCCTCCAGGCGGTGGCTCCCAGGACTCAGCAATCTTATCTCACAGCATGGAATGCTTTTAAACAATTTCATTCTCTGTTCAAAACTCCTTTTCCAGACTTTTCTCTTCTCTCTATCACCTCTTTCATTTCTCATTTACACGCCTCAAAAAACATACAAGCTAGTTCCATCAGAAGCTATTTAAGCAGCATTCAGTTTTTTCACAAATTGATACATGGGTCCACTTCAGATGCCATCACAAATTCTCAAACCACTCTCCTTATTAAAGGCATACAAAAAACCCATCCATCCCCCCCCAGACACCAGACAGCCCATTACACTTCACATCCTCGCTAAATGCATTCACACCCTACGCAAAGGATATAATTCTACCCACACAGCCCGCACACTCGATGCCATGTTTACACTAGCCTTCTTTGGATTTCTGAGATGTTCCGAACTTACCATAACATCTCATTTCAACCCCTCTATCCACCCCACCATATCCGATCTAACCGTGCTGGATAAAGAAACCCTAGCTTTCTTTATTAAACAAAGCAAAACAGATCAGCTTCGTAAAGGACATTCCATATACATTTTCGACATCCCCTCACCCACACACCCATTCCAAACCCTCTTAGCATTCTTACACTATAGAAGATCCTTAGCTCAAAACCCCCTCGCCTCACTTTTTACTGACGACGCTAACCGTCCAGTAACACGTTTCTGGTTCCAAAACCACCTTAAGGAGGTTCTCCGCATTTCGGGCTTTCCTCCAGATTCATTCTCTGCACACTCATTCAGGATAGGAGCAGCCACTACAGCAGCTCACAACGGCCTCTCCCAACAACAGATACAAACACTCGGCCGTTGGTCCTCCAACGCCTTCAATTCATACATTCGCCTCAGCCACCATCACCTCAGAGAAGCCCAGTTGACACTCAGTAGCCAACATCAACACTCATAAACAACACAAATCCATATGTTTCCCTCGAAACTTCATCCTATTTTCTTCTAATCCATTTCCTCTTTTCCCCTTCCCATTTCCTTATTTCATTTTCTTTTTATTATTATAATTTCCATCACACCCCCCGCTATAATACAGCCACAAAGGCTAGCGGGTTCACATATTATCTTCCTACCACCCACCCACTCATTACACCATTGCATCAACTCTGTTAGCTTAGCAAAGCTCACACCCTCAGTACAATGGACCGGAACCACGTTCCGGTGGGAGTTTACACAACTCTCCATTCAGCCATCATATTTACAGAGAGGTTCTTTTCTCCCTTACTAACCTCTATCACACCTCTGCAGCAACAGAGACACTTAGCCGAGCTCCACCCCTTTCCACACCACTGCCACAGCAGTGGCGCTCAGCCGAGCCCATATACACCTCCATTAAGTCATTCACTACTGATACACTCTCCAGCACTGCCAAAAGCAGTTAAACGTCTCTGTGGAGACGTATTTTCCCTCTACTACTGACCTCCAATGCACCTCTGCAGCAGCAGAGACGCTCAGCCGAGCTTCTTTTCCCCTCTACACCACTGCCACAGCAGTGACGCTCAGCCGAGCTCAGATACTCTTCCATTTAATCAATCATTACTGATACATTTCCCAGCACTGCCAAAGCAGTTAAACGTCTCTGTGGAGGCATATTTTACTGACCTCCACACACCTCTGCAGCCGCAGAGTCGCTCTGCCGAGCTTCTTTCCCCCTCTACACCACTGCCACAGCAGTGACGCTCAGCCGAGCCAGATACACTTCCATTTTGTCTTTCATTACTGATACACTTCCCAGCACTGCCAAAGCAGTTAAACGTCTCTGTGGAGGCGTATTTTACTGACCTCCACACACCTCTGCAGTCGCAGAGTCGCTCTGCCGAGCTTCTTTCCCCCTCTACACCACTGCCACAGCAGTGACGCTCAGCCGAGCCAGATACACTTCCATTTTGTCTTTCATTACTGATACACTTCCCAGCACTGCCAAAGCAGTTAAACGTCACTGTGGAGGCATATTTCCCTTATATTACTGACTTCCAATTAGGGATGCTCAAAATAACCGCTTAACCGTTAACCGAAAGGGTGCGTTTGTAACCGATTAATGGTATCAGTTAAACGATTAAAAATATTATTTTATATATTTTTAAAATGTGGCTGCATAAGGGACCGATCACTGAAAGCACTTTTTGCGAGGCGCATATTTTGAATGGGTTTAAGCGCTGTGTATGCGTCCTGCGCGCCTCACATTATGCCATTGAGCGCGGTGTGCTCCCAGTTGCAATAAAAGTCAACTGAGCCGAAAAAGCGTTTTACGTCAGTCGTCTGTTTCATTCTTCAATTACGTTATGCTGCTATCTTATATGTGCTAAATATAGCTACAAGTCACAGCGCCAGTATTTATTTAGTAGAGGTCATGTTGCGCGGCTCCGGGCAAATTTTGATTTGGAGGGAAAATGACCAAAATCTAACGTGATGATTGAAAATGACTGGCGGGAAAATAAATAATATATTTCAAATCTCTGTACATAACAGAAAAATAAACAATGATAATGCACCAAAAATAGTGAATTTTTATTATAGTGGCAGAACTTGTCAATTTGTATATTTGCATTCACTTTTAAAAATATATTTATGATCTGTTTTTTAGTATTTCTGTTGCACTGTAGAAGCTCTGTCACGAAAACAAATTCCTCGTATAACATACCTAGCAATAAAGCTCTTTCTGATTCTGATTCTGAAGTATATTTTTGGACAGGCCTTGTCAAAAGTCAGCGGGCACTTTCACTTATAAAAAATATAGCACTTAAATTATTTCATTTTTAACAATAAATAAAATTACACAGTGGTTTTATATTAAAAGTTGATCATGATATAAAACATACTACATGTTGATGGTAAAAAATAAGCTTTTAAGCGATGGCTTTTATTTGTTTCAGTATTCAAACATTAAATATTGAATCCATCAAGTTAAATAAAAAGCTAATATGAAACAACACATAGCATGATATAAAGCATATAAAGGACTATTATATTGAGCAAAATGCTGCTCTTTTTATCTTTGTATCATTTTATTTCTGTTATTTTAATTATTTTTTTTCTCTTCATAATTAACTAACGAGCTAGACACATTCCCGCTTGACGTTTTAGAAAATATTTTGCGCAGCTGCCCAGTATATATTAAAGATAACCGAGAAAAAAAAAAAAAAAACACAGAAACATGTTACATGTCCCCAAATGTCCAACTTATTTAACTGAATCGTATAATGGCCTATAGCTGAAATGTTGAAAATTGCTTATTTTATTTTTATAAAACATTTGTCAAGACATATTGATATTTTTTTTGAGTAAAAACAATACCGGCATTTAACAATCCATATTTATTTTATTTATTCATTCATTTGACTTGTTTATTAGTGCATTTATAGGCTATAACTTAAATCCAACACAATAATGAGCACCTCGGACAGAGCCACTCCGTAAAGCTTTCATGCAAAGTCCAAAAAACTTAAGAAAGATTAGACTTTCTCCGGTGACGGTCGACACGCCGTAACCGTCTTTCAGGTGGTATAGCTGGCATTAAATTACAAAACAAGCATGCTGCAGTCTGGTTTTTGAATTAAAAAGTGCAATTATTTCCTCATTGTTCAAGGAGTCTGCAAGTTTGTGTTCTATGGATATAGCGATCTTAAGTGTGTCTTTATTCGATGCGCAGCAGGAAAAAAAAAGGTTTTTCAGCAGTGCATGTACTCGCTGGTAAAGTTCTCAGAGCGAGTTTTGTGCTACCAGATACAGCACGGCATGCAATAAACTCACGTTTAGTCAGGCGAAATAAACGTCTCTGCCTAGAATGTTAATCAAATGAATGAAGCTCAAGCCACGAGTAAAACAATAGGCTATTTTATTATTTTAAGATTTTAGATGACGGGTCAGTAATTATACACGGGTAACTATATTCAAGTCAATGAAATAATAACTTTGATAAATAAAATGTTCGTAAGAATGTGGTGGGCCAGTGACTCCCTTCTCTGCCAGAGACTGCTCTGTGGTTTTAAAAACCTTTTCAAACTGTATCGTTTAGACCTGTATCAGTTTTTCATGTTAAATGTAGTGTAGTTTACTTGTGGATGTCTGATGAGTAGCGCGCTTCCGCTGAGCCAACTGGTGGCAACAGAGCCGCGACGTCAACACACAGAATCTGTCGGCACAGTTCAGCACGGTTGTCTAACCCTGCCGAGAACGGTTTGTAATCGTGCCGCGCCGTTTCAGGCTCAGTGGAGAAACAACCCTAAACGTACCGAAGTGTTCTTCTTAGAACGGTTTGGCACGATAGTGGAAAAGCGGCTATTGTCTTTCATCACATGCATCGCGCGCACTTGAACGGTGAGTGAGAAGAGTGAGACGGAGGAAATAAGTCATTATGACATAATCTTTAGGCTAATGACTTCTATAAAAATGTTAAAGGGTTTTTGTAATATAATAATAACAGCGGAGCATTAATTAAATGTATATTTTCCGTGGAGCGATCGATTTGAGGTAGCCTGATATTTTTTTTTGACGGAAGAAAAAAAAAACATGATTGGACAAACAGCCTTTGCCGGTTCTTAAAAAGGTTTCAGTCAGTGTTTTCATTTTGTAATTTAAATGTGTCATTTAAGTGAAAAATATCTAGGGTAAGACTATTTATTTTATTCTTTTTATTTAGTTTATTCTTTTTTTCTATGCTGTTGGAAACATACAGGTGCGTAAAGATGCTCTGTTATGTATGCTGCTGTTTGCATGTTAAAATAAATCAGTATTTTAAAATGCAATATTTAATGTGTCACACAAAATAGACACGTCAATTTTTTTTCAAATAATAATATCAGTGTTTCCTCTAGGATTTTTTCCAGCAGTGGCGGCAGGACTTTTTTTTTTTACACAGATCTGCCAACTACTTCAAAGACAAATATTACACGCAGTATTACAAGTCGAGATAGCATTCATGTAATACGAGCATGCGAATCTCTTTGCTTGCGCGCCGATTTCCTCTGTTCGAGCACAGAACTTCTTGCACGCACTCAAATTTACACGTTCAAGTGCAGATCTTCTTGTGCGCTCTCCAGTAAGCGCTGCTGAAGCGCGATTTTGTGCGTTTTCCGACATTAACGCGTCCTGAAGTAAAGTGAAACGGCATTAAACTCCAGCAAGATAAAGTCATTGTATGCAAAGCCATTGACCTTTATCAATAAAGTATTACTTATGGAAACTGTGTTCATCTTAACTGAAAGCTACGCGGTGTTTGCTGGACTCACGCACCTGTCAGTCAGTCTGTCAGAGAGTCAGTCAGCATGTCACCTTGAACAAATAGCGCACAGCACTACTACGGTTACAGAAAAGTTTGCGCGGTTTACCTCTAATATGTTTTGGTGCGATTATAATCCGCTATAAAAAAACACGACTAAATGTTTAAAATAAAAAGCTGTAATGTAGCCGTGGCGGGATGAATTTTGGCGTGGCGGCCCGCCACGGATGAATGAATGTAGCGGAAACCTTGAATATATATTAACCGGTTAATATCCGGTTAATGAGCTGCGGTTGTCGGTTAGTAAAATTAACCGAAATGAGCATCCCTACTTCCAATGCACCTCTGCAACAGCAGAGACGCTCAGCCGAGCTTCTTTCCCCTCTACACCACTGCCACAGCAGTGACGCTCAGCCAAGCTCATTTCCATTTCCACTTAATCATTCACTACTGATACACTCCCCAGCACTGCCAAAGCAGTTAAACGTCTCTGTGGAGGCGTATTTCCCTTATATTACTGACCTCCAATGCACCTCTGCAGTAGCAGAGACGCTCAGCCGAGCTTCTTCCCCTTTCCACACCACTGCCACATCAGTGACGCTCAGCCGAGCTCAGATACACTTCCACGTAATTATTCATTACTGATACACTCCCCAGCACTGCTAAAGCAGTTAAACGTCTCTGTGGAGGCGTATTTCCCTTATATTACTGACATCTAACACACCTCTGCAGCAGCAGAGTCGCTCAGCCGAGCTTCTTCCCCTCTTCCACACCCCTGCCACAGCAGTGACGCTCAGCCGAGCCCAGATACACTTCCACGTAATCATTCATTACTGATACACTCTCCAACACTGCTAAAGCAGTTAAACGTCTCTGTGGAGGCGTATTTTCCCTTCGTTACTGACTTCCACGCACCTCTGCAGCAGCAGAGACGCTCAGCCGAGCTCTTTTTCCTCTCCATCACTGACTCCGCAGTGACTCCAGCCGAGCTCATATACACTCCCTCTTAGTCATTCATTTCTGACACACTGCCCAGCATTTCCAAACAGTTAAACACTCTGCTGAAGTGTATTTTACCTTGCATTATCAAATACCACCGCACCTCTGCTAAACAGAGACGCTCCACCGTACTTCATGCACCCCTACAACACTGTCGCAGCATGACACCTGACCTAGCACTATATTATAGTACTTCATACCCTGCAGCCGGACATCTGTATACCCAGCAGCCGGATATTGCATTTTCTATATTGTCTTTTGGGGGGTTCTTCAAATACGCGGCTGCTGTCCCGAGTAAAGCATTTTCAAAGCTCCCCTCTCGCCCTGCAAACGGGAGGGAGCCCAGGGCTCAAGGACCTTTTGGGCTCAGGGCTCTCTCCCGGGACAGCATGCCAAACTTGCTTTATAATCAATCATCAGCTAAGTGTGAACTCTTGAAAAGTAAGATAATAAAGGGTGTAAGGTTTGTAAAAGCCCAGTGTGAGCATAATTTGGTCTTAGCTGTACAGGTAAGAATCTCAGAGCCTGTGGAGCCATGTCAGCATCAGTCCCTCTTTACCGCTGTTGTTTTCACATCTGGAAAAATAAATAAACAAGCTTATTACATAAACTACATTATTAACATTTCTGTGATGTTCACTGATGCTAGTACTAGTTTACATAATAAACTCAGTTACCATATGGGAATTACAAACTGAACAGCACCTGTTTTGCAAACAATTGTCAGTATATTTTTCACAATAGCTTAGCATGTGCATACTTGATGGGAAAACAGAATGCAAATAACAAAGGGACTATATTTTAACACAATCAACCACAAATAAGTACCCTCCGTGAAGTTGGCACCCCATAAAAACAAATAAACCCCAAAACTATGCCATTCGTTTGTGCTGATTTGTGCCGCAAAAACGAGCGTTTGTGCTGGTTTGGGGTCGGAGATATTAAGCATTATTTTTTTTGACCGTGTGACGTCACTTTCCACCCCATGTTGCTCAAATGACTTCAAATCAGCACAGGTCGTTTGTGCTCGATTTGTGCTGGTTTGTGCCGTTAAAACAAACACTGTATCTGTTTTCCTCCTTTGAGCCGTGACGTCACTCTCCACCCCATTTCCTCTAAATCGCGCCAAACTGATGTCATTCGTTTGTGCTGGATTTGTGCTGGTTTGTGCCGTTAAAACAAACACTTTATCTATTTTCGTTGTTTAGATATAATTAAAATATTTTGGGAGTTGTGACGTCACTCTTCAACCCAGGTTGTCTAAATCGCACAAAACAGGTGTCATTCGTTTGTGCTGGATTTGTGCTGGTTTGTGCCGTTAAAACAAACACTGTATCTATGTTTATTGTTTAGATATTGCCTTATCAAAATATTTCGGGAGCCGTGACGTCACTCTCCACCCCAGGTTGTCTAAATCGCACAAAACAGGTGTCATTCGTTTGTGCTGGATTTGTGCTGGTTTGTGCTGTTAAAATAAACACTGTATCTATGTTTATTGTTTAGATATTGCCTAATCAAAACACTTCGGGAGCCGCGACTTCACTTTCCCCCCGTTATTTCCTCTAAATCGCACAAAACAGGTGTCATATTTGTTTGTGCTGTTTAGATATAGGCCTAACCAAAATATTTGGTTAGATTTCTGCTGGTTTGTGCAGTGGAAATGAACATAAGATATTTATATTCGTGCACGAATATGTTATTTTTGTTTGCTCACAATTTGTGCTCGTTTGTGCTGCAAAAAAATATTATTTGTAGGCCTAAAAATAATATTAGATCATTCAGAGGTCTCTCGACCCCAGTTGCTCCATATTTACTAAAATAGTCTATATAAATAACAAACTTTACTTTATTAAGTAAATAACTAAATAACAAAGGGACTATATTTTAACACAATCAACCACAAATAAGTGTACCAAACTCACATGAAAAACATTATTAGTAATTTATAGTGAATAATGTAGTTTGAAACTTATTATAGTAAAGTATTAAACATTTTTTTTTTATTAATTCAATAGTTGCTGTGGCAATATAACCACTAGCCTTTGGTTATATAATAATACATACATATAATTGTTTATTTCATATAACATTAAATTTTATTATATAGCCCTGATTATCATTATACGCTATATACACGTTATAGGATACATTTTGTACAGCAATGAAACTGTAAGTGGTCTGTAAGGACATATTTCATAAAAATCATGAAGGGAAGAATAAAAGACTTACTCCACAGGAATTCTATCCTCTGCTGGGTCTAGACATTCTTCAAATGTATGCATTCGTCATCAGTCGCGCTCTTCCTCTGAGGAGAATGTAAATTCTTTGTCGCTGTTGAGTACCGTGCTTCTTCCCTCGTGTAGCGTGCCATCATTCAAACGAACCATAATAAAGCTTATGGTTTGATGCCATGTCTCGGGGAGCGTGTACATTATTACCTGGCTCACCTCAGTTCATTTCCATATGAACTGCGCGCTCATTGAGGGCGGGATCACGTTCGCTGTAATGAGGCGACATGAAAATCCGTACCAGCCTCTACTTTTATATGGATTACATGAAAAGAGATTGTTTGTTTTCGACTTGAATTGGTTAATGCAAAAGTAGACATATCAGCCTTTCCATAGATATATCTCTCATTCATGCCTCTTTGTTGTGGATTCGCTGAGTTTCAGTTCATTTTAGTGACGTGCTTTTCCTGACACAGTACATGTTGCGTGCGTCTCGTGCACACGATTGTAATAACAAAGCCTCGTGGCCGTGGCCGCATTAACTATAATGAGCTCAGACCGAGAAAGTAGACATAGCGCTTGTTTCATACTGATTACTTTATCAAACATTATTTGTTTTCAACATGCACTCGCTGCATTTAAAAGTAGACACTTCAAGCTTTCTATAGATATGTGTCTCATGTCTGTGTGTTACCTTTTGGCGGAGTTTCAGTGCTTTTTACTGACGCGTTTATGAAAACAGCTCATGGAGAGAGAAAAGACAGATTGCCTACACTGTTTACTATCCTTATTTGCAAAAGCACACACGTTTGTTGTCATTGTGAGTGTACACAATAAAAACTAGACACCTAACAGATTCGATTGATGTATTGAGCTTATCTGTACGATCAAAACTGAAAGTGAAATTTAAGTTCATTTCAGCGTTATGAGATGACGACCTGTCAAAACGCGTATATTTTATCCTCCTTACACTGGATGCCTGTTAAGTTTCGTATTGATTATAAAATATTACTTCTTACCTATAAAGCTTTAAATAATATATCTCCTATCCTATCTAGCTCTAAAACCTATGTTTTTAGCAAAGCATACACTCAGTGCATCACTTAGCGGTATGGCGCATGATGTGCCCCACGCAGGTTTTTTGCATCTCGTTTATATACACTATGAACAGCAGCTACGATAATTATTCTCTTTATTCTCTATTTCCACCTGGGGGTACTCATCCCGAGGCCCTCAGACTATGCAGCGCCACTGATGCGATCCAAGACCAGCGATGAGATAATCCCAAGGTTTTCATAATCCTGGACTAAGCCGCATCCTGAGCAGCTGCTGTGGTGGTCATGAAGGGAGTGGAGAGCATGAGACGCTCCAAGGACAGACGAGTCTTCGCTGAGGTCCAGCATTCTCCAGCCTCCGGCGCCTAGACTGCAGCTCTGCACAAGACGTTTGGCCATAGGAGAAATGGTCGTGCCCAACTGAGCCTGGTTTCTCTCTAGGTTTTTTTAAATTATTCACTTTCGCCAATTGGTGAAGTTTTTTCCTCGCCGCTGTCGCCACTGGCTTGCATGGTTCGGCATCTGTAGAGCTGCGCATCGATGGAATTGCTCTTCAGTGTTTGGACTCTCAGTAGTGATTATTAACCCACACTGAACTGAGCTAAACTGAACTTAAACTCTGAAAACTGAACTGACACTGTTTCAGTTTACTATAATCTTCTATGTGAAGCTGCTTTGACACAATCTACATTGTATAAGCGCTATACAAATAAAGGTGAATTGAATTGAAGTGGAAGCCTCGCAAAAATAACTTCACCAACAAAGACTAAACATTTTATAAATCTTTTGATAGTCGAGACTCATGTGAATGGAATGATTTCATCCAAAGAACTCACCTCTCAAGCTTTCTGCCTGTCCACAGATCCATAACATTCTACAGCTGAAGTAATTTGATTGCAAGGGTCCAGGCAATCAAATCCGCAAAACATCAGTCCACGGCATATTCCTACGTTAATAAACATCCACGGAATGCATTGTTTTCATCCAAACTAGTCACTGGAGTGTATTCAGCAGAGTAACGTCTTTTACACATAACACTAGCAATATTTGGTAAACAAAATGGCAGCCGACCTTTTGACTGACACTCCATTCAGCCAATAGCTGAAAGGAGAAGTGTCACCATCCAATCCACCATAAACTCCTAAAACTTGAGATGGTCCCGCCCTCTCTCTTGACAGATTATGAACAGACTCCGTTGCAAAAGACTTGAATGAACGGGGTGAATGAACTGGGCCAGATATGCTTGTGATTTTAATCTTGTCAAGATTCCAAACTTATTGTTATTTAATCATGGAGTAAAGTAAAGCCCATAACAAACATTCCCGCTTGACTGCTAAGAATTGGAGGAGGACATTTCTGACAAATGGATTGTTTCATCTATTGACTCGGCGGTAGATACATTTGCATTTTAAACAAATATCTATATGACTAAGGGGTTTAAAACTCCACTATCACTTCACCTACTGCTCTCCATCCATCTGCCATCCTGTGGGGAGACGAATGCCCACCTCTATCATCCTTGCACATTGCGACAACGAAGATATCGTACCACGCATTAACAAAAGGCGCTTCCATTCACAGTTGCCCATGCCCTTATTAAGACGCCTCGCATGGATATCAGCTAAAACTATTTATTATGTCTGCCGTACATGTACCATGTTGTAAAAAATATAATATCTGATTCTCTCTTGTTTCTCATTACAGAGATCATGGCAAGCGGTTCCAGAAGCTGACCCTCATCCAACCTATTACACTTTAAATACATTCACACTCTATGTAAAGGATACATTTCCACTCACATAACCCACACCCTCGATGCCATATTCATACTAGCTTTTTGGTTTTTTAAATGTTCTGAACTAACATCTAATTTCAAACCCACTATCACCTCACCATATCTGATCTAACTTTGCAGGATGAAGAAACTCTATCTTTCTTTTCATTTAGAATCAGAGCCGTCACCACAGCAGCACATACTCTGGAAGGTGGTCGTCGGACGCCTTCAAGTCATACATTCGCCTCAGCCAGAGTCACCTCAATGAAGTCCAAAAGACACTTCCAGAAGGAATCATTATTCTAGCATATACATCTGCTACTGACAACCCCCCCCCCCACCCCACCCTTTGCCAACCCGCTGAAGCGGACCTTAAACCCAGAGCTGAAACCCCTAATTCGCCCTCTAGTAGGAGTCTTTAACAGCCAATTTTCCACTGACTCCTGCTGGAACCAGCCTTTGATAGCTCAACTTCCCGAGCTGTGACTACGAGCACGAGTCACGTCGCTGCCCCTTCCCGGCCCTAGCTTCATCCATTTGACTACTTATATGCATATAAAAAAATTAGTTTTTGAAGGATTCAAGGGGATCTGGCCCCCGCCATTCGGGAAGCTTAGGCGGCGGCGACCATTCGAGAAACTCAGGCGGTGGTGGCCATTCAGGAAACTCAGGCGGTGGCGGCAGTAGCTCTGGCAGCAGTGGCAGTGGCTCTGAGCTCTGGTGGCAGCAGCTCTGATGGCAGCGGCTCTGGTAGCACTGGCGGTGGAGGGTCTGGCAGCTCTGATGACAGTGGCTCTGATAGCACTGGCAGTGGCAGCTCTGGAGGATCTGGCGGTGGTGGTGGCAGCTCTGGCAGTAATAGCTCTGATGGTGGTAGCAGTTCAGGTAACTCAGGTGGTGATGGCCATTCTGGTGGCTCAGGTGATGGCTTTTCAGGAACCGGAACAACGACAGGAACTATGGCAGGAACAGGAAGCCATCTTGTGAGCTAGTGGCAGACTGGCGCTTACCATTGTGTGAGCTGGAGGGCTGGTTGTGGCCACTTTGTGTGCTGGAGGACTGGAGACGGCCATTTTGTGAGCTGGAGGACTGGAGACGGACATTTTGTGGTCTGGAGGACTGGATGCGGCTAATTTGTGAGCTGGATGTGGTCTAGGCTGGTAAACAGGAGACAGGAATACAGGTGAAGCCACCATGATCGTTGTGGTGGACTGTCCAGCAAACCCTGTTGCCAGCGGGTCCTGTTGTACACAGCCCCCCCCCCCAAAAAAAATATTTAGGATAATCCTCCTCCATTTCTCCAACAGTGAAGGAAGAGCCCACAGACAACTGTGCGATGTCCAGGAATTCCTGTAGCGTGAGTGTCCCTCGAGAATCAACAGCGGTGAGTTTGCTTTCCAGGGGCTCGTTTAAACCATATATAAAAAAGTCATTGAGCATACAGTCCGATAATTGTGTGGTATTAGCAATTTTCAAATAGTCTTGGATGTGATTCTCGAGGGAGTTGTTACCTTGCTGTGGACGTACTAATAATACTGCGGGATCCATTTTCTGGCTGAGTCTTCTGTAACAAGGATAGACGCTTCAACGTAGTGAGGATCCGTATGCAGGACTTTATTAGTAAATTGGTCAAACAAGCAGTGGTCAAAATAGGAACAAACAGATGTATAAGGGCAATCCAGAGTCGTGGTCGTAAAAGCAGGCAGATGGTCACAAGGCAGGCGGCATACAGGGAATAATCAAACAAAACAAAGCAAAGGTCTAAAACACGGAATGCAAGGCAAGGAGAAACGCGTCGTAATGTTCACTTGTTAGAGTGTTAGTGCGCTGTATTTATGTGTGTGCAATCAGTCCTTGAGTGGTTTCAATCAGTCATGATCTGGAACGTGTGTGTGAGCAGAGTGCATGTATGGAGTTGTAGTCCAAAACATGGTGGATTTGTAGTCCATGTGACTGTGTGTGTGTTTAACAGCAATCTTTGGCTGTAGATCGCTGGGGATCGTGACACTCACATTGTATGAGGCACAACCATATGTGCATTAACGATTTCCATTTGATTTATCCCAGTGGGAAACATAGTGTGCAATTCATACGATAGCAAAAATCACAACAGCGTATGCCTACCTTTAGTTAACAAAATTTTTTAAAGCTCAAACCTAGTCGTGATATCTAAGGAATTGTCTGTACACTTCTCCAATGTGGCCCAGATTAAAAGACTATGAAAATGGCTGTACACAGATGCTCCTCATTCAACCTGATGGAGCTTGGAAGATACTGCAAAGAAGATTGTGAGAATCTGTCCAAAATAGGTTTGCCAAGCCTGTACCATCATCCTCCAAAAATACTTGAGGCTGTAAATATTGCCAAAGGTGAGTAAAGGGCTTAAGTACAAACACACAGATGTACTTTTCAAACAAATTTCTTTAAGAATTTTGATAGTCCAATTTTACAAGATTTGTGGGTATTTTCACAGCAAAATACAAGATATGAAGCATATGATGCTGCAAGTTTGGAGAAAAGCCTTCAAGAAATCAGTACATTTAGTTTACAGGTACAAATAAAACATCTCTGAAAAAAAAAAAAAAAAAAAAAAATGGGGAATTTATTTATATAACTGGAAAAACTGGTAAATTCTTCATTCCCTTCTAAGGAACTGAAGACCGAAAGCAAAATACTTCTTTACCACATCATGCATTACATGTGACTTTTGACTTGTTTTGACACATACTGTGCATTGCTCTCTAATCAGTCATAAAATGCAAAAGGCAAAAAATAAATAAAAATACTCCACACAAAATACATTCTCATTCATACAAGGTGTGGTTTGGAAAAGCCCAAGATACTTACAGTGGTATGTTAAAAAGTATAATGCTAATGTCCACATAAAGTTATCTAGTTACAAATATTTATAAGTGAAGTTTCACAAACTAATTTCGAGAGGAGCATGTGATATTGACTACAGCTGATCCCTATCACTAATCACTAACTAGCCAATCTGATCATTCCAAATTTAATATAAATATCCAGCCTAAACTTAATTCCTCCTCTTCGTTTTAGAAGACCGCTTTGCTCCGTATCGGCCAACTACTGCTACCACCACCACAACAACAACAACAACAACAACAACAACAATTTCATCCCATGCTCTTCAACCCAATTCTCCAGCAGGATCGCAATGAAGCTGAAACCTCACCGCTCTCCTAACAGTGCACCTGTGGTAACGTATATAGCACGCTTTAAGTGCTATATACGTTTAAGTGCTTTTTAGCACCGATTGACCACAATATTCTCATAGACCGCTTAAATTCTACAGGTGTCCAAGGACAGGCTCTTCAATGGTTTAACCCTCAGGGGTCTAAGGGTGTTTTGTGGCCCTGGAGAAGTTTTGACATGACATATTTGTGTTGTTTTCAGTATCCTAAAATCATATTAATGGCTAAAGTGTGATAACACTGTAAACAGCACAAGCTGGGCTACAATAATACCTAAGCAGCATGTTTGTATGTGTTTGTGTTTTGAGAAAGAAATGTTTATGCGTGGTTAGTGAAAACAAAAAATTTGAAGTCACTGAAACAAGGATGTGAAACACATAGAGAACATTTGTTCACAAGACTTTTGAGAACTGAATCATGTAGCCTAGTGTTTTTGCTTTAAAATGATGTGACCCAGCCGGCACACGACCGACCTTCAACGTTGAAATATGGTTGAAATAAGGTCAGGTGTGTTTTTAACGTTGAAATAATGTTGATACAACGTTTAATGTTCAACGGTTGAAAAACTTCCTGCATATGACCAGGCTTCAACGTTGAAATGCGGTTGAAAATACGTCAGTTGTTGTTTCAAAGTTGAAACAATGTTGAATGATAAATGGTTGAAAAAGTTACAGAAATCATTAAACAAGTCAACGTTGACATTTTTTTATCGTGATCTGTATGTTGAATTAACGTCGTGGCTTCACCCTATTTTCAACAACGTTTTTGGTGGTTACCATGGTATCATCGGAGGACTCGGCGCACGCGGCCACGCGCAGCGCTTCATGGGAAGTTTGAATCGTAATTACGGACACCTGCAGTGCAACAGAATTCAGAGGTAAGCATGTTTTTCGATGCTTTACATGTTTTATTTATCCCCAGTCTTGTTTTACACACAGTTAATCTTGAAGGTGACTTTTGAGTTGTAGTGTTTCGAATTTTGAAGCATTTAAAACTTTCCAGTTTGGTTTTTAGTCTTGTTTGCGCTCTGGTGACGCAGCAGCTAATCTCGAGCTAATGCTACATGTTTAACTTTAGTCTATATTAGTGTTTTTACCTGTTTTAATTGGCAAATTCAAATCGATAAACTCCAAACGCGGTTTAAAGTTACTGAGCAACGTTATAAGACAATATCTTTTTTATACGCTGTATTGTTACTACAAAGTGAACTGCTGTCGTTTCACTGTTGTGTTGTTGTTTAGTTGTAGAGATGTAACTTACTCCAGAGACGTTCTAACTTGCACAGCATTGAATGGAAAAGGCTTTGTCCATATTTAAGTTTACCAAGTTATCTGTTAAAAATCTTGGTGCTTTGGTTTGTGATATTCTCTTTCTAATCTGTTTGTTTATTGATTGTTAGGCTATGTTGTGTGATATTATATTGTTATATTGATATTATTATTGTGATATTATGTTGCGAGGTTATGCTATGTGACAATATTATGGGACAAATATGTATTTAGTCAGAAATGAATGCTTGAATTACACTTTGTACAGTAGCAGGTAAGAGGTGTAATGTGTTTTAACTTTCTAGGTTTTCTAGAAGGTCCAGTTGAGGGCATGAAGAGCATGCAGATGGCCTAAACCTGTCAGCCAGGACAGACTGCAGTTCTACACCATGCCAATGATTTGTATGGATGTCTGACTACTACGGTGTTCTCTCAAGGTATTACTGGAGCAAAACAACAGCACCCGTTACAGTGAAATTTGTATTCTTAAAAAAATAGTGATATATGTGTAGCAGCAGTACATGTGATGTCATTGAGAAGTCATAAAAACAAATAAACATGCTATTTAAAAAAAATCTAAATATTAAAAACTTGAGGATTAAGATGACAAATGAAATGCATCAACTGTCTTGTGAAAAGGGTCTACATAAGATCTCTGGTGTTTTCAAACTGAAAGGGATAGTTCACCCAAAATTGAAAATTTACTTACATTTTACTCCCCATGTGGTTTAAAACCATTATGAGTTTAGTCTGTTGAACACAAAAGAGGCTATTCTGAAGAAAGCTAAAAACCTGTAAACATTGACATCCATAGTTGGAAAAAAAAACAAATACTGTAGAAGTCAATGGTTATAGATTTCCAGCTTTCTTCAAAATATCTTCTTTTGTTCAACATGGTGAGTAAATGATTACAGAATTTAAATTTTGAACTATCCCTTTTCTCTGTCCTACATGCAGGCTTTGCAAAAGTGCTGCTCCTAGAGTTTCTCTCAACCTGTATGTCTAAAAAGCTTTAAACAGCTTTTAGAGTACATGTAATGGTTTACAACAACTTGTAATTATTAGATGTGGTGAATGTTTCATGATTCTTTACTGCAGCCAAGTAATTTTTTCGAGAATCTGAAATTTGAATTCTGGAAAATGCTGGCACCGGTGATAACTAAAGGCCTCCTGATGATATCACACCTAATTCTTCACTTCTCTTAGTTCTTCGAGTCTCTTATAGTTAATATTTTTTCTTCTCCAACTTTTTGTTTGCTGGTTGCAAATTCCTCTTGATAAATTTTATGTATGACTATAGGAATTATCCTAAAAAAAGCTGGCTACACATTGTGACTTTGAGAAACAGTTATCAAATAACCTTAAGTTTTTACTGAGCAATGTTATCAATAATATATTAAACATGCAATATAATAATTATTATAAAGTGAACTACTGTTGTTTCACTGTTGTTGTTTCCTTTTACTTTAGATATGTTCTCCTAACTAGAGGCGCACTACACAGCATTGAATGGAAAAGGCTTTGCCCGTATGTAAGTTTGCTAAGTTCATTTTATGTCAAGTTTCTTTTTTCTTTGGTCGGTAAATAATGTTCTGTTTATAATTGCCTGTGTTCACAAACCAGCTTTGTCCTCGTTTCTTTATTGATTGTTATACTATGTTCTGGTGTGTGTTTTGTTTTCCTTTGTGTCTGTTTGTCTCTCTTGTATACTGCGGTTTACTCGTAGCAGTACCTAATTGTGTGTGGTTTGTATGTGCGTTCAATTTAAAAATAGAAATTTTGCATCATTAATCTTATCAAATTAAATGTAAATGAAACCCAAACAAGATCAGTGAAGTAGGAATATTCAGATGGATGAGTCAAAATTATTGAATGTGACGATTTATAGGACAAATTTGGATTCAATTAAAAATAAATTTGAGTTTGAATTTCACTTTGTATAATAGCAGATACCAACTTGGTTGTAACCTAGTATTTCATTTATTGCAGGTTTCTGGAAGCTCCAGTTGAGGGTATCAAGGACATACCGATGGCCTAAACCAGTGTCAGCCTGGACAGATGTCTATTGCAGTTCTGCTACACCACACCAAACTCTCTGCTTTTCTATGGATGTCTGACTACGGTGTTTCTCTGAAGGTGTCACTGGAGCAAAATAACAGCACCTGTTACAGTGAAATTTGTGTTAAAATTACAGAGAAAAGTTATTTTTAGAATTTGCAAATGTTTTTTCTTCCTCCCTTCTCTCTCTCTCTCCAAACTAAACATTGGTTTGTGCCTGTTTTGGTGATTTCGATGTGATATTTGACTCATTTGCCATGAAGCTATAGTTTTCTCTTTCTCCATGTACAGCAAGGGTCCCAAGATGTTCAAAGTCCAGAAAAGGAACTAAAAACTTTGTCAAAACATTGCTTCTATCTTCAGTGGTTCAACTGTAATCATACAAAACTCAAACACATTTGTGCATCAAAAGTACTGTAAAAATAACTTGTTTGCCTCTGCCACAACAGGTCAGGGTGTGCGCTTACTGCTCGTAGTAAACACACAACAGGTCAGGGTGTGCGCTTACTGCTCATAGTAAACACACACGCTGATCTAATGTGGGAGAGATATACGCAAACAATTTTGTATTTACTGTTTTGTTTTGCCTCACTAAAGTGTTGTTATAGCTTGGCAAGTTCTCAGTTGAACTACTGAAGTCACATGGAATGTTTTGACAATGTTTTTTGTGCCTTATCTGGACTATGACCATCTCGGGACCATTGCTGTCTATAGAGGATGAGGAGCATTTAATCTAAAATATTCTAGTTTGTGTTCTGAAGATGAACAGGTCTCTGGGATGACACAAGTAATAATAACATAACCTATGTGAATACTTAATGTGACATTTTTTTTAAAGACCAATGTAATAGTGAAATTTATCTACTAGGTGAATAGTCCTACATTCACAAACGTGAGCCATCATTGTAGGACCCATGTGAACATGCAATTTTAATGATACTAATAGTAATGGAATAACAAATTACTGTTGTATTATTTAAGTTATAGGCTATAATAAGTCAAATAGATGTGAACATGTCAAGGTGTAACTGTTGTGTTTTTGAGAGCGAATCCAATCATATATTCTACACATTTTCTTGATGTTCCACTGTCACAGGTGCTCAGTTTTGCTGCAGTAATGCTAAACACAGTAGATGTACTTTATGCAAAAAGACAAAAACAACTAAATATTTAGCATGCAGACCTGCAAAGTGAAGGTGCAATGTCAGATTTATAGATTATAGCAGGAGTTTTCACTATTGTGAAAGTCAAGACATTCATTCACAATGAATTGGAGTGGCAAACCTCATTATTGATTTTGTAGGATACTCACCTGGTGTTTGAAAATAAAAGATGTATTTAACTGCTAGACAGATATAGATGTTTTTAGTGTTTTACATTTAATTTTTTGTCCCCGGTGCCAGCTTTTACCTCAAGCGTTTCTCTCAACATATAAAACCTTAAACAGATGTAATGTATTTTACTTGTGATTCTTAGCTGTGGGTGATGTTTTATGATTTTTACTGCAGCCACTTTAAAAATTTGTATTTTGTAAATTTGTAAACAGAATTGTAGTTTGGAGACTGTGTTGGTGACAGTTTAGTTATTTAGTTAGATATTATCTGTCTTTCTGAAGATGGTAACACTTTACAATAAGGTTGTGTTAGTTAATGTATTTACTAACATGAACAAAGAACAATACATTTAAAACGTCTTTCATATAAAGAAAATACAGTTCATGTCAGCTCAGTGTATTAATGTTAACAAGCATACATTTTTATTTTAATAGCATTGGGACATACTTTAATTAAATGATTAATAAATGCTGTAAGTATTCATTCTTTGTTCATGTTAGTAAATATAAACTAACTTCAACTCATGCAACCTAATTAAAAAGTGACCATTTAAATGTTTGTGTATTTGAGTGTACTGCATGTACAGTAACCTGTATGGTTTTAATGAACGATTGTATGCTGTAAATGTTGCTGTATATTTAGAACAAATGATAATGTGGTGTATTGAATAAATTGATACACAGGCTAAGTTGTGTATTTGTATTGTGTTTTTTTATTAGTAAAAATTTGTTTGCTATATTTATGGACTGTGTTATATGTAATTTCTATTTAACTTACGTTGAAATGTACGACGGTGAAACAACGTCAAGGTATCAACGTTGATCCAATTTGCAAAATCGAAAGGTAATTCAACCTTAATTCAACGTCTACAAAACGACCAAAATTCACCCATGAAGAAGGTAAGAGTGAAACAACGTCGTGATTTCAACGGTGAATCACCGGTAGTGATCCGACGGTGAAAAAACGTCACTATATAAACGTTGATCCAATTTGCAAAATCGAAAGGTAATTCAACGTTGATCCAACCATAGACCTGACGTTGATTCAACGTCGAATCACCGTTGAAATGCCGGCTGGGAACCACCAAAAACGTTGTTGAAAATAGGGTGAAGGCACGACGTTAATTCAACATACAGATCACGATTAAAAAATGTCAACGTTGACTTGTTTAATGATTTCTGTAACTTTTTTCAACCATTTATCATTCAACATTGTTTCAACTTTGAAACAACAACTGACGTATTTTCAACCGCATTTCAACGTTGAAGCCTGGTCATATGCAGGAAGTTTTTCAACCGTTGAACATTAAACGTTGTATCAACATTATTTCAACGTTAAAAACACACCTGACCTTATTTCAACCATATTTCAACGTTGAAGGTCGGTCGTGTGCCGGCTGGGTATGTTCAAGCACTTTTTTATCTTTATTACAGAAACAGAAATTGAATTTGTTGACACTTTGATAAATAAACATTATTCAATAAACATAATTATATCGTTTTATTTATTTTTCCCTGTCAGTCAATAATGTTTAGCATTAGAGGCCCTTTTCTTGCAGAAATTGCTACCAACGCATAGTGTGACATTTAATAGACTTGAAGGCTGTTTTCAAGGGGAAGTATTCCAAGTATTTAGAATACAGTACCAGGATTAAGCAAAGTAACGGAATACGTTACAAAATACATTTTAAAGCAGGTATTCTGTATTCTGTAACTAAATACATTTACAAAGTATTCTCCCCAACACTGTGTCCATATAGGACTGATTCAATCTTGTGGGACATCAAAGGCACTTTATAGTGATAATGACCCAGCTAATGAAACTGAAACATGTAGTAGTAATGGGTACTTTTTACTTAAAGGACACCTATTTTACCTCTTTTGAAGATTTAAGATAAGTCTTTTGTGACTCCAAAATGTGTCTGTAAAGTTTCAGCTCAAAACACCAATCAGATTATTTGTTCAGAATGTTGGGATTTTCTGCTTTAAACACATAGTCTTAGTGGATTAAAAAGTTTTTCAAAATTGTCTTAAAATGTTTAGAGTAAAGGTTTTGATCAACTCCAAATACTGAATACATGTGTGTCTGTATATGCGTGAAAGTGGAAAACGAGGGAGTAATGCAGGGGCGCCTGCAGGATTTTATTCCAAGGTACGCACAAATTCAGCACCGCCCCGCCCCCTTCCCCCCAATCATCTCAAGAAACACTGATGTGTTAATTACCAAAGGCTACATTATTTAAGGGCATTCGTTACGACATAATTTGTTTTCTTTTTAATATTAATATTTCTTTGAAACCTAAATGTAATAAAAGCACATCAGCACCAAGGAAAATCAGACGCTCAAGACGCAATCTTTAAAATTATGACCTATGATTAAATCCTTACTTTCCACTGACCGAAAATCATCCAACCACACAGTTAGAAGATGGGCTCAAACAAAAATATAATTTGTATATTTTTCCTGGAAAATATATACTTTTAAAACGAATTTCGAATAGTTTGTCTCTTAGTTTAAATATTTTTGTTGGTCAGTTATCTACTAGATAAGATAGAAGAACGAATAACATTTGAGGTGAAGTGCTTCAAGTTCAAAACCAGTCCGCTATATGCTTCAGTGCCAAAACATGAACTGGATTGTCAGGGTGCGCCTGTAAATAGCCTTTAAAACGCGCACGCGGCGGCGGAGGCGCACTCTAAACTCACTGGACTAGTGGATCACTCAGAAAACTAAAAAAAAAGACAAGTGCGTGACATGAAGGCGAGCAGCCTAGTTCAAGTCATGTTTTGGTTAACTAACTCTTTAAATACAATTTTCTTGAGCTCTAAAGGAAAAAAAACGCTAAAGATATCTGCCGTTAAATTAATTTTAGCAAAGACGCAACCGCCTGTCATTTTCACATTAGTTTTTCAGTTCGGGATTAATAGCCTAATAAAACATTTAGTTGGACAGTGGACACTGCACAGTCCGCGCTATAATAAATATCACAATTTATTATATTCATTATTATTAATATTATTAAAAGCTATAACATTTACAAAACGCAGAACCCTTTTAATGGTTTGCTTTCATTTTCAAATCGTTAAACCACACATTAACAGTTGTGAAAAGAAGCATCCCATTATGCAGCAGAAGTAAGGACTTTTGAGTTTAAAGATGATCAGCCTGCGAAGTAAAGTTTACAGAGATATAAATGAAACAGGTCGGCTACATAGTGTGAGTGAGTGGATTTGCCGCGGATCAACCTCTCACACTCTGTTTTGCTACACTAGCCTATGCCTTAAAATGTAACTAAGTAGCACATTTAGCTACTATTTTTTTTAAATGACATTAGATTGTAACATTTAACTTTTTCTTAACACTGATATTGGTTGGGTAATGAAGCGTGATGACTCTGTTATGCTGGTTTGACTGTTATATGAATAGTGAGTTAGCTTTGATGTGTGGGCATAGTTTGACATCTTTACCTAAAACT
Source organism: Danio kyathit (assembly GCA_903798195.1). Taxonomy (NCBI): domain Eukaryota; kingdom Metazoa; phylum Chordata; class Actinopteri; order Cypriniformes; family Danionidae; genus Danio; species Danio kyathit. Next base: position 1,196,641 of record CAIGQS010000007.1, read on the forward strand.
TTAAACATTTATATTATGTTAATTAAAACGGAAAGAAATAAGGAGAATAAAATATAATTTAATTCACTCATTTGGAGCTGAAGCCATGATCCGTCTGCGTTAATAAACGGTATCATTGATAAATCAGTAATAGTGAAACTGCATATTATTATTTCTATAAAAAGTGTATTACTGCATTAAGTCAGTAGTAATGCAAAGTAATAAATAAGTGAATAAATAGCCTAAATGAAAGGCGCCGAGCCTGCTCTCATGATAGGTACGCACAGTGCGTACAGCCGTACGCCTGCAGGCGCCACTGGAGTAATGTATCAATAATCCATGACTGCAACAGTAAGGGGCAAAAATAAGCTAAACAAAAAAAAGACTTTTATTTTGGCGTGGCGTGTGACGTCATAAGGCTGCGCCGCTGCTGCATTGTGATTCGACTGGAGAAAGGTTTGTTTTAAAGCTTTTACATTAATATAAAGCGATTGATTAAAGTTTCAGGTTTTATCCGATGCTAAGATATGTACCTGCTGTTGACAATATTATTTTAACCCTTTATACAACGTAGTACTATTTTACTCAGTAATGAGGGCTATTGTTTGAACAAAGTAACAGAAATGTGTGTAATAAGTGTTTTAATGAAGGTTTAGTTTATTAAATAGCATAATGTCAGTCCATTCTAAGTTTACATCACTATATATAAGAAATGGAGTACTAGTTTTAATCAGCTCATTTGTGGCTATTGTTTCTTGCTCAGACTTACTCTTTTACCTGATTTCTTTGTGTTAATGACTCTCATATAAAGAAACTGTTGAAGCAAGTGTTGAAGAGAAGTTATTTTGTTTCTGTTCATTGTTTTATTTATTTTAAACTGAACATTTTTATTGTTTTGTTCATTTTAAACAGGATAAAGTGTCCAAACACAGAGAAAAACTCCTGCTGAAGCGACTGATCTCCACACTGTTATAAAGATGGTGTTTATTAAAGAGGAGAGTGAAGATGTGAAGATTGAAGACACATTCACAGTCAAACAGGAAGATCTGCAGGAACAAACAGGTTTATTTTTATTTCTTAAAGACCAACTCAGTCATTTGATCCTCATTCAGATATATTTTAATAATAAGAATACTAAATTAAATCCATCTTGCAGCTCTGAGTGTGCTGCCTAGTTCTCCTAAATGCACATAAGCACTCATTGAAAGACAGGAATGAGTTTCTTTCTTGTTACTTGTTCTCATGTCTTTTGTCATTCTTTTTATGTATTATTAGTCTCTCATTTTCTCTACCTTCTTAAGATTATTGCTTTTCTTGTTCCACTACTGTTTTTGTAAAGCATCCTTGAGCACTGGTGCTATAAAATGTTTTAGTCATAATGGTCTTAAAAAGTCTTACATTTAACTTGGTGAAACCTGCAGAAACCCTGGTTTAAAGTATGTCAAAAACCGTTGACGCCCCCAATTTTAAACATGCTGAATGAAATGGACACTAAAATAATGAATTACTATAAAACATTGTGCAGTATTCTAAACTATATGATGATGTTGTGGGACGACGGGAGACAAAACAAACAAATTATAGTGGAACAATAACGTTTAGCATTGTTATGTGTTATGTGTTGGGTATGTTATGTGTTGGGTATGTGTTGATGTTGCGGATGAAAGTCAGTACGTTGGATTAGAGCTGAAGATCTTTGCCCGAACCTGACGGGACCCAACGGGTTCGGGTGGGTTCGGGTTTAATTTCTATCATTTTAGACGGGCTCGGGTCAGGCCGGGCTTGGCTTAGCTGGCGCAGTAAATTAATAGTCATGTGATGCATTTCGATTAGCACGAAAAAAGTAATCAAATCATTTGTTACAACATTAAAATCCATCCCTGCAAAGGTGAAACAAATGATGACAGAGAAGTAAAAAAGAGCGAGTTTTTGACTGCGGTCAGGTCAGCCGCCAGTCCAGAAGGAAAGGTTATTCTAGCCGCCAAGGTATTTCGCCGGTCACTCATACACTGCATATTACGGTAGAGCGCTAAACAGCAATGTATGTACAGCAAGCTGACAGGGAAGAGGACGAGGTCATTCGCTACATTGAAACTGCTGTCATGGAAAATTAAACGGATGTTCTTGGCAGGTAGAAGATGAACAAACAATCCTACCCAAAACTTGCAAAATTAGCCAGATCAGAACTCTGCATCTCGGCCTATCAGCTGCAGTAAAAGGTATTCGGTACGCAGCATCCTGAGCGCAGGACTGCGCTAAAGCCATTTACAGTGAATTCAATACCTGCACAAAAGCACATAGCCTAATCTTAGTGAGTAAAGGGTTTTTAAATTATAAATACATATTATTAAACCATAAAATCATAATGTAGACAGAGTATACAGGCTAATGTTGGCATTATTCGTTCGTTATTCAGCTTCCCCGTCGCCTTAATGCCAGATTGTGAAGAGAAGTGGCGAAACAAATCCCGCAGAGCCTTTATCTTAATTTTGTTATTGCCAAATACCCGTCATAATTTAGAATTTATTTTAATTTAATTTGTTAAAAAAAGACTTCGTTTCATTGGTGTGTTGGCCAATTTAAAGGCTAGGTGTATGTACCTAGGTCTATATAGAGTGCTGAGATGTTACGATGTTACAGAGGACTTATTTTATTTCTTTGTTCCGACTTCCAAGTGACCTATACCCTATGTTTGTTATGAATAAATTATGTTAAAACATATAAATGACTCATTCTTGAAAAAAGGCAAAAGAGCTGTGTGCATGTGCACATTTGAATAATGTCGGGTTATTAACGGGTTCGGGCTTTATAAAGCTGTCAATCAAAATGTCGGGCTCGGGCTGAATTCTGTCGGGCTCGGACCCCATCTGGCCTAATTTTTATGGCCCGATTACACCTCTACGTTGGATAGGGCGGCGGGGCGCGTTTGCCGCCCTCACTATTATGACAGACCCCTATTATGCCAGTGTTGTGTTGATGTTGCGGATGAAAGTCAGTATGTTGTGTTGGGCGGCGGGGCGCGTTTGCCGCCCTCATTATTATGCCGCCCTAGGCAGCCGCCTAGGTTGCCTCAATGGACGCGCCGGCCCTGATTACAGCATGCTGATGATATGCAAACATTTGAGTGTAAAGTTCATCGGTGTTGACCATTTTCTTCATGTACCAGCAGGCGGCGCCATTGGAATCTTTTTGCTTGAGACTTTTTTAAAGAATGAATTTTTAGATTTTTAGATTTTGTACCGTCCCTACGGTATATGTAAGTTTTTTTTTTTTTATGTTTTAAGTTTTTTAGGACAACAGTATCTCCAGCAGAAAAGATATCCAAAGATGCCATTTTAAATCGTAAAGAAATCTGTGGTTTTTAAACTAATGAAGACAGCAGAAGTCAATGATTCATTTAAATGATTTAGCCTGACATGTTTACTGCTCCAAAATATTTTAAAAGTTTCTCAAAAGTAAATATATTGTGTTCAAAGGGGAAAAAGTGTTTGTTTTTTATCCAGACATTTAAAAAGATATATTTTATATATAGATATAGATATATTTTAGAGCAGTAATCACAGTACAGTGAAACTGTGATATTTTTATTCAAGGTTATCATATCGTCAGAATCTTATACTGGCTCATGCCTAATGCTGCTTGATGTTGCAAAGTCATTCATTCATTTTCTTTTCGGCTTAGTTCCCCTTACTAATTCGGGGTCGCCACAGCAGAATAACCCGCCAACCTATCCAGCATTTGTTTTATGCAGCGGATGCCTTTCCAGCTGCAACCCATCTCTGGAAAACATCCATACACACTCATCCACACTCATACACTACGGACAATTTAGCTTTACCCAATTCACCTGTACCGCATGTCTTTGGACTAGTGAGGGAAACCGGAGCACCCGGAGGAAACCCACGTGAACGTGGGGAGAACATGCAAACTCCACACAGAAACGCCAACTGACCCCCCAGAGGCTCGAACCAGTGACCTTCTTGCTGTGAGGCAACAGCACTACCTACTGCGCCACCGCGTCACCTGTTGCAAAGTCATATTTTCTAATTTTATTATTTTTCTTTGTATGTATAGTCATGAACACACTTGTTTGTAGAGCAAGTAGCCGTTTATTATTCCTGGTCATTTCTCCAATAGGCAACTGAAGTTCTAAAACAATAGAATATGAGATCAGGGACTCGTTTCAGAAAGAAGGTTAAGTGAAATTAAGAGAAACTCTGGGTTTTCTGTTTTAAAATGGCAGGTTTGTCAAACTGGAGAAAGCAGGGTAAGTCAAGCCTGTTTCTGAAAGAGAGGTAACTTTAACTCAGTCAGTTACCGTGGTAACTTACTCTGTGAACCTAACCTGGTCAGGAGCAGGTCTAAAGCCGCGGTCACACTGGATTTTACTCCCCATAGACTTCCATTCATACACACGTGAATGCGTCAGACCGGAAACGCAGGGTCATGAGTCGAGTTTCGCAGGTTGCTGCAGTGCAAAGTTCAAGCTTGGTGAACTCTGACCTGCGAAATCGCATCACTTGACTGCGTGAGATCAAAACATGACCTCTCTGAAACAGAAATTTTAAACATGGAGCAATCGCTCGCTTTTTTAAATGTCTAATCATCTTGTTTAATCCCGCCCCTTTTCGCAGCGCCGTACGACAGAATTTCACAAGCTCAAACTCTAGTGTGACTGCGGCTTTATTCTCTAATCTCTGAGTTTCTGTCGGTCTCCTTCCCTTTTTTAAAGATGAAGCGGTATTTCTCGCTTAGCCTTGCGTTTCCAGCCACCTATTTTGTGCATTTTGAATAGGCTTTTTTTAGAGCATAAAAAATCAGTTGATGGAAATGTCATGATGCACATAACTTTTGAAATATAGGCATAAAAAAATGCACATGACTGAGTAGGATAAACTTTTTATTCGATAAGAAAAGATAAACTTACATAAACTACACAAGCACTTTTCCTGAACAAATTCCAGAATGTGCATTAAAAAAGGTTTGTTATAAGAGATCATATGATGATGAAAATGTGTGTGAATGGACAAACCAGCAGGCTGAGCACACTGTAAAACATCTGAAATGTTTTTTTGGTCATTCTAAAATGCCTAACCGTTTTAGTATTAATATTATTATATTATTAAATACCTCCAGAGCGTCTGGAGCGTGTCAAGAGCATCTGTTCTCCGTGTCTCATGGCTTCAAACGCCACCACGTGTTCATTGTGTGCCGACATTGTTCTCTAAGGTGAAAGTCATTTAATAAATAAAGAACAGATTCAAGTAGCTTCTTCTACCAAAGTAAATTCTGCTTTTACTGTTGATATTTGGCGCTATTTAATCAGGAAGTGGTGATTTTGTTCTCTTTGTTTGATTGGATGGAAATGCTGATTTATTTGCATATCTTTTATGCGATATTCCAGTTTTGCAAATAAATTTAATTAGCATTTTTGGTTGGAAACATAGCTCTTGCCTACATTTCAGTCACACAAAGAACAAAGTCACGTACGAGAATGGCTTGTCCTTAGCTTAAAAATTCACAGACCTTCGACAGGGACATGTACTGTAACTAGATTAATGGCATTATTACTCGTTCTAAAAACGTTACATTCTTATTATTCCAATATTTTTAATTTAAAAGTCTTCGATATTTTAGGATATAATAACCCCTTAGTGTTCAATGTAGGATAGGAAAGGCTGCCAAACCTCATAAAACTTTTTTGTAGAGCCTCGGATGGTGTACTTTAGGCGCTCGAGTTTAAGATGTGATAACACTTCTAATATCCAGTGTTTGTGGGATGGCGGGTATGTTTTTTTCCGCCTGAGAAAAATCAGGCTTCTGGCCAATAAAGAAGAGAAGGCAATGATTTCTACGTGATTAGCTGACAGGTACATTTCTTCTGGCACTGTACCAAAAATTGAGGTCAAAGGATTAGGATCCATATCTTTATTACATATAAATTAAATTGATCTAAAACTATCGGTCCAAAATGTATGTAATCTAGGGCATCCCCAGAACATATGACTCAGACCTGCTGGCTCCAAACCACATCTAGGGCAAGATGAATTTGACCCTGGATACATTTTTGCCAGCTTGCTCCTAGATAGGTAAAGCCTATGAAGCACCTTAAACTGAAGAAGACCATGTCTAATACATACAGAAGATGAGTGTACCAGTTCTATGGCATATTGCCAGGCTGTATCTGATATTTCTAGTCCCAGTTCGTCTTCCCATTTTTGCTTTATACGATTTAGGGAAGGGGAGGCTTGGATCCCTTCATATAACATGGACATCATACCCCTTTGATATGGGTCCATATTTACCTATTCATCTATCCAGCATGCTTCTGGTTGGTTCAGTGAAGGAGAGAAGTGTTTTTTTTAACGAAACTACGGACCTGAAGGTACCTAAAAAAATTAGACTGGGGAATCTCAAAGTCTGTCCTTTACTGTTGAAATGAGATAAATATGCCATCTTTAAAGAGACTGTTAACACAGTTAACTCCCTTCCTAGACCATAATTGGAATTATGAATCTATAAGAGAGGGAGGGAATAACAGATTAAACAAAATGGGAGCAGAAGGCAATGCTTGTTTATTAATAAAATGAATTCTGAATTGTGACCATATTCTGAGTAATCCATTGATAACTGGGTTATTTATAGAATATTGTTTGCTCACTGGAATCGAAGCACAAAGTAGTGAGTGTAAAGACACTGGATTAGACGTGTGCTGTTCCATCAGTAACCAAAGTGGGGCCTCATCATTACAGATGTTGGAAAACCAGAATATCAGTTTGGGTAAATTGGCCGCCCAATAATAGTATAGGAAATTTGGCATTGTCAATCCACCCTCTTCCTTCTTTCTTTCCAAGAATTCCTTTCTTATGTGAGGAATTTTCTTATCCCAGAGAAATGTAGAAATACAATTATTCAACTCCTTGAAAAATGACTTGGGAATAAAAACAGGCACGGTCTGAAATAGAAACAGAAATCTTGGTAGTATTGTCATTTTAATGGAATTGATCTTCCCAGCCAAAGAAAAAGGAAGGGTTGACCACCACGTCATGTCTCGTTTGGCTTTGTCTAAAGTAGTTTTAAAATTATTATTGAACAAATCCTTATATTTGCTTGTCACACTCACACCCAGATATACAAATTTATCAGGACTTATTGAAAATGAAAAGGATTGGAAGGACATTTGCTGTGCTCTATCATTGATAGGGAAAAGGAGACTCTTTGCTAGATTGACTTTGTATCCAGAAACATTTCCAAAATCTGAAATTATTGTAAGAGCTTTTGGCATACATGTATCTTGATTTGACAGAAAAAAGAAGATCATCCGCATATAGCAGGAGCTTATGTTCTTGTCCCTCTCTGAAAATATAAAATTTCAACCCAGGAACAGAATCCAGGGCCAAAACCACATTTTTTTTAAGCGCTGTAAATAAATAGATATACTCTATTCTATCAAATGCCTTATGAACATCTAAAGAAATTAAGACCTCTGGATTGATATTATTTTTAGGTGATTAATATTAAATAAGCGATGAAGGTTGTAAGATAACTGTCTCCCAACAATAAAACCAGTTTGATCTGGGTGAATTATCTTTCTCATGGCTGACTCCACTCTGATTGCCAGCACTTTAGCCAGGATCTTATAATCACAGCAGAGTAAGCTGATCGGACGATAAGATTCACATTTAAGTGGATCCTTGTCCTTTTTAAGAAGTACTGTTATAACAGCTGATGTCATGGGGTTAGGGAGGGGGGGGGGGGGAGGGGGGGGGGGGGGGGGGGGGGGGGGGGGGGGGGGATTCTGAGACAAGAGCTTCAGCAAATACCTTGCACAACAGAGAGGTTAGCTTGGCAGAAAACTTCTTATAAAACTCAGCCAAGAAGCCATCAGGGCCTGGTGCTTTTCCGGTTTAAAATGTTTTTTTTATTGCATTTTCAATTTCAGAAAGTGTTATATTTCCTTCTAAGGCCGACTGATCTGAATCACAGAGGGATGGTAATTCTAAATAATTAAAAAAGCTCTCAATACGTTCAATTTCGTTTACCTCAGAGCTGTAAAGAGTTTTATAGAAGTTTTTTAATCGATCATTAATTCCCTGTTGATCAGTAATAATACTGCCATCATCCTTACTAACTGCTACTATAAAACCAGCTGCTGAGGATTGTTTCAGTTGGTAACACAATAACCTGCCAGCTCGTTCACCATGTTCATAATGAATCTGGCGTGATCTTATGTGGAGATCCTCTGCATTTTTGACTTGTCAAGGAGTCATATTCCGCTTGCAGAAGAAGTCTTTTCTTATGGAGCTCTTCAGAAGGTGATGTTGAGTGTAGCTGATCAATTGTATTAATTTTATTCATAATCTCTGTAAGCCGTTTTGACTTTATTTTATTTGCACTAGTTTGATATGAAATAATCTGTCCTCTTATATATGCGTTCATAGTATCCCATAGGATGCTATAACTTATCTCTGGGGATTTGTTTGTCTCAAGGAAGAAATCAATTTGAGCATCAATAAATTTTACAAAATTATCGTCTGCCAACAGTCTTGAGTTAAACCGCCATGTACGTTGGGGGATTACATTGCCTGGAAAACATAGCTATAGTGAGACAATGGTCCAAAATAACAACACTACCATACTCCGCTTTGGACATTAAGGGAAGTAACTGCTTGTCCAGGAGAAAATGGTCAATCCTGAAGTAGGTTTGATGCACAGGTGAATAGAAGGAAAATTGCATGGAAGATGGTTATTTAAATCTCCAGGGGTCACTTACACCATATGTCTGAAGGAAGGAGTTGATACATTGTGCTGACTGACTTAATGTATTACTCAAAGGGCTAGAGCGGTCCAAAATTGGGTGCAAAATCTAAATTGCCTCCTAAAATTAAATTGTGTGTGTCGAGACTAGGCAAAATTAAAAAATAAATCACAAAAAAATTGTACATTGTCCCAATTAGGAGCATACACATTGGCCAGGACCACAGACATGTTAAAAAGTTTACCTTGGATTATTGCGTATCTGCCATTTTTATCCAACACATTTGACTCCATAACAAACTGTACATTCTTATGTATGAGTACAGCAACGCCCCTACTTTTGCTATTGAAGTTAGAATGATATATTTGCGTATAGACTCCTCTATTGAGTTTAGATTAGTCTTTTTTTTTTTCAACAGATCTCCTGTAAATATACAATATCAGATCTTAACTTATTAATTTATGCGAACACCTTGTTTCGTTTCACTGGGTGATTTAGCCCCTGCACATTCCAACTGGTAAAGTTTGTCTTTACCCCACCCATTTTATGGAGGGCTGTCGAAAACATTTATCAGAAGCATCTGAAAGGTATCTTTGTATGTAGGAGAGAAAAAAAAAGAGAGAAAAAAAAAAAGGGGTGATCGCACATACACTTATAAACATGAAACAACACAATACTGAAACCTTGCATGTAAACTTGCACACACTTCCAGCTACTTCCACTTTTAACTAGCTTACCATGTGGGACCTCACGTATAAAACAAAACAATTTCAACAGCTCTTGATGTTTTACTACAAAGCTACCCCATTATTGACTAAATATACTTGAGAACTAGAAAAAACAACAACGAACATGTGCTATAGTGGTAATTTAAAAGTTAACCGGAAAGTGACATTAACATTTGTATTGTCTTTGACAGCCCAGTGTACTGTCGTGATTGCCTTCATTTCAATGGCTTTCTCCAATATATCCTCTTTTTCGGAAAAGTAGTGGCATTTAATCACGAAGGCGCGTGGCGGTTCTTTGTCATCCACTGGTTTGCTGTGTAGAGTGCGGTGTGCCCGGTCCAGAAGTGGAGTCTTCTTGAGTTTCTGAATATCCTTCATGAGGCTGAGGTCATGCGTCTGCCGTGCTCCCGCCCTTATTTAACTCCCGTAATGCGGAGATTTGAGCGGCGAGACCTCTCCTCAAGATCCTCGATTTGCTCTCTCAGCAGAGCCAGCTCCTTTTCACGATACTAAACTCTTTTTCCAGGGTAGTAAGAGAGTCAAGAGTATCCACCCAACACAGACTCCAGACCAGTCACTCGCTCTTCCGCTGCTTCCACTCTGGTGTTAATGTGCTCCACAGCATTGCGTAACTCTGTCTGAAGCTGGTCAATTTGATTGCAAAGTTCATTTGACTGTGCAACGGCCTATTCTTCAATTTTAGCAATCAAATCTCCCTTTAGTGCATCAATAGCTTGAAGGACTGCACTGTTATCACTCGCAGGAGCCGTCTTTTTCTTAGGGCATACTCACACTATATACAGTTGCCTTGAACCGGACCAAAGCATGCTTGTCTCCCCCGACGGCCCACACTCACATTACATTCAGGCCTGGGCACGCTTGCGTCATCGATGATGCACTGTTCAGTAAGTGCTCTCGCTCAGCACAGTAGAGATTTCTTTAGTTATATCCTTTAAGTCGTTATGCTGTGACATGCAGTCAAATATTTCGCCGAATGAATCAGTCACTTTTGATGCTAATAAACAATTATAAAGTCCTCGTGCTGCTGGAATTAGGAAGTTTGCTGAAGGCACATCTGACGTGCAGTGAGGGGTTTGCGTCTTTATTAAACTACGACAATTTTGCGTTCATTGAACAGTAAGAATGATTAATTAATTCATATGAAGCAGTCCCTTAAAAGTCACGTCTCGCTTTCAGTTTCGGGCTCAGGCGCGGTACACTTGTGTGTGTGTGCAAAATGCGCCTGAGCCCGAAACTGAGCCCAAGTGAACCACGATCTGGCCCACCTCTTTCAACCGCGCCAGCAATTAAACAATGTTGACTGTCGTCACAGAAAACACCAACAATCATAAATGCATGATTATATGCCGTCATGGCTTTGCAATCAAAAAAAAATTTGTTATAATAGAGGCCAATGGAGAAAAAACAGCCATTAATATAACGAAAAGGGAGTAAATTTGCCCAGAGTGTATTGAGGGTTTTTTCTTTTTCAAAGCATTTTCCTAGAATATGTGAAAATAAGATGTCCCCAAATATCAGTCCGTTTGCTGAAACACAGAGAAATTGCCAAATTAAGCCTAAAAATCACCCTAGAAAGGATGAAAAATGACCCAACAGCACACAACGGGAAAAATTCACATTCCAGCCTTTATGCAGATGCTGTACAGGTATGTCTCATGTCTGTGAGGCAAATATTCAGCTGTTTGTTTAGGTGTTACCCCAGAACTTTTTTTCTGATGCGTTTACCAGTCAGGCACAGAATGAACAAGTATTCCCTGTCTGCTTTACAAATTTTAGAAAAACATTTAGTTGTAATTATGAATATATACGAATAAACATAGGCCATTTACAGCTTTCAAATCTGTTTTATCAATATGACAAAAATGAGAAACTCTGAAAACTGGACTGACACAGTTTTAATTTACAATTTAACTTCTGTTAAGTGGCTTTGACACAATTTACATTGTAAAAGCACTAGATAAATAAAGATTAATTGAATCTGCTTAAATGTGTACACATTAATGGATCAAACAAAATATGATCTGATATTTTTACATTTGATGTGCATCAAAATGACAGTGTGTGTAGCCAATGTCTTCAGTTTATTTTCACTTTTCAGCTGTTCAGCGAGTTTTTAGGACTTAATGAAAACTAATGTTTTTTTATTTATTTCAGACCTAATTAAAGAGAATGAGGGGAGTAAAGAGGAGGAACATCATGTCAAAATTGAGGAAAAAACTCATTTACAGACTGATAGTATTGAGAAAAGGAGAAACAAGAATAGTTTCACCTGCACTCAGTGTGGAAAGAGTTTAGGAAGAAAAGGCGATCTTAAGATTCACATGATGATCCACAATGGAAAGAAACCATTCACATGCACTCAGTGTGGGAAGAGTTTCAACCAATCATCATCCCTTAATAAACACATGAGGATCCACACTGGAGAGAAACCTTTCACATGCACTCAGTGTGGGAAGAGTTTCAACCAATCATCAAACCTTAATAATCACATGAGGATCCACACTGGAGAGAAACCATTCACATGCACTCAGTGTGGGAAGAGTTTCAGCAAATCATCACACCTTAATCTACACATGATGATCCACACCGGAGAGAAACCATTCACATGCACTCAGTGTGGGAAGAGTTTCAGCCGATCACCACATCTGAATCTACACATGATGATTCACACTGGAGAGAAACCATACACATGCACTCAGTGTAGGAAGAGTTTCAGCAAATCATCACACCTTAATGAACACATGAGGATCCACACTGGAGAGAAACCATTCACTTGCACTCACTGTGGCAAGAGTTTCAGCCAATCAACAAGCCTTAATAACAGAGGTGTAAAGAGTACCTGAAAACCATACTTGAGTAAAAGTACAGATACCTTACTGTAAAATTACTCCATTACAAGTTACAAGTCACCAATTCAAATAAGACTTGAGTAAAAGTATTAAAGTATCCGATTTTAAAAGAACTTAAGTATTTTACTCATACTGAATGTAGGCTCAAAGAGCACCAGAAAAGGTTTATTTTCCTAATATATAAATTAAATTTAACACCTCAATGTTTCAAAATGGCAGAACAAAATATATTTAAAAAATAGAACAAAAAGTCTCAGTCAAACTCAAATGTTCAAAAAAGCCACAAACAATTTATCAACAAAAAAAAAATAATAGTAAAACGTAGTAAAAAAAATCAGAGCTGACTTTGATGTGATTCATCTCTCAGTATCAGAGGGGGGCAATCTTTTTTATTTTGAGTAGTTTTGTAAACAGTATGTGTTGAGCAGTAATTTAATGCTGGGCGTGTCATCGTGATTGACAGCTGTGATTGACAGATTCTCAAAGCAGACGCCGGAGCTTCGGCAGGAGACTGAAGTGTTATTATTCCATTTCTGTGTTATTTTACCATGATAAAATGAGTTGCTCAGCAGTAAACTAGAGTTTCTGACATACAGGATCTGGTGAAACACTGTTTATTCGTTAGGGTCAGGGGGCTTTATCAGTTATTTGATACACGCCTAACCACCCAGATAGCAAAATACACTCGGGCCAGTTCCGGCTACACTCTCGCCTGCCGGAGACTTACCCCTCGGCCCGACTCCGTCTTCTGTACCTACTCGCGCACATTACTCGCGGGCCGATCCGGCTCGGATGCGGCAGCGTCGGCTCGCTAACGGCCGCCGCATCTGGCCCGATTGACTCGGGCAGTGTGTCCATAGGCATCCAGTCAGATCCGGCGGCCGTTAGCGAGCCGACGCTGCCGCATCCGAGCCGGATCGGCCCGCGAGTAATGTGCGCTGCGGCCTGGAGCTGGCGCGATTAAATCTTCATTATATAAACCGCACCTTTGTTAACGTTATTACAACCATTTGTGTTGATAAAACAGCAAACCAGGCTCCTATGTAAACGCAAAGTGTACATTAGCGAGCCTTTGTTATAGTGCAGAAACCGGCGGTCAAGTGAGCAGTTCGGGGGGCGTGGTTGATTTGATGTACAAGCGTTTGGTTGGAAGCTTGATTCCGCAGCTCCTCCTCTGGCTCCATCAGGCAGTCCTTCTGCGCATGCCCAGACTCCAATTTCAGCAGTCTTCTGCCACAGTTTGTGTCCGTCACGAGGCGTTTTTTCCTTCACAGCGTTTAATGGAAAATGGCGCTGTCGCGTCGTCCATATTTTATACAGTCATTGGCACAATTACAATGTAACGAGTAACGGTAAGCATCTGTTCAAATGTAGTGGAGTAAAAAGTACATATATTCAATCAAAAATGTAGTCAAGTAAAGAGTAAAAGTTGCTTATATTTTTGATACTCAGTACAAGTACAAAGTAGCCAAAAAAATACTTAAGTAAAGTAACGAAGTCCATTTACTCAAGTACTTTACACCACTGCTTAATAATCACATGAGGATCCACACTGGAGAGAAACCATTCTCATGCACTCAGTGTGGGAAGAGTTTCAGCCAATCAACAAACCTTAATAATCACATGAGGATCCACACTGGAGAAAAACCTTTCACCTGCACTCAGTGTGGGAAGAGTTTCTGCCGATCATCATCCCTTAATCTACACATGATGACCCAAACTGGAGAGAAACCATACACTTGCACTTAAGCCGCGGTCACATTGGACTTTTCTCCCCATAGACTTCCATTCATACACACGCGAATGCGTCAGACCGGAAACGCAAGTTTGTGCATCAAGTTTTGCAGTTCGCTCCGTTGCAAAGTTCAAGCTTGGTGAACTCTGACCTGCAAAATCACATCACTTGACTGTGTGAGACCAATCAAAGATCAAAACATGACCTCTCTGGACAGAAATTTAAAATATGGACCAATCGCTCAATTTTTTAATGTCTGATCCTTTTTTTTAATGTCTGTTTAAGCCCCTTTTCGCAGCGCCGTACAGCAGAATTTTGCATGCACAAACTCTAGTGTGACCCCAGCTTTGGTGTGGGATGTGTTTCAGCAACTCATCAGACCTTAATAAACAGACAAAGACCCACACTGGAGAGAAACTATTCACATGTACTCAGTGTGAGAAGAGTTTCACCAACCAATCAGCAAACCTTAATTAACACGTGAAGATCCACACTGGTGTGAAAGAGTATATGTGCTTTGAGTGTGAGAAGACTTTTATTACTGCTCCAAAATTGAAACTGCACCAGACGATTCATACTGGAGAGACCATACAAGTGTTCACACTGTGACAAGAGGTTTAATCAGTTTAAACACATCTGAAAACACAAAAGAGGATTCACACAGGAGAAAAACCGTACAGATCTGATCAGTGTCTACAGAGTTTTGCTCATTCGGTACAGCTTTAGAAACACATGGACAAAAAGTTGCACACGTGACATGAATGCAGCAAAACATTTTTCATGTGCACAGGATGTTTCATGTCTGAATAATGTTTGAAAAGGCTGAGTGACGGTATACTGTTTTCCAAGACTCCTACACTGCAGTAGGTGGGGTTGTAAACGTGTTGCGCTCCTCGCCTTTACCGTAAACACAATGATGGCGGCTGAGAGAAGAACAGTTTCATAAACATCTGGCAAACAGCACCTCTACGGCTTTAAATCTCTTTGCAAGTGATTGTACAGGTGCGGATACATCTGTACTCCACTCTCCAGTGTATTCATGTAGCTAGTGTTGTTTTGGATGATGTTCTCTGTCTGACTCCCTGAATGAGAAACAAATCACTGGGAAGACACCGCACATCAAAGAAGGTGGAGCTCCAGGATGGTTAGTTTGCAGTATACCAGGGCCTCAAGTTTAGAAAGCCCATTCAATTGTCCTGTGTTGCATCTTTATTAGTAAAGTTTCTTTACTTTTAGGTTCAAGATTCTTTCTAGTTTACTACATTTACTTTTTGAGTAGAATACAAACTTGTAATGTAATGTAATGTAATGTGTATTTATATAGCGCATTTATTGTGTATGGCCATACACCCAAAGCGGTTCACAATCATGAGGAGGGTCTCTCCACACCACCACCAGTGTGCAGCATCCACTTGGATGATGCGACGGCAGCCACAGGACAACGGCGCCAGTGCGCTCACCACACACCAGCTATAGGTGGAGTGGAGAGACAGTGATAGAGCCAATTCAGTGGATGGGGATGATTAGTAGGCCATGATGGGTAAGTGCCGATTGAGGGATTTGGCCAGGACACCGGGGTTACACCCCTACTCTTTTACGAGAAGTGCCATGGGATTTTTAATGACCGCAGAGAGTCAGGACCTCGGTTTAACGTCTCATCCGAAAGACGGATGAATCTTAATGAATCTTGTATGATTTAGGCAGAGCGACAGGTATTAAGTTTTACAATATTAATTCACTGTGATGATCCCAAGACTCAAACATTTGTTTGAGTTTCCTTCGCCGAGTGGCCTCGATGAAACACGGGGTTTCCTAAATGGTTTGTTTCTCAGCTTCAGTGACGTCCTTGTGATTCACTCGCTTGTAAGTGGAAGCTGTCCTGGATTACTGGGGTGACAAACTCTGCTGAGAGCCGGTTTGCAGAAGGTTTTTTTGCGGTTTCGGCGGTTCCTAAACTTTAAGAGGTTGCATGGAAAGTTCTTTGCAACCCGATTGCATGGCGGTGGAGTGTCCGAGAGCAAGGCAAGAGGGGGCAGAGAGCAGCAGCGAGCTAATGCAAAAAGCAAAGTTTTACTGTTGCAGTAGGTTTTTAAGTGATCTGGTCTTCCAATGAGAATGAGCAGTTGCCACGCCCCATACCATTATGCTCAGGGTAAGTCATTAACAGACTGCTTGGTAATTTCATGTGGTAAAATATCTTGTAAGTTTGTTACTATCTTACATCAAATGTTACAAGACAAATACTGTTTCTGATACTAGTTCTTCATTTATACCAATGTATTGCAAATATCACTAGCTTTTGTTTAGTACCAGACATCACACATTACAGACATACAGGAGGATTCATCTGCTATAAGGGTTAAAAAACAACTAATTAACTTGGTTGCAATAAACACATGTAGTATTTAAAGAAAGCCACTGCCCCAGAGGGACAAATTTAGTAATCTCCTTCACAGCAAAATCCTCAGAGTAAAATTTACTCAGTTCAGAGAACATTTGGTCCCTCTCTAAATTGAGTAAAATTTACTCAGCAGCAGAGTTAAAGTTAATGAGACGATAAAGGGGTTAATTAAGTGATGATTGAGCACTGATGATGAACACCTGCTGTTAATAAGCAGAAACAGAAGAGAAGCAGCAGCAGCTTTGCTCATTGATTACCTGATTGACTTTATTTCTGTCAGATGTTCACAGAAGTCCATATGAGATTTATTGAGAATTAACTGTTTTAGGTATTTACATTTTACCAAAAAAAAAACAACATGTTTAATTCCCCGATGTCACCATCATGGAGAAAAGTGGTAGATTTACTTGGGCTCTTTGACTCGATTTTTAATGTTGACTTTTCTCAGCTTGCTATGACAAGTATAAAGCGAGCAATTAAGATCAGGTTGACTGATCTTGTATTGATTTTTACTCTTGATAAGAGTTACTGTATAAGAGACTATGTTTGACTTTGTAAATCATGTTTAAATGATGGTTTATCATGTAAGATACAAAATTGAGTGTTTTTCAAGTGAATGGACCCAAGCTGTGGTTTTATACAGTTTTAAAACACATTGAGCATCTGAATCACTTTAGAGACACAAACATCAATAATCAGCGTCTCTATCTCAACAGTGGTTAGAGATTTTGTATTTTTTTGGCTGCAGTGTCTGCTAACATTCATCCATAGTTCCCAGCATGCACTGTAGGAGGAAAAAAACTCACCATAGTTGAGAAGCATACTCTGATTCATTATGTCTGTGTGTTTTAAGTGTTTCAGATGTTCAATGTGTTTTATGAGCTGATAAAAGTATTGCTGAGTTCCATTTTCTTGATACAGTGCTACTTTTGTGATAAAACACTATTCAGACTTAGGACTTAATACTGATTTAACCAGTGACTAAATCACCACAGAATCAATTATCCAAAGCACAATTGCTCTCTTTATTCAATATTTGCCACAATACACTATCAGGCAAACAAAGAGAAACTAACATTAGAAATCGAGTCAGAGTCCAAGTAAAGCAACTACTGTTCTCCTCAATGGTGACAGCTTAAAACACAAAAAGTGGTGTTTTTTTATTGTTAAAAATGACTTAGTTCTTAATAATATCACTATATGGAATTTTGTAGAATGTGGCAGAAGTAAGGCCAAACAGGTTGTTAATAAGTAAAGCTGCTGTTTGTGGTGTTGCTTAATGATCCTCTGCTGAGATTTTGAGAGATTTGATGTGTTTTAGTTCAGTTTATTTCATCTACGACTGTGACTAAAGTCAGTTGTAGTTTTATGTTTCTCTTCTGTTTCTGCTTGTTAACAGCAGGTGTTCATCATCAGTGCTCAATCATCACTTAATTAACCCCATCATTGTCTCGTTATCTTTAACTCTGCTGCTGAGTAAATTTTACTCAATTTAGAGAGGGACCAAATGTTCTCTGAACTGAGTAAATTTTACTCTGAGGATTTTGCTGTGCACGCTCCTCACTTTCGTCCTTTGTCCGCGACACCTCTCCGCCATCTAACGCCCTCTCCCGCTCTGCACTTTTGTGTGCAAATTATGCGTATAAAATACTGCGTATAGCTTACTAAACGGAAACACTTCCAACGTGTACGTTTCTTGGCTTTTAAGTAAAATAAAGAAGTATTGCAGTAAATCGTTTTTATGTTTTTTTCCTATTGCCTATTGCATTAAGCATAGAATAACAAAAAAAACACTTATGTGTGAAGGCATCAGAACTGAACCGAACCGAAAACCGTGTTAAAAAACCAAGGTATGTATTGAACCGTATTCTAACTGTATTGTAGCGTCTCTAGTCCCTACTGTCTGTCGCCAGAGCATCTTTAGAGGTCAGAGGAGTGAGGTTCACCTGCACAGCACTTCACTAGCTGGCCTCCGTTACACCTTAAAAGTGGTTGGGAATGTGCCGGAGTGAATTTTTTTTTTACAGAGGGTGTTGTTTGATGGAGATTTAGGTTGGATTTGGTGGGAAATAGACTGCTAATTTAAGTGGTTTTGAGTGGTTAATTCGGTTTAAAGTGATTTTCCTTTTTATTCAAGATAGACTTTGTGTAGTGAGAATATAGCAGCCAGAATGTATATAACCAGTTTTGATAAAAATGGAGTACACTCAGCCTTTGGTAATAAACAGATTGTACCTTGAGTGTGTATTCAATTCGATTTTAGATCCTTTCACAGGTCTGGGGTCAGCTCTAAACAGCCTAGCAGATGTCTGATGTTTGTATGCTTGAGATATTGTTCAGAATTGTACACCCGTACCCACGTGGAAATGTTCTGAATCTATCTGTGTTTTAACCAATCAGGTGTTATGTTTGATGACGCAGTTAATGACATTATATAGGAGTATAATTTATGTTGTTTTGAGGTTGTAAGCAGAACGGTCTACAAACTCTGCTGATGAAACTGCAAAAAATCTTCAGCAACATTTCTTTTAATTGAATCTCTGACTCCAGCTCTTCTTCATCTGACAGACTAGTAAATTATCCCTACAGTACATAGATGAATTCATTATTGTTAATTCGTGAGATCTGAAATAGCAATTTTTACTAGTCAAAATGCATTTTTAATTTGTCTGAATTAAGTTACAGCTATGAGGAAATATGTTTATTACTAGTTGAAATTTCATTTTTGAAAGCGATGACATCATTTTTAATATAAGAATTTGGGTTGGTACTAGTGGAAATGCAGTTCCTGATATCAACAATCAGATTTTTTTTATATTACAAATGCAACTGTTGATATCAAAAAATCATATCCAGTCTTATATGTATTCTCAGGATATGCAATTTTGATATCAAAAATTTAATTCTTGATATCAACAAGGTAACTGTTGACAAGTTAATTTAAAATGAATAATTTTACTAGTAACAATCACATTTAATGTGTGTATTAACTGTTTTAATGAAGGTTTTATTTAATAAATAGCATAATGTCAGTCCATTCTAAGTATACATATATAAGAAATGGAGTACTAGTTTTAATCAGCTCATTTGTGGCTATTGTTTCTTGCTCAGACTTACTCTTTTACCTGATTTCCTGTTATTAATGACTTTCATATAAAGAAACTTGAAGCAAGTGTTGAAGAGAAGTTATTTTCTTTCTGTTCATTGTTTTATTTATTTTAAACAACATTTTTATAGTTTTGTTCATTTTAAACAGGATAAAGTGTCCATTTTTGTACAATTTTTTTATTGTTATTTTTTTAAATAATAAGAATAAATTAAATCCATCTGGAGTGTGCTGCCTAGTTTTTCTAAATGCACATAAGCACTCATTGAAAGACAGGAATGAGTTTCTTTCTTGTTACTTGTTCTCATGTCTTTTGTCATTCTTTTTATGTATTATTAGTCTCCCATTTTCTCTACCTTCTTAAGGTTATTGCTTTTCTTGTTCTTCTACTGTTTTTTTAAAGAGTTCTTAAAGGGTCACGAAACACCAAAACACATTTTTTGAGCTGTTGACAGTCATATATGTGTCCCACGCTGCTATAAACACTATTAGGACACATATATTGCACTAAAAAGTGAAAATCGGTTGTTTTTGTGTTATTTTGAGCAAATTCGTTCTTCCGGTTTGAAACAAATTTTTGAAGCTGCGTCACGGCCATGAGATACATGCGTGTAAATCCAGCGTGGAGACTGGCTGTCTGTACCTGCGAGTACGTTGTGACGTATCTGAGTGTGCGGCATTAATTCATGAGAAAGATTTGGTTAAAACCAATCGGCGTGTGTATGCAGTGCAACTTCATTAATATGCACGACAGCTTCAGAGACTGTTTACCTACAGTGTTCAGACGCCAAAACAAGTGAAAGAGCGAGAATTTGGAGACATGGGTCATCAGTGTTGCATTTTATTTAGTGTTTATTATTGTGCTTTTGTTTTCATTTCCCACTATGCGAGCTCAGCTGGACTCACGTGTGGATTACAGTACACGCGACGCGCGACAGAAATGCGTTTGTAAGGAACATTTGTACCCGAGAGGTTTTCGCATATAGAAATGATGAAATCCGGATTTGCAGCTCGTCTCCTTTTAAAAAAGACACGGCTCCAGTTTGATTGTCCTGTCGCTACAGATTTGGTAAGTGAGAGAGCAGTGTGAGAGCAGTGCCCTTCCTTTGTTTGTTCATTCAGAGGCAAACTTAGTTTGAATCGTCAGCAGTGCAAACATGTAATCATGTAAACACCTTACTCAAACTTGTACTGTCGTGTAGAATTTTCGCTGCATTTTGTGACAGGATAGTCTATACACACACGGCTTTCTGACGCTACCTACCGAGTGCATCTAAGTTTCCGAGAAATGCGGAGGATTTTTTTCTGTCATTCGCCGTGCGGTAAACATTAAAACTCCTCTCTCCGTCAGTTCCTCTCGTTTGTCACGGTGGACATGGAAGAAATGTTCCTGAATAAAAAGTGAAAGTGCCAAACTGCAGATAAGGTCGACAAATTAATAATTTGGCAAATAATTCGATTACTGAAGTCCATTTTAGCACAGTCACGGTCTTTCTCCCCTTTGTTTGTGTGTTGCTAAACTCAACACGTGGCCAAATGGAAACTCCTTCCTTTGCAAAGCCTTCCCTCTTTCCCTCCCCTGACACTCCCACACTCCCAGAGCTGGACACGCCCACTTTCCTGACTTTTTGCAAACTAGAGGTGTGAAAACACCCTGCTGAGACAAGGGGGTTTCGTGACCCTTTAAGCACTTGCACTATGCAAAATAAATTTTAATAAGGTTTAACTGAGCTGACCATCTTTGACCTACAGTAGTCTCATAGAAGATATGCTACTACGGTGATGGTGTTGGCTTAGTACTTTCCATTTGCATATGTCACGTTGATCACAATTCCCTTTTTTCATCAACTTCTTTATGGGTTTAAACTTGTTTCTAGTAGTTGTTACTAGTTCTCTTAGATAGTATCTAAGTTTGAATTACATCATTATTATAATAACTAATTACCAGGGCTATTGTGTTTAAAGTATGTCAAAAAACATGGAGGCCCCAATATTAAATATGCTGAATGAAATGGACACTAAAATAATTATTATAAAACATTGTACAGTATTCTAAACTATATGATGATGTGGGACAACGGGAGACAAAACGAACAAATTATAGTGGAACAATAACGTTTAGCATTGCACTGACTACAACTGGCCAACAAACTAGTCTAAAAATGACTTTTGCTGCTTAAGAAATGGATTACAGCATGCTGATGATATGCAAACATTTGAGTGTAAAGTTCATCAGTATTGACCATATTCTTCATGTACCAGCAGGCGCCGCCATTGGAATCTTTTTGCTTGAGACTTTTTTTTAAAGAATTCATTTTTAGATCCTAAAAGCAGTGTTATGCTGCTTAAGCATTTGACGATAACCGTTGTCAAGGTATACCACATTTTGCAAAACTCAAGGTTTTAAAACGGTATATGCAAGTTTTTTTTTTTTATTTGTTTTGTTTTAAGTTTTTTTTAACTCAACAGTAGCTCCAGCAGAAAAGATATCCAAAGATGCTGTTTTAAATAGTAAATCTGTGTTTCTGAAACTAATGAAGACAGCAGAAGTCAATGATTCATTTGAATGATTCAGCCTGACATGTTTACTGCTCCAGAATACTTTAAAAGTTTCTCAAAAGAAAATATATTGTGTTCAAAGGGGGAAAAATGTTTGTTTTTTACTCAGACATTTAAAAAGAATATATTTTAGAGCAGAAATCGTGATATTTTTATTCAAGGTTATCATACCGTCAAAATCTTATACTGGCCCATGCCTAATGCTGCTTGATGTTGCAAAGTCATATTTTTTAATTGTATTATATTTCTTTGTATGTATAGTCATGAACACACTTGTTTGTAGGGCAAGTAGCCGTTTATTATTCCTGGTCATTTCTCCAATAGGCAACTGAAGTACTAAAACAATAGAATATGAGATCAGGTCACTACTATGACATGATTGACAGTTGTCGCTGTTTGTCATTGTACTCTGGTTATCCTGAAAGCTGATGCTGAGTATTCTTAGGGCTTTTCACACTTGAAATTGTTAACCCTGGGTCATTCTAACACTGGATAAACAGAATCTTGGGTTATCTGTCATCACGTTCCACACTGCTCATGCTATACCTGGGTGTTCATTAACAAACGTTTCACATTGGCAAACCCTGGGTTAACATTATTATTTGTATATTTACGTTGTCACTGTTCCTGATTGGACAAACAGCAGGTCACCTTTTTAGATGGCATTTCTGCATCTTGTCGGGTATATAAAATGTCACCACATAGGTCTTAAGCTAAGCCTCAGGTCATGCACAAAGGCAAGAAAACAAAGACAAAAGTACAAATGAATGAAAACAAGTAGCACAGTATGTCATCTCACCATCTCCTCACTCCAGTTTACAGCAAACGTGGCATTAAGCATTTGCATAAGTTACATACAATAATGCAAACACAAATATAAGCATGAATTATGTGTACTTGCTATGAACATGCAGGATTTGTCTTATTAGTGTCTTCCAAGCAGGTTACAAATGTTTAAATCCAGTGGAAGATAGACATGAGGGAACACAACACGAGTAATCTAGAGCGAGTGCATTTGATCATTTGCATTTAAAGCCACAGGCACAAAAAGAGCTTGGTTTTCCTCTGACCCCCAAAATTAAATATTCTGCAAGGTATATGATCTGATTTTGAGCCGAAATTCTTCGAACACCAAATAGTTATTTTACATCTTGTAAAAAAAGGTTCATAATAGGAACCCTTTAAAGCAACAACCTCAAACTCAATTCCTGCAGGGCTGCAGCTCTGCATAGTTTAGCTTCAACCACCTCCAACTCACCTCTGCTTAATAGTCTCTAGTAGTCTTAAAGATCTTGATTAGTTGTATCAGCTGTGTTTTATCAGAGTTGGAGCAAAACTGTGCAGAGCTGCGGCCCTCCAGGAACAGAGTTTGAGACCTGTGCTTTCAGTTCAGCCAGAAATGAAAATTGCCTCACCATTTACTTATTTTTCTCACGATCACGACAGTACATCATTTCATTCACACAGTCTAATATTCATCAGTGATTCTGCCATTCCCAACCCTTGGGTGCACACAAAGGTTGGGATAATATTACCGATGCATATATAACGCACACACATACATTCACTCATCACCACATCTGTTGATATTCTCAATATACACACACAGACACCAAATAGGTTACACAGAAATATTTATTGAACTTCTCTGCAAGTTTCATGTCTCGTCTTTCGTTATTTGTTTGTGTGGTGTTTCAGTCCAGGTTACCGGAAGCAACTGGCAAACTCCAATAGCTGGCTAAAAAACTGAAAAAAAAACTGAAAAATGAAACATTCATTTTATGCTTGTCGCTTTGTGCCTTCATACTAAAGTTCACTTTTTTTTTTAATGTTTTTAAGACCTGATGGTGCTGAAAGAAGAGACTCATTAACAGAATGAAATGGAAGAGAAACAGTTTGAGAAACACCAAGCAATAACGACTGATGAAAAACCCACACTGACTAAAAAGACTTCATCACGCAGAAGACCTCGGAAATCCAAATCTGGGTGTAATTTCACTTGTCGTCAATGTGGAAACTGTTTCAGTCGAAAACACAACCTTCAAGTCCACATGAGAATTCAAGCTGGAGAGAAGCCTTTCAGCTGTAAAGATTGTGGGAAGAGTTTCAGTCAAAAGCCAAGCCTTGATGTGCACATGAAAGTTCACAATGGGGATAAGCATTACATCTGTGAACAGTGTGGGTTTTTCTAACACCCATAGCTTTAAAGCCCACATGAGAATTCACACTGCCCAGATAGCAAGCCGACATTGAATCAATGTCGATTATTGGTTATAACGGCCCATTCACACGGGGCGTCAGCTTCAATGCTTCCCATTCACTTTGAATGGGTGACGTCAGGCGTTGCCGAACTGCATTGTGGATCCGTCGGCGCCCCTTCATAGGCGTTGCTTGCTGCAGAAGTTGGGACTTTCTCAACTTTTCAAGTGCCGACGGAAGCGTCAGCCAATCAGATCGCTGTATGCAAATACACCAGCTCAGACAGTGGCCTATTGCTATGAAGGTAAATCAGTTGCGAAACTCGAGAGCTTGCAAATCTAAATGTGAGAACTTGTAATAATAATATTTGTATGTGTAGGTTGAAATGTACACTCACAGCTCTGATGTGAACAGCTGAATCCCTCGATTTGCACACACACACAATAATCAACACACTTGTGTTTTGAATTCGAAGTTGCAGATTAATAGTTGTGCATTTGTGAAATGTCATTCACAAATACAAAATGACAGACACAGATGTGCACGTCAAATTTGATTGCAGTTTCATTGTACAACCACAAGTCGGCACTCACAAACTCTCAGATTTGCCAGTTCAACTACAAATCTCCCGCGCTCTGACTTTTGCTACACATCTTGCGTGATCTCTGCAGCAGAACTGATTTGTGCACTCGTAGATGCAGAGGCGCGAGCAGCGCGGGGCGGGGCAGGGTTAAAGCTGTTTTATTGGCCGATGCCTGACCAATGAACAATGCCGGTAGCCAACGGGACTCGGCTGCAGAAGAATAATTACTATGATTATTTTATCATTTCGTTTTTTTTTCTTCACTAATTTCTCAAAAGATGTTTAATAAATAACATTAGGGCTTCCGGTTATGGCCGCCAGAGAGTAAGACGCGAGAAGCATCGCTCCCACACAAAAGTCCTTTTTAATGCATTATTTTGAGTAAAGCGCGGATTTATTTGTATTTTTCTCTCTCCGAACTGGACTGACATCTTTGGGCAACTTTTGATGATGCCTCCTAAGAAAATATTCGAGAACAAGAAGGAAACAACAACTGAAGACTCCTCGGTGTTAGCCTTAAAAGCTAGCCCGACATCGCCGCCTCAGTGGTTCCAGGCAGAACTGGAAAAAGGACTTATAAAACTTCAAGTCATGATCGACGGACGTATGTGCGAAATCCGTGACTCTGTTGATAAAGTACACAGTGACCTTCAGGAAACGAGACTAAAGCTGAGTGAGTTGGAATCGCGTCAAGATGGATTTGAAGAAGCCATTATTAATGTGCGCGCGGACATTGCTGAGGGTAAAAAACATACGGAGCACGAAATACTCACTCTGAAAGATAAGATTGATGATCTTGAAAACCGCTCTAGGCGCAACAATTTACGCCTTGTTGGCTTTCCTGAAGGAGTTGAAGGACGAGATGCAGTTTCATTTGTGGAAGAATGGCTCCCCAAAATCATCGGTGTGGATCAAGAGCGGCCCTTTGAAATTGAACGAGCTCATCGTTCTCTCCAGCGCAGACCGTCGGAACACGAAAGACCGCGAGCCATAGTAATTAGACTGCTCCGTTTCAGAGATACAGTAACGATATTGAATGCTGCACGGGAGATAAAAGATCTGACATATGGAAACTCCAAAATCATGATCTTCCGAGATATGTCAACAACCCTATACAAGAAGAAACAGGCGTTTGCTTCTGTTAGAGGGCAGCTCCGCGACCACAACATCTCCTACAGTATGCAGTATCCAGCTACTCTGAGAGTGGTTTTCCCTGAGGGTGCACGCTCTTTCAGCTCAAAAGATGCCGTCGAGGCTTACCTAAAAGCCCATCATCCGACACTATTGTTGCCAGCGAGTTCGGAGTGAATATGTAGATACATTATCAATAATGGCTAACATAAATAGACTTAAAAACTGACAAAAATAGTGACATGACTTTGAGTGCTGAAATGCAGCCAATGCTGAAATCTTGTTGTTCTACAATTAGGTTACATCTACTCCGTAAAACAAGTTTATTTTGATATTAAGTCAAAAGTGCCTTTAAACCTTAGTTCTACTGTTCTGTTCGGTAGATAACGTTATCTGCGCTAATTAATCTCCTGTTAAAGTTGGGATGCCTTAGCTTGAAGTTGTGTACGTTGGGTATACAACGTTACGCGAGTGTTTTAGATATAGTACCTGTTTTGGGGAAGGTGTTATGTTTGTGGATTGGTGGGGGTCTGGGAGGGGGGTTAATGCCATTTTTTCTTTTTTTTTTTTTTTTTTTTTTTTTTTTTCTTTTTTTTTTTTGAAGGATAATTGATAAAGATAAATATAAATACCTGTCCTGGAATGTTAACGGGATTAATAATAATTTAAAACGAAAAAAAGTTATGTTATTTCTTAGAAACAATAAGATAGACATCGCTCTCCTACAAGAGACCCATCTGACTGAGGATGATCATTGTAAGCTAATACGTCAGTGGTCTGGACAAATATTTTTTTCATCATATGGCTCTCACTCAAGAGGAGTTGCCATTCTGATCAATCGCAGAGTACCTTTTGCTCTTGAAAACATGGTTAAAGATAACTATGGAAGATATATTATCCTTAAAGGACATATTGCCTCTGAGAATGTTACAATAGCAAATCTTTATGCTCCCAATCAAGATGACCCTCAGTTCTTTCATAATTTTCACTTTAAACTGTTTTACCCTGTACAATCATTGGAGGTGATTTTAATTTGGTTTTAAACTCAGCAGACAGATCACCTACCAAAGGTTTTATCTTAACCCCATCAGCAAGAGTTGTGAAACATATAATGGCTGAACTAGAACTGTTAGACATTTGGAGAGCTTTGCATAATAAGCAAAATGATTTTTCTTTTTACTCTCGACCCCATAAGAGTTTTTCTAGAATTGACCTTTTTCTTTTACATAAAAGACAAGAACATTTGGTTGAATCATGTGAATACCTCCCACGAACTCTTTCTGACCATTCCCCTTTAGTTCTCACAATTTATACTCCTACAACTAAACTATATATTAGAAGATGGCGGTTTAGTAATTATCTCCTTAACGATCTTGATTTTATAGACCTTTTAAACAATAATATAGAAAGTTTTTTGAATTTTAATACTGGTTCTGCCACTTCAGGTATGATTTGGGAATCACTTAAAGCTTATATGAGGGGAATAATTATAGCATACTCATCCAGAAAAAAGAAAATATATCAAAAACAACTTAATGTACTTTCTAAAGGTATTAAAACATTGGAACAGGAATATTCTGTACGTGGAGATGAAAGTACTCTACAAAAACTGAGTTCATTACAGCTTGAGTATGATATGCTGTCTACTAAAGAAGCAGAGTGTACCCTCCTCAGAACCAAACAACGATATTATGAACATGGGGACAAAATTGGCAGATTATTAGCCTGGCAAATAAAAAAAGATGATGTAGTGAGGTCTATTAATGCAATTCGTCAAGTGGATAACACTGTTATCAGAGACCCTAATCTTATTAATCAAGAATTTTTGCGGTTCTATAAGCTGTTGTATACCTCACAGCATACAGATATGGTGAAAATACACTCTTTCCTAGATAGACTTGAGATGCCTTCACTTACCGAGGAATGCAGGGACTGTTTGGAGAGGGACATAACTGAAATTGAAGTACAAGAAGCGATATCTTGCTTAGCTGTTGGCAAATCACCTGGTATGGATGGTTTCTCCATGGACTTTTTTAAGGCTTTCTTACCTAAATTAATCAAACCATTAAATGATATGTATCTACAGGCTATAGAGACCCAATGCTTACCTGACACTCTCAAACAGGCTATGATAACTCTTTTACTTAAGCCTGGTAAAGATCCTTGTTTATGTGGTTCCTACAGGCCGATCTCATTACTTAATTCAGACTACAAGATTTTTGCCAAAATTATTGCTTTAAGATTGGAGAAAAATATCTCACAATTGATACACATGGATCAAACAGGATTTATTCAAAATCGCTGTCTCTTTGACAATGTTCGGAGACTTTTGAATATAATTTTTTCGGCCTCTCAAGTTGACTTTCCTGTTATTGCTATATCTTTGGATGCCGAAAAGGCTTTCGATCGTGTTGAATGGCCCTTTTTGTTTACAGTTCTTCAAAAAATGAACTTTGGTCCTAAATTTCTTAATATGGTCAAAATGCTTTATAATCATCCAACAGCAGTTATTCAGACTAATAACGAGACTTCGGCACAATTTTCTTTGGAACGGGGTACAAGGCAGGGCTGCCCACTGTCTCCTCTTTTATTTTCACTTGCTTTAGAGCCTCTAGCTATTGCAATACGCTCACATGACAACATCAGTGGTTTTACAACCCTTCAAACTAAACATGTAATTTCTTTATATGCGGATGATATTATGTTATACTTGACAAATGTAGACTCCTCCATACCAGCCTTGTCAACCTTATTACAAGAGTATGGGAATATATCTGGTTATAAAATAAATGTGAATAAGAGTATCTCTATGCCTCTAAATACAGCCGCTAAGCAATTGCCCCTTAAAAATTTCCCTTTCATCTGGAACACAGATAGATTTCTATATTTGGGATTACAAATACCTAGAGATCTGTCTCAATTATATAATTTGAACTATGTTCTCCTGCTTAAAAGTGTAGAAAAAGAATTAGATCGATGGAAATCTCTTCCTATTTCATTAATTGGCCGGATAAATTCTATAAAAATGACTGTGTTACCAAAATTTTTATATTTGTTCCAAGCACTCCCCCCTATGTTACCAAAGTCTTTTTTTAAGGATCTCCATCGAGATATCTCTAAGTTCCTATGGAAAGGGAAAGTTCCTCGGGTAAAATTAAATTCACTGTCTATGCCCTTTCAGTATGGTGGACTCAAACTGCCTAACTTCTATTTATATTATTGCGCAGCTCAACTGCGCACTGTCTGGATCTGGCAGTCAAAGTGTACCTCTCCTCCTGTTTGGCAGCAATTGGAGGAGGCCCAAGTGCAGGGCATGGATCTCGCTGCAGTACCTTTTGTCTCTGTAAACAGTTTGAAGAAATTGACCTCTAACCCACTAATTGTTGGCACCTCTAAAATTATTGCAGACCTCAGGAAAAAGATGAAATGCAAGCAGACTATATTCAGATCCACTGCATTTTATCACAATCCTTTTCTACCCCCTGTTCTTAAAGACGGCATAGCCAAACAGTGGTACGATCTAGGCATCCAAACCTTTGACAAACTTTATGAAGAGGATACACTCATGTCATTCGAGCAACTACAACAAAAATTTGCCCTCCCTTCTAAATTTTTTTTTAAATACCTTCAAGTTAGACACTATATTCAGACCCAACAAGGGGGGCGGTTATCTACACTTTTACTTTCACCTCTTGAGGATATTTTATCAGAGAAAAAATGCCCTAAGGGCCTCGTCTCTTTTATCTATGCTAAATTGCTACAGCTGACGGGTGGTAATATTCGCAATGTAAAATCTAAATGGGAAAAAGACTTGGAGTGCTTATTCACAGATGACGAATGGGAAACAATATGTAAGAAAGCTCAAACTTTATCTATCAATAGTCGCCATAAGCTCATCCAATTTAATGTGATACAAAGAGTTTACTACACTCCAGTTAGATTGCACTCCTTTAAAAGCTCCTATCCAATGTTTTGCCCTAGATGTAAAGCAGATAGAGGGACTCTTCTACACATGCTGTGGTCTTGCCCTGAGTTAGAAGAATATTGGAAGGAAGTCCTAGACGTCATTGCCATAGTTGTAGGTACTGATGTGCCTAGAGAACCTAGACTTGCCCTCTTGGGAGATACTACACTACTTGATCAACATTGTAGTAATCTGAGATTTGCCAGACTAGCTCTAGTAGCAGCCATAAAATGTATAACTTTGAGATGGAAGGATTCTAAACCACCTTCTACTTTCATGTGGATTAAAGAAGTGTCATCTTATATGCCTTTGGAAAAAATTGCTTTTCGTTTAATAAAGCAGCAAGACTTATTTGTCAAATATTGGGGCAACTTCATTTCTTACTTGGGTATAACAGGACAGAATACTTAGAATCTGACCTGTTATTTTTATTTTATTTATTTATTTATTTTTTATTTTTTATTTATTTTATTTATTTTATTTTTTTTTATTCTCTTCTACGTTTCTTTCATGGTTTTATTGTATTTTATTCTTGGCTTATTTGTGGCATTATGGGTTGAAGGTTTGGAACATGTATAGGGTAGTATGTGTGGGGATGAAAGATCCGGTTTGACTTCTGTATTTTGTTGTACTCTGTGTTTAACTTTGGAGGAAAAAAAACAATAAACACAATGTTCAAAAAAAAATAAATAAATAAA